>CM076074.1:1875000-2195000 GCA_038088235.1 Zacco platypus | reverse complement strand
GTGCAGTTTAATTCAAGGCAGTATCAGAAGTCGGACTGATGCAGTTCAGGGAATTTCATCCAGTTCCTTCTGCTTGAAGATCGGGATACGTTAAAAAGAGTTTGCATTTCATAATGCATTATAATACTTGAGTTATAACCACAATTTTTCTTATTATTTTACAGTTTGTGCACTTGCAGTGTACTTGCACAAGAATTGACTTATTTGGGTTAGTTTAAGGTTACCTATTATTAGAGTACACATGATGTGCCAGAACAGGACGGTAAAATAAAGTACTCTAAGTAATAATGTATTATAACCAGGGCTGGGTAGGTTACTTTTAAAATGTATTTCACTACAGATTACAGAATACATGCTTTAAAAAGTCATTTGTAACGTATTTCGTTACATTACTCAAGTTTAGTAACTTAATCTAAATACTTTAGAATACTTTGGAATACTAATAAGTGTGGAACAAACACAAAAAAGGTCATTGCGAGTTTTTATCTCACAATTCTGACTTTTTCCTTCAGAATTGTGTGATATAAAGTTGCAATTGCGAGTTATAAAGTCAGAATTATGAGATATAAACTCACAATATTGAGAAAAGTCAGAAATATGAGATATAAACTCACATACTAAATTCACAATTGCAAGACAAAAAGTCAGTATTGCAAGTTTATATCTCCCAATTCTGACTTTATTACTTGCAATTGTGAGTTTAAATCTCGCAATTGTGATAAAAAGAAGTCAGAATTGTGAAATTGTGAGGGGAAAAAACAAATTGTGAGAAAAAGATCCAGTGACCTTTTTTACAATTATAAAATGACTCCCAAACAGTGGAAAACATGAAACTTAACTCCGCTTTTTCAGACGGTCAGAGTCAGAGAATCACCAATCGCTGTTTAAATGACATTAAAACTCAAAGTAATCACTTTGGTAATCTAAAACACTTTTCAGATGTAACTGTAATCTGATTACCACCCATTTAAAATGAAACTGTAATGAAATACAGTTACTCAAATGTTGTATTTTAAATACGTAACTAAGTTACGTGTATTTCGTTACTCCCCAACCCTGATTATTAACTGTTATTATTGTTAATGAAATTATACATATTGTAAGAGATGTTATATGGCACTATGTATGCATGATAAAAAGGTTTCAAAGAAAGTGTTACCGAAATTTTGCTTTAGCACTCGAGTTGGGACCGTTGCATTCAGTTCAAGATTTCGAGATCTGACGTGAAGCTGTTGTGAGCTAGACGGGAATGGCAAAGCTGCGTAAATAACGTAAAAAGCCTATTAGATTTGACGTACTTGTTTATCTGGAATATTTTGGCTTTGTTAAACATGCTGAAACCCCTGAAAGAACACTGGCAGAACACTGAGAACAGACAAAAGCTCAACTGTTCATCTCAGACATGGAGCTCTGCTTCTCTTTACCTGAGTGTGAGCGTGTGCGCGAGTTCACCGCTGTGAACATTGAAGCTGTAACGGACAAGGACAACAGATGAATGGGAGCTAATGAATAATGTGACATCCTCGGCATTAAATCAAAACCTTGAAAATCACTCCGTGCATGCACAAACTTCTTTGTATAGCTAGTATAAAAAGTGTCAAATGTGTTCTTTTCTTCAGATTTACTAAAAACGAGGCATCGTTGGAATGATTAATCTTAAATTAAGATCAGTTCAAAAGTCACATTGCTTTCATGTCACATTCTTGTAAAGCTTCACATATACATAATCCTCTTTAATGGTTTCTTGCCTTGAAAGTGCTGCATCTACATATTCTTTTTGGTGTAGCTGTTTGATATTCATTGTATATTCAATGTCCCTCTGTTTGTTTCTTTTACAGGGGCAGAGGAAGGCCACGGTGAGTTTTAAATCACTTTATAAACTATTTCATTTGTAACCTGTGTACAGTAGAGTGCATTGGGTTCCTAAACTGACACAAAAAGTGGGAAAATATTAAAAAAATATATAGAACCATATCATTTCTGCAAAAAGAAATATTAAATGGTTTGTTTATATTAAAAATAATCTATTTTCATGTAATATAGAAGCAGTAAAAGTCATGCCGGGGTTCATATTTCTCTATTTTAATAAATGACCTGTATACATATTGGAGCAAAAAACTTTGCACATCTTTCACAACATATCCATTCCTCCCACTCATGGAAAGTAATTTATTGAAATATGGGAATTTTGAATCATCTTTTTCTGCCAACTAAATAGCAAACGTGGCCTTTCTGACCACAGTAGGTCTTTAAACCCAGAGGGTCTTTTTATTCCACGGCTACTGAAACTCGATTGGTTTAAACATACAGTAACAAAACAAAAACTTTTCTTTCAAGAAAAAAAAAAAACATTGACATTTTCTTTTTGGATGTGTGATAATTCTGAGAATTGTAATTACCTGCATGAATCTGCAGCGTTTTAGATAGTATTACAAGTTAGGTCAAACTAACTCAAAATAATTTTGTCATTCTACATTATAGCCTCGTGAATCGCAGCGCATAAAAACAGAGGTGCTTTCTGAGAGTTGGAAGGCTTTTTGCACCATTGTCACTCTAAAAAAAAATACCTGGGTTAAAAACAACCCAAGTTGGGTTGAAAATAGAGTGATTGAGTTGTTTTAACCCAGCTATTGGGTTGTTTTGACCCAGTTGTTGGGTTAAATGTTTGCCCAACGTGCTGGGCGGTTTTATTTAACTCAACTATTGTCTAAAAATGACTATATGTCTGGCTTTAAATGAAGCCAAAATATGTTGGAAATTAAAAATCAGACTCATAATGACTAGAGGCAACAATAATAATCAAAAGGTGAACATTTATTAATAAGCAACTTAATAAATGTTTAAATATGAATAACTAAATGCTAATTTCCAACATACTTTGGGTTCACTTTGAGGAGGCAATACATTTTTAAGGAATAGTTTAGTTAAATAAAACTACCGAGCAGCTTGGGCAAACGTTTAACCCAACTGCTGAATTTGTCCATTTTCGACCCAGTATTTTTTGGAGTGTACCCGACAGTAACCCATTGATGTTCTGTTTGAGGATCTGTTCTTGCATCGCTCTTCTTGACCTCTTTTCTCACTCGACTCACAGCTGAATCAAGGGAAAAAAGGAATGTGCCTAACTGGGCAATGACATCTTCAGATTTCTTCGGCTGGATTGAAGAGCTGCGTTCTCATGCTGGTTATGACAAGATCGAGGAATTGGCCAGGACTTTCTGGGCTCACTTCCCTTCTGCCAGCCGCCTGGGTTACGACCCTCCCGCTCCAGAAGAATAACTCCATCTGAGTCGGAGTCTGTGTTATTGAGACCATTTGCCCCTTTCATTATGGCACGGCTCTTGGAAAAAGAGACAAACAGCCTTTATTATTCAGCTAGACTTGATTTGAGCCAGGGCAAGATATCCTGAGAAACAGTTTTTTTTGTTAAATGTTACATAAAAGTTGTTTTGTAATAGCATCCAAATCAAGTTAAAGTGTTCTGGTTTTTTTATTGCTTAAAAAAAAAATGGATACTCATCCCATTTCTTGTACCCCTATTATGCTACTTTAAATCCTTAAACAACTACAAACCAGCACACATCAACCCCTATTATGTTATTCTGAAGGTTCCTGCAGTCGTTTTGTTATGGAGGCGTCCTACAATAGGTTTACATTCATCCTGGATCAATAAACACAATTTTAAAATATACATTGCAGCATCAGCTCTTTTCTCACAGTGTCTGAAACGCTTCAGTAGAGCTCTGCTCTGCTCCGATTGGTCAGACGGCCCAGTCTGTTGTGACTGGTCGGAAACGAAGCACACATTACCACATTACCATATCTGAATTTAATCTCTGGAGAACTTGTAAACACTGATAGAATCAAATCGATTTTATGTTATATCAATTCGAGTCCGAATCCTCATCCTTTGTGGATTTGCTTTGCGTTCTCAACATGCCGACAACACGAACCAAGCTCAGTTACAGCAACGGTGTTTGAGGGCGGGTCAAGTCAAGTCACGTTTACTTATATAGCGCTTTTTACAATGCAAATTGTGGCAAAGCAGCTTTACATTAGTAATTGGCAAATAATTTTTGGCTGCACAGCAGCTCCCAAAGAAAATGGTGTCGTTGTCCAGCTTATTCTGTATATTATTGATTCATTCCGTTGCAAAGATCAATAGTTATTAGTCTAGTTAATTTCTGTATATCAGCACTGGAGAAAACAGTGACGTAATCGTCCGGCTCAGCTCAGTTCACATACAACGACACCAATGCAGGCATATCAAAAACACTGCTGAATATCAAACAAGTGTCCCCGACCAAGCAAGCCAAAGGCAACAGCGGCAAGAACCAAAACTCCAACAAAATGTTGTTTTTAATGTGCAGCCAATGAATACCAAAGGCTGTCATTATGCAAATTTATTACCAACCTAAGTAGGTTCATGCATGAAGCAAGACTGGAATTACTGTCTACTCGGTTCAGGAAGTTCACAATTGTTTCTTTCTTTTGGAAGACTATGGGGCGTATTTTAGCGATCTCAGCTGAAGGTGCATTTAGGGCTTGTCCGAATCCACTTTTGCTAGTTAAACAGCGGAAAAAAAGGGTCAGCGCGCCAGGCACATGGTCCAAAAAGGTTATACCTAGTCTCTTAATGAGCCATGGATGTGTTTTGGGGCGTAATGTGCGATACATCAATCAGAGTGTCATTCGCTTTAAAACACAGGTGCGCTTGCACCATGGCGGATTGATATTTACATGGAGGAATAAAGACGCCCTCAACCTGACGAGTTCAAATACATGTGTGTGTCGTCACGATTGGTCAAATAATTAGCCAATTTCATTCGTCATTACTGCATACATTCTGATACATACAGTGATGACATGTATGTACACAATAATCATTTACAGTGTAATCCTTTTATTTTTAATATTTGGCATGTTTGTGTGCTGCGTCCCTGTGTGTGTGACAAGCGTGTTGTGCGCCCGCATATTAATAACACACAAAAAACTACTGCGTCTTTGACTTTTGAGCAGGTTTTTGTTGGTCAATGGTGCAGTCGTTTTCAGTTCCTCAAAATAGCAACACGCCAACAGTGCACCTGAACACACCTTATTTTCAAACCAGCGCGCCCATGAGCGAACAGAAGGGTGCGAGTGCATTTACTATTTAAACAACATGAGGGCTGGATGTAAAAATGATAACTGTGTCAGGCTGAAACTAGACAAAAAAGCATTGCGTCGCACCTGGTGTCACATTGGGCCAGGTGTTTGACAGTGCCCTATGACCTCATGTATCTTGCACTTAAATCTTTGAAATTTTATATTACATGCTACATGAAAGATCATATCCAAATAAGCATAAAATAAATGTGCACTACGTGCTCCAAAATCAATTCGATATAAATGTATGCTGCAGAAGGGTAGAAGCATTGTTCAGCAGCATAACAGAGCAGGCAGGTGTTCTCTTATCAGGCGGGAATGCAGTCCAGGTGCAAAGAGATGACCTGTGAACAAGGGTCGTCTCCCTCAGGATAAGTTCATGCAGGAACATGTTCTCGTGTTTGACTGCAGTGGAATAACTCCAGTAGATCATGAGTGTAAGCTGTTAGACAATACAGGGAAATATACCATGAAAAACTTCTTGTTAAATCAAACGTTCTTTTGGCTTTTGGATATTAATTGACTTCGTGGTAAGTGTTAGTTGTTAGGGGTCGGGTTAGTCGAATAAGTTGATGAGCAGTTCCAAAGTTATAGTTGAAGAGAATCAACAAAAAGTCAGCAGATATTAAGCAGACAGTCTACTAATACTCTAATGACTGCTGGTTGACATGTAGTTGCAAAGTTATAGTTGGTAGAATGTCTAAAGTGGACCATTGAAATAGTGTTTCAAACATTTTTTATTATTAAAAAAAATCCTTTTGACTGGTATATTTTGTACTATTCAAATTTGATCAATTGACCCTTCATCTGCAGTTTGATTGACAGGCGATCTAACCAATCATAACCCTGAATCCGCAATTTTGTCCAACAAAGCAGTCAGGGGAGATTAACGTTGAAAAATTGTGTGTCATCGCGTCTTTCCGCGCTTGAAACAACATTCCTTCTGATGTTCATTCATGTTTATTTGATGCTATAAATGAACTAGTATGAAGAGATGATCGGTTCACGAGGAGCTACAGCGATCTGTCACCACACATTAAACACACACTAGACGCTATTTATTGATTAAACTGCTTTAAAAAATTACAATATATTAAATATGAAACTGTTTCATACGTTGTCAGTGTCCTATTCGCTCCTCTGTGTACTTTTCACAGCGTGAGAACATGATGTGTGGCATGAGAGCGCATAGCAACAGTAACTAAAGGGGGCGGGGCTTTGCGAACGGTCAATTAGCTCACTTTGACATCATAATTTGATAAAGTATGGAAATATACTACGAGCTCCACTAACTTTATTAAATGGCTGACATTTGGTTCATTGTGTGACATGAGAACGGTTCTGCGTTGCAGGTTCACACGCATAAACACAAGCAGGAAGCTACTGTCATACATTTGTGCAATAGCCATAAGCCTGATGTCCTACAGCATGCAGGCACTTCAAAGCTGTGGCAGGAAATTGAGTTTGAAAGAAAAAGAAAAGATGTTTATTGCATCTGGAGAAACATCTGTCTCCCTCCCAAGTTGTTTTGCTGCTTTTGCCTCGAAATATACCCCCTGGAAAAACAGGAAAGAAAAATGAGTATGAAATAGGATTACTAGGCTGACAGCGTAAAATAAATATTCAACAGCTGGTTTGCTGAAACTGGGCAATGTCAATTAAGAAAAAAAAAAAAAAAAAGATTGCTGAATATTCCCGTTAGATATTGATAAATAATGCTATTTATACCGTTCATGCTTATGATAATCATTTTTACAGCAAGCAGACTAACTTCATGATGAAAGTCCTTGGTTGTACCTTGTAACAGTGTAATCGTACATGCAATTATGCAGAAGAAGAAAAATTAACTTTATTTGCCACAAAAAATGTATATGTATTTGCATGATATCTAATTACTGCCTCTCTCTTAAGTGCTGAGAAATAAAATTGCTGTGCTCGCTGAGATAGCATGGAGGAAAACTGTTTTTGATCTCAAAATTTGAGACGTTGAAACAAACCCATCAGACCCCAGCACACATCACACTGTGGTGTTTGTAGGGGTAGAGGGCTTCTGTTGGCTTCCTGTACACATTCTTCCACAAGCGCTAACAGGTCGCCTGTAGGAATGTTTGACTGTTCGTCCAGGATGGCACCTTGTCACTCATCTCATCCCAGACCAAATCCTTCTCCACCACACAGTACAACCACAGCTGACAGAACAACAGCATGTCACTCCACAGCCTCTGTGTGCAAGCCGTCCTCCTCATGAGCGTCCTGTCCGTCTGCTCTCCCTCAGGTAGGTCATTTAAGGCTTTCCATAGTGTGTTTGGGCTCTCGGACACATTTCTGAAGCGGTTTCATTAGTGAATGAAGGTGTGGTGAACTTACAAGCCTTGTAAACGGGTTTTGTGTGACACAATAGGCCTGAAACTGTACAAATATTACTTTGAACTCTACTGAACGACCTATTTTGTCAGAAAATATTTAGATTTAATAATTAGAAATGGATATTTACAATTGGATATATTTACGATTACTTTTACAACATGTCGTTGAGCTTAGAATAGCATATCTTACAGTGCATTATTTAAAATGTACGTTTTCTGTTTTCAAAATTGAAAAATATTCCTTTTGTAACATGTCAACTCATTTGCAAACAGAGACGAGCTGCAATTATCAGGGTTCAAGCATGCATGTTGACTGTAAATGCTGTAGATGGTTGGTAAATTTCAACTTTAATATAGCACACCTTCCACAAAAAAATTATGAAATTTGGCATGTTTCTGATGTCTGATTGTTTCGGTTGTTTATATAGACACGGCATCATACGCCGCACGCACACTCCAAGTTTCATAGCCATTGGCCATTCAAAAAAGAATGTGTTGGGCTGTTAAACTTTGATTGGCTCAAGTAATCTCTTGTACAATACAAGCTGAATTTCAGCGCCCCCTGTAGGAAGAATGTGACCTGCATCCTCAGAATGTCCTGTTGTTTACAGCAGAGGTGCCCAATCATGTTCCAGGGGCCAGTTGTTCAAAAAGTTTAATCTGGATCAGAATGAATCCCATGAAATCCCATGTTCTGCTGTCCAAGATCATGTAATCCATCTTACTTTTATGCTGGTTTTGCGAAGGAAAATTGGATTACCCTGATCCAGATACAGACTTTTTCAGATTACCAAATCTGGATTACTAGTGCTCTACGGAGTCCCTAAGGGGACATGGTGATAGATAGAATATGAGATTGGGGGGGATTTTCAATGAAAAGTTCAGCATAAAGCGTTCACCGTTCACCTGACAAACTTTGCGTTCACAAGAACTTTTGACTCTTATGATGTAGTTTACAAACATGATTAAAAAACACTTTGGATTAAAAAATAATATTTTTATTTGATATTTGATACAGCCGTTTGGGGATTATTTTATTGCACCAAAATCTCTTTTTTTTACTTTACAGTAGGTTCGCCCAAAAGCTAAATAATGTCTACTTCTAATTTATTACTTTAACAGTTAAACTAATCGAGCAAAAAAAAAAAAAAAATGTGTATGTATATTACAGGAAATACTGTATTTTTTTTTTGACAAGTTTTAAAGTTTTATTGCATTTTTGTTCCTGAAATTCACCCGTCTGATGGGATCAGTATAATACAGATTTTTTTGGGATCAAAGATATGCCAAAATTATTAAAGTTTTGAACAACACACTCTGATTATTTTATCCAGATCAAAACCAAGACTGGATTTTGTGATCTAATCTGATTTCAGAATCCATTTTTCCTTTTGAACAACCCATTTTCAATATTTAACCCAATCCGATAGCCGAAATCTGATTACTTTTGAACAACTGGCCTCTGGAGATCAATACCTGTGGAGTTCAGATGAAAAAGTAAAATGTGTGTGAATGTACAGTATGTAACACAATACAAATGTTGTATTTTTTTTTTTTTTTTTAGTTTTAAAGTTTTATTGCATTTTTGTTCCTAAAATCCACCCTTTTGCTAGGATCAGTATAATCCTGATTTTTTTGGATCAGAGGTGTCTCAATCTTATTAAAAAGTTTGGTAACTCTTTATTTCAGGGTTCAATTCTCACTTTTAACAAGTTGCTTATTAGCTTGCATATTACTAGAATATTGGTTGTTTATTAGTACTTATAAAGCACATATTAATGCCTTATTCGGCGTGACCATATTCTACATCCCGTTCTCCTACCCCATCCCTAAACTTTAATGCTACAAAAACTACCTTACTAACTATCACTATAAATTAGGAGTTAATTGAGACAAAATTTGTTGTTAATTATAGAATGTGTTCCCTATACTGAAGTATTACCAAAAGTTTTGAACAAGTCAAACTGATGATTTGGTCCAGATCAAAACCAAGCTTGAATTTTGTGATCTAATCTGTTTTCAAAATCTTTTTTTTTTCTTTTGAACAACCCAATTGATCCAATCTGATAGCAGAAATCCAATTAGATTACTTTAGAACAACTGGCCCCTGAAGATCTTAATTAGCTGGTTCAGTTGTGTTTGATCAGAGTTGTAGCTGAACTTTGCAGGAACGTAGATTTCCTGGAACTCAAACCCGGGTCCGCCTGCATGGGAGGCGGGTGCTCTAACAAGCAGGCTAAACACTGCAGTCTGTAGAGCGCCTCTTGAGATTTACGTAGATTTTACATCCGTTACACTCACTTACTTAAACCACACTCTCATCCGGGTCACGGCACCATTGTATTGCCTCAGGTCGTACTCGCCCCACTCTAAGCAGGACTCAAAACCAGGTCTACGGCATTTTTTTTTTTCTTTTGAACAACCAATTTGATCCAATCTGATAGCCAAAATCCAATCAGATAACTTTAGAACAACTGGCCCCTGAGGATCTTAATTAGCTGGTTCAGTTGTGTTTGATCAGAGTTGGAGCTGAACTTTGCAGAAATGTCGATTTCCTGGAACAGGACTGGCACCACTGGTTTACAGTATGTATTAAGTGTTCTGAAGCTTTAATGTATTAATATGTATGTATAAGCTGACACAGCTGATATTGATATTACAGAAAATCTACTGTTACTTTGCAGTGGATAAAGAAGGCAAAGAGAGACAGACCATTTATGGACTTACTTACAGTCTTATTGAATATCAGGCCTACATGTATGATGTAAATCAATGTGATCTAATTTCAGTATGTTTAAACATTTCTTCCTTGTTTTTAGGTGGTTCATCTGAGAGAAGACTTCACAGGATCCTCATGAAACGAGACGGTGAGATTGTCAGTTTTAATTTGAAATTTTTCTGGTTAATGAGACATGGTTTATTAACTCTCTCACTCATATTCCACCTGATCATGCCCCGCCCCGCCCATCATGCCAACGGTTTAGTCATTTACCATAAATCTTTAATTATAGCCCGATGTCCTCCTGATGCCTTTTCCTCCATCAATTTCTTCACACTTGTCCAGAATTCCCCATCAGCTTCTGACCTCCAAAACTGACAGAGATTGATGGCTGATATGTTCCAAGGGAAGATAACATGGATGATTATAAACCAAAGACATTGCTGATATTTATAACATGGAGGTGCGGAAGCTTTGGGCTGTAGATCAGGTCAGAGTCTCTATGCGTCATCGTCAGTGCAAGATAATTAGGCAGGGGTGCTGTCGCTTTAGGCTGTTATCATCCTCTGTGCTTAAAACACATGTTTCTCTTTTAAACTGATCTGGGGCCTGCTGTTTTAGAATGCATGAAAAAACCTACACAAACGCATAAACCGGGTCAAAATGACCAATGTTGAAATAAGTGGTTTTCCTTATAAAGTAGGTGTCCTATTATTGAAATAATTCAAATAATTGGTGATGCTCAAATGTTTAAATATCAAACATGTTTGTTTGTCCACTTTTCTTACAAAATATGTTATTTATTCTTTTTAAAATGCAGTTTTCTTAAACTAACTTTCTGAAGAGTATATTTAAGTTTGAACCTTCATTCCCCACAGTACCCACAGACCCTGAAAATGATCTTTTCAGATACAGAGAGAACATTTCACATGACATTTGAGGCAGAGTTTGCACCTCTTCCTTTGTTTGAGCCTTCAGCTGTCCATCACTGCATCTGAAATCATACACTGTCTGGGTAGTAAAGTGTCCATTGGCTAAACGTCAGAATCATGGCAGAAGTAGTATGTCATCCGGATACTTTTTTGCCTAATGTTTTATGAATATATGAATTCAAACATATTCATTTCACATGCTGCTTTTCACCTACTATATAGTAAGGAGATATGCATATTCAGATATGGGGTTTTATGTCTGAAGCAAATTCACGATGGATTTTTAAGTAGTCCGTTTAGAAAATAAGTATTATTTTTGACAAAAATTATCCAAAAATAATGTGCTAACTCATAATTCAATAGGAAATGAATATGGGTCAATTTGACCCCCTTTATGCATTCTAGGGCTAAAGGGATATAGTTATAGGGTATAGTTTACCCAAAATGAAAATTCTGTCACCACTTACCCTCATGTCATTCCAAACTCATAAGACTTTTGTTCGTCTTTGAAACACAGATGAAGGTATTTTAATGAAATCTAAGAGATTTCTAATCCCCCAATTAAATATAAATTCACCCCAAAGTCCACAAGAATCGAGTGGTTTGACAGCTTTATATGATGAGCAGCTTTTACTTGGCTTTACTTCACATACTAATCAGTGAACATACATGGAACACTCATATATGGTAAACTGAAGCTCAACTGTACTTGCTTAACACGTGAGAACCTCATTGGTTCTTGTGGAAGCCCAAACATGCTGGCATAACACATGAGAATGAACCTTATTGGTTGTTGCACATAAAGTACACATACTTGAGCTACTAAATTTAAGTGTTCTACACTCAAAAAGTATTTCAGTCTAAACATAAGTTTTATGTAATTTAATTACATAGAAATTTGTCAGTCATGCGTAAATGAAATAGGTAAGATTTATGTAATAGTTCACAGAAAAATGCCCAGGTTAATTAACACTGTTTAGTGGTCATGTGTGAGCACACTACTGAGTTAAAGTACCATTGAAGCAGTGTCAGAGTTAATGAGATCATTAAGTGATGATTGAGCATTAATGATGAACACCTGCTGTTAACAAGCAGAATCACTGAAGGACAGAGAAACACAAGAACTACAACTGATGAAATCAACTGAAGATAAAAGACATTTAATCTCTCACTATTCATATACTCAGTTATTACATAAATCTTACCTATTTCATTTGCATATGACTGACAAATATGAATCGCATTAAGTTTATTAGTTTATGTTAAAACTGTGTCATCCAAATGGATGGAAAATTGCTATGTAATTAAATTACATAAAACTTATGTTTAGACTGAAATATTTTTTTGAGTGTATGTGTAACCCCTCTTGTTCGAACCATCCGCTCAAATTCGGACTCAAACCCGGGTCTGCCTGAATGGGAGGCGGGAGCTCTAAAAAGGAGGCTGAAGACTGCAGTCTCTAGAGCGCCTCATGAGATTTACATGCACAGCTGTTACCGGTACTATTCACCATTGTTTTCCCTCAGGTCCTACTCGCCCAGCTCTAAGCAGGATTCAAACCCGGGTCTCTGGCATGGCAGGCGGGTGCTCTAACAAGGAGGCTCAAGACCGCACTCTCTAACATTAAGCGCCTCTTGCGATCAGGGGAGCACAGCTCTTTCCGACCTACGTCCTTTCCATACATATTTATTTATATGTGAATAAAAGCCAAATTGAATCTGTTCATCATATAAAGTGATTATGTCTGTTCAGAAAACTTGGATTAAACGGCTCGATTCATAAGGATTTCTTTCACAATCTCTTTGTGAATAGACTTTCAATGGACGAACAGAAATCTCTCCGATTTCGTTAAAAATATCTTCATTTGTGTCCTGACGATGAACAAAAGTCTTATGAATCGTTCGTTCGTTCGTGAGTGAGTGAGTGAGTGAGAGAGAGTAATTGATGAGAGAATTTTCAATTTTGGTTGAACTAAGCATTTAAAAAGCATTCTGGTCTGTTTAAATAGTAAAACGAGTCTTGAATCAGAAGGGAAGCATCTGTAAAGTCGCAGAACCTTATTTCACCAAGTGCAACACATGGAACAACATTAAAATCAAGATTTGAAGGACACGTTTGGGCTTACAACCAGGGTTATACATCAGTGTGCATCATTTCACTCTGATTTTAGGGAAAACACATGGGTAGGGTTAGGTTTAGGGGTATGGATATGGTTGTGATTATATTCTCAGACAGGAATGTTGTTCCAGGATCAACAAAATATGTTGACCCGGGAACGCATCTACCTCTGCAAAATCAGGACGTGCCTCTGTCTCAGACCTTGAATGTTTTCCTGTTCTCTTTACACAGCGAAGGAGCTGGAAGCCAGGCCTAAAGCACAAATCGCAGTGTCGCAGTCCAAGGCTAAACAGTTTCTGTCAGCTCTCCACAGGTCCAAGAGAAATGTGTGGGACCGAAGCCGCCCCGACGTCCAGCAGTGGATCCAGCAGTTCATGTACATGGGCTATGATGAGGCAGTGAGTAAAACAGTAGTCACTCAAATAGCCAATGTCAGTTGTCATAATGCTATCATATGCAATTTGCCTCATTGTTTTAGTTTGAAGTACATTAAATATTTACACTGAATTTTTGATATTAACACAGGATGTCAACTTTGAAAACATTGACATCATTCGCTTGCGTATTACATGTTCAGTCTATAGTTGCATAGTGTTTCTTTACAAAGTGACATCGCCAACTACTGGTCTGGCATGCATAATACAGCGATTTAGTCGTTTTCACAGATTTTTTTTGGTCTGTTGTTGTGTAAACGTACCTTAATACAATTATCTTCCTCACAAATGACTATTGGCCTGGAATTAAAGTGTCTCTGTTGTGCTGGTTCCTAATTTTGTTTTAGAGGTCACTTACACTTAAATTTTCTTAAGATATACATTGCAGCATCACCTCTTTTCTCACAGTGTCTGAAATGATTTGATAAAGGATTTAGTTTCTATAAACCCCTCCTTTCTGAGAGCGTACTCTGCTCTGATTGGTCAGATAGCCCACCCACAAATTACACCTATGGTCAAAGTAACACTATTTCGTCGAAGGCCAATGAAGTCCATAGGCTGCAATCATGCAGATTTGTTTCAAACCTAGGTTCATGTTGGAAGTAAAGCTCGAATTACTGACGACTTGTTTCAGGCAGTTCAGAATCGGTTTTAGGAGACAACGACTCCCTTTATCGTGCACTTTGACCTTTGAAACTTTTACACTCACAGCTGTATTACACACTACATGTAAGGTAATATCCAAAAAAGTATAACAGGAGCACTGCTGACCACTTGTATGATACATTTATGGTGCTTTTGTGTCCTTTTTGAAGCTCCAGTCCTCATTCTTTGTAATTTTTCAAAAAAAAAAAATTCTGTTCCATGCAAAAAAAAAAAGGCCATGAGTTTGACGAGCAAATGATTCCTCAATTTTAACTTTAAGGTGAACTGTCCCTTTAACACTGTAACTTTTCATTTTTTTAAATTTAAAAACTACAACAAAACAACACACTACATATGTAAATCTCGGAGCTGTGGTGGTGCCGTGTCACTGTAAGTGTGAGTGTTTAGTTGTGACACTTTGAGTGTGTCTGGTCTGTAACGTGTATTGATTCCATTCCCCCTCTTTCCACAGTAATTTGCTGTCAATTTGTGTTGTGTCTGCGCAAAAAAAAGCCCAAATATATCCTTCCCATTCAGTGTAATATCCGCTCTCATTCAACATTTATGTATTTCCAGAGACTTGAGACTGATCTCTCCTATTGGATGGACCAGGCCAGATCAAATGACCAGGGCCGGCAGCATCATCATGATGAGAATGCGCCTATGAGCCAACAGGACCCTGGTTCCTACAGACACGGGGCCAATGTCAATTACGATTACTATTAAACCACCTTACAAACTATCATTCGCTGTGAGAATTGGACACTATTGCTCTAGTCTAGGGCAATGTACATTCCACACAACCTACATTTATAATGTCATTTTTTTAAAAATAAATCAAGTTAGTAGGATTTTGCAATTGCGTGAGAAGCAAATTCACATTGAGTGGAATTAATGCACATTAATAATAAATGACATTGATTTATTTTCTTGTTTGCATTCTATGATTCCAGTGAATCCTGACTGTATTGTAAGTGTAATGAAGTGAAGGTGGCTACGTCTTGAATAAAACTTCAATAAGGTGACAGACATTAGGACTCTGCGCAGACACACAGACTTGCGTAAGCATGTACAGTTGTAAATAAATATGACTCCTTTACCTGCAAAATGAACGGACTCAGATTTGCAGACGTAATTATTTCATAACTCGATTCATACAAAGGCCACAACATCTGAGGGCAATATAAACCTCTTTTACACACTACTAATGAATAAAGGACAATACACTCTAAAAAATGGACAAACCCAGCAATTGGGTTGTTTTAACCCAGTGGTTTGGTTAAATATTTGCCCAACCTGCTGGGTATTTAACCCAACTATTGCTTATTATTGTTGCCTCAAGTAATTATGCATCTGATTTTTAATTTCCAACATATTTTGGGTTCATTTTAAGCTAGGTGGTGCTGTTTCATGTATGTTTTTGATATTGTTACAGTTAGTATCTCTGACATTAATATAGTGGTGCAAGTAAAACATCTATGGGATATCAAATCATCGATATGATTTTCCCACAGGCTTTTTGATTATTGCAAAAAATAAGCTCTGTGATCAACAAAAGTGTATGATACTAACATGTTTTGTCCATCAAGATAATTATCACAGATGAACACAACTTCTATGAATTTTGAAGCCTGAATGCAATCACAAGAAGTAGAAAGCTAGGCTTTAAACGGACTACACCACGGTCCCCTGACTTTTAGACTTTTAAAACATTTTCCCAGAAAGTTTGAGTTAGGCTACTTTATAAGAGCACAATTATGAGCGAGTCTGGGTAGGTTACTTTTAAAATGTATTTCACTACAGATTACAAAATACATGCTTTAGAAGGTAATTGTAACGTATTTCGTTACATTACTCAAGTTTAGTAACTTAATCTAAATACTTTAGAATACTTTGGAATACTAATAAGTGTGAAACAAACACAAAAAAGGTCATTGTGAGTTTTTATCTCACAATTGTGAGTTTTTCCCTCAGAATTGCATGATATAAAGTTGCAATTGTGAGTTATAAAGTCAGAATTATGAGATATAAACTCACAATATTGAGAAAAGTCAGAATTATGAGATATAAACTCTCAATATTGAGAAAAGTCAGAATTATGAGATATAAACTCTCAATATTGAGAAAAGTCAGAATTATGAGATATAAACTCATACTAAATGCACAATTGCAAGAAAAAAAAGTCAGTATTGCAAGTTTATATCTCCCAATTCTGACTTTATAACTTACAATTGTGAGTTTAAATCTCGCAATTCTGAGAAAAAGAAGTCAGAATTGTGAAATACAAACTCACAATTGTGATGGAAAAAATAAATTGTGAGAAAAAGTTGCAGTGGCGAATGAATTATAAAATGACTCACAAACAACTATCACAAAACATGAAAACAGTCGTGGATCATCAGGTCATGACAGGACAGTTCAGTTGACAGTTGGGTAATTTTTTTTTATAAATTCAGTCATTTTGTCTTGTTCAGGACAGAACTAAATAAAAATAACAACATTTTTATGATCCTCTTAAAAGTATTAAAATGTTGATGAAACTTAACTCCGCTTTTTCAGACGGTCAGAGTCAGAGAATCACCAATCGCTGTTTAAATGACATTAAAACTCAAAGTAATCACTTTGGTAATCTAAAACACTTTTCAGATGTAACTGTAATCTGATTACCACCCATTTAAAATGTAACTGTAATGAAACACAGTTACTCAAATTTTGTATTTTAAATACGTAACTAAGTTACTTGTATTTCGTTACTCCCCAACCCTGATGATTGATCATAATGAGCGGACTGAGTTGACCTCTCCGGCGGGATGGTGTTTAATCTCCCCGACTGACTCTGTAAGTCCTGTTTAGCCACTTGTTAGCAACCCCCTTTCTCAAGACACGTAACAGTTGCAAAAAATCACGAGTGGGCTAATACTGATGTCGTAAAGCATGAAAGTGTCTTCAGCTTGTGTTCACCTCAAACCTTATTTCAGCCATTGAAACAAAATCCCATTCAAAATCCCATTGACTTTGGGACGATAGAACTGGAGGTGCTGAAACGAAAACTCACTTCCAATGTTTTGGTGATGTAGTAGCCATCTTGTTTTATTCACACGGTTAAAGCAGTCGTCTTCAATCTATTCAGCATCTTTGCAATCATTTATAGAAGCTTTGTCTGTACGTATTAATGTTCACAAGAAACTTGTTTCCATCATCTTTTTTTTTTTTTTTTTGGTATTGGTGACATTTATTTTAGGATAAATTTGATGTTTACAGAGATTATTGTCAATGTTTCATGCATCTACATTATTATTGTGTATTATATGCAGTTAATCTTTAAGTCAACTGTTATATTTATTTAATTACTATTCCCGTTTTTCTGTATTTCAGTTTTCTGTTCCTCTGAAGTACTGGTGCTCAACTTTTCTTGTGGAAGAGGTTCTCTGTCTGCCTAGCTGAAGAAGGAGACTCTTTTATAAGAGGGAAAAACCAAAAACAGACCACATTTATTTTGTTTTATAGGCCGAAAGTCTTTGAAAAGCTTATGGGTCTTTGAAAGTTATTGTTGCTCGGATTTGTTGAGGTCTGGTCAGGGATCTGAACCGGCTAAAGGAATGAAAACAAAACAAAAAAAAACAGAAACGAACGGAATTTTAACAGGAACGAAATGAAATCAAGTTTAATTGTACTGAACAGAAATGCTTATTTAAAATTACCAATAGCCGGTTAATAACGTTGTTTTATCCTTCGTTGTTTTAATCGATTATGAAATTAAATATTATGGCCTATGAAAACACGACACAGTGAAAAGCCTGTGCTCAGTTGTCATGCCATCACAGGTGCGTCACCATGGAAATGCGCTGGCATTAGCTTTTTGATCTCAGGAGGTTTTTTCTGAGGATATATCACCAACTGTTAAAGCATTACATTAAAGTGAAAATGAATGGCAGGTCATATCCAGCATGGTGTGTTTTGAAACCAGCGAAAACTGCATGATGGTGTAAAACCTAGGGATGTGCATATCGTCATTCTTTTTTTTTTCCCTAACCAGCAATCGACGCTTGTTAACCTGTCATTAACTGTTCAACGACTAAATTAGAATGAAATAAGTGTGAGTATAAACAACAGCAGTACAAACAACATTCGCATGTCCTCACATCCCCTGCAGCGCTTCTGTGAGCAGAGAAAAACAGAATAAATTAAAGATGCCTCCACCCGTTGGTCTTAGGAACACGGTGAACCGTGGGCGACGTGCATGCAAGTGAGTAAATACAGGTGAATTATGGCAAAAAACGCCGCCAACAGGTGGCGCTTTGACTATAACTGGATATTACCATGTGAACGTCCTCAGGCCAGGACTATTATCAAACATGAAGTCTGGAGCAGATCAGACATTGTATACCCGAGTTACAACAACTTCCTGTTTCATGGTCGCCACAGACACACCCTTCAGTGAAAACTCGAAATCTTCATGATTTAATGCCGCAAAGGCCTTAAGATTAAACTGACCAAATATGATGTTGATCTGATTAATGCTGTAGGAGGAGTTCATTAAAGTACAATGTGGAAACTGCACAAATTTTGCAAAGGAAAATCAAAATATCTGACTTCCTGTTGGTTTTCAGATTTCGTACCAGAAGACTTTTTTTTGTAGGCATCGGGCTGTTACATGTGTGTACCAAATTTCATACCTGTAAGTGAAATTTAGCACGTGGGGCACTTTGTTGAAATTTTATTTTGCTACGCCTAAATCTGAGACCCATAACAGACGTGTGCAAAGCTTCATGAGTTGTTGAACATGTTTAAGCCCTCAAAAATGTGATTTGTTTTGAAGAAGAAGAAGAAACTGAGAAATTCCAATAGGGTCCTCACACCATCGGTGCTCAGGCCCTAATTAATAAAACATATATATATATATATGATGCACTGATAAGGGAGTCAGCCATTTTAAAGGATTAGTTCACTTTAAAATCAAAATTACCCCAAGCTTTACTCACCCTCAAGCCATCCTAGCTGTATATGACTTTCAGGGTTGGGGAGTAACGAAATACAAGTAACTTAGTTACGTATTTAAAATACAAAATTTGAGTGACTGTATTTCATTACAGTTACATTTTAAATGGGTGGTAATCAGATTACAGTTACATCTGAAAAGTGTTTTAGATTACCAAAGTGATTACTTTGAGTTTTAATGTCATTTAAACAGCGATTGGTGATTCTCTGACTCTGACCGTCTGAAAAAGAGGAGTTAAGTTTCATGTTTTCCACTGTTTTCATGTTTTGTGAGTCATTTTATAATTCACTCGTCACTGCGACTTTTTCTCACAATTTGTTTTTTTCCCCTCACAATTGTGAGTTTGTATTTCACAATTCTGACTTCTTTTTCTCAGAATTGCAAGATTTAAACTCACAATTGCAAGTTATAAAGTCAGAATCTGGAGATATAAACTTGCAATACTGACTTTTTTTCTTGCAATTGTGAATTTAGTATGTGAGTTTATATCTCATAATTTTGACTTTTCTCAATATTGTGAGTTTATATCTCATATTTTGACTTTTCTCAATATTGTGAGTTTATATCTCATAATTCTGACTTTATAACTCACAATTGTAACTTTATATCACACAATTCTGAGGGAAAAAGTCAGAATTGTGAGATAAAAACTTGCAATGACCTTTTTTGTGTTTGTTTCACACTTATTAGTATTCCAAAGTATTCTAAAGTATTTAGATTAAGTTACTAAACTTGAGTAATGTAACGAAATACGTTACAAATGACTTTTTAAAGCATGTATTTTGTAATCTCTAGTGAAATACATTTTAAAGTAACCTACCCAGTTCTGATGACTTTCTTCTCTCTGATGAACACAATTGGAGTTATATTAATAAATATCCTGACGCATTTAAGCTTTATAATGGCAGTGAACGTGAAACGAGTATGAAGAGAGAAAGTGCTTCCATCCAAAGCGAAACGTACTCCACACTGCTCCCGGTGGTTAATAAAGGATGCGTTTGTGTAAGAAAAATAGAAACGCCACATCAGTTACTCTTTCTTTGGAAGTCGAATGCGGAAGGCGGTCTGGCGGAAGCTAGATATTTTACTTCATAACTTGTTAAATAAACACATACAAAATACAACTTTATTTTTGAGAAAAACTCACAATTCTGAGAAAAAAAAATCCATCTTTTTTTTTCCTTATAAATGGACTTTATATCTTGTAAATCTGACTTTAGAACTCACGATTGCGTGTTTTTATCTCGCAGTTCTGACTTTTTTCTCTTGCAATTGCAATTGTGAGAAAAAACTCACAAATTTTGAGGAGAAAAAGTCACAATTATCTTTTTTTTTATTTTTTTTTATTCCATGGCAGAAACAAGCTTCCATATAGGTTATAAAAAATCAAGGCCCATGGTCTGTTAATATAAGTCTGTAAGGACAGAGACACAGAAACAAACACGATTCTTTATATGGGTTTTACTCAGCGTTTAAGTCTGAAACAGGAGTTTTTGATAAATCTGGATATTTACCTTTACCATAAAGGAGTTTCAAGCAAGAGAATGCTTTATTTACAATTCTATTTTCCATGTGGCAGATGGTGACTGCATTGATGTTCCTCACAGATTATATTATTATATAATAGAGCAGGTCCTTGTAGTATGTATTGTAGCCTTTTATTTAAACATGTCATCTGTGAGCCGTCACATCTGTCATCGCAGGAATTCTCCTGGTATATACATACAGCATAATATAATGAGAGAGCGACTGCCACTGTGAATATATGAACAATAAACAGTGTTGGTGTGGTCGAGCATTTTTTGTGTGTGAGCGTGCAGAGGTGAAGTGCAAGACAACAGTGGATCAGAACTCTGGTTTAGCGATCATCCTGAAGTTATTGCTTCACAATCCCTCATTTATGTCCAGCTCTGTAAACTAATACTGCAGGTTTCTATCTATAGCACTGAGAGATTTGTTATATAACGCTGCTACAGATATCGGTTTGAAGATCAAACGCACCTGTCTAATGTGATTCTTGACAATATTTCAAACAAAAATACTGCTTAGTATTTATTACATCCAGAAGTAAAGCATTACTCCGTTATGTACTCTTTTTACCACGTTCAA
The DNA here is from genome assembly GCA_038088235.1 of Zacco platypus. Classification (NCBI taxonomy): domain Eukaryota; kingdom Metazoa; phylum Chordata; class Actinopteri; order Cypriniformes; family Xenocyprididae; genus Zacco; species Zacco platypus. The sequence continues at coordinate 2,173,533 of CM076074.1, read as the reverse complement.
TCTTTTTCTCATTGTTCTAAAGCTCACTTTTAACCCCGGTTAAAGGAACGTTTCACACGTGTAGAAGTGGGGAGAGCACCGCGACAACTGACCCTTCACTGAGAGTTTGATTGACAGGCGATCTGACCAATCGTAACCCAGAATTCGCCATTTTGTCCGTCAAAGCGGTCAGGGGAGTTAGTAGATTAACGTTGGTGAACTTGATAAATTGTGTGTCCTCACGTCTTTCCGAAGACTGAATGAAACAACATTCCTTCTGATGTTCGTTCATGTTTATTTGATGCTATAAATGAACTAGTATGAAGAGATGATCGGTTCACGAGGAGCTACAGCGATCTGTCACCACACATTAAAGATACGCTATTTATTGATTAAACTGCTTTAAAATATTACAATATTTTAAATATGAAACTGTTTCATACGTTGTCAGTGTCCTCTTTGCTCCGCGATGTATTTTTCACTTCGTGAGAACATGATGTGTGGCGTGAGAGCGCATAGCAACAGTAACTAAAGGGGGCGGGGCTTTGTGAACGATCAATTGAAGAAAAAGGTTGTTACCTTTATAGTCCCCTCCAACGATGAAACTAATATTTATACGACATGTAGTGTTTCTGTCTCTGCTGTGCTAAATCACAAGTGTTGAAACATCCTCTATCTGCACAGTAAAATCCCCAGAGTTAAATCAACTCTGCTCAGATAACATTTGGTCCCTCTCTAAATAGTGTTAAAGTAACACTGAACTAGTGTTAGAATAACACTCTTCAGAGATTGAATGTCTTTTATCTTCAGTTGATTTCATCTAAGACTGTGGCTGAAGTCAGTTGTAGTTCTTGTGTTTCTCTTTTCTTCAGTGATTCTGCTTGTTAACAGCAGGTGTTCATCATTAATGTTCAATCATCGCTTAATTAATTGCTTAATTATCTCATTAACTTTAACTCTGCTTCAGTGTTACTTTAACACTATTTAGAGAGGGACCAAATGTTATCTGAGCAGAGTTGATTTAACTCTGGGGTTTTTACTGTGTGGGGTTAAAATTGGCATTTATAACGACAATAACGGGGTTTCACACAGTATGAAGGCCTTCTCCTTCTCTTTACCTTTGTGCCATCACTCTGTCCCCCCACATAGCGTTCACGCTGATCTTCAGCTTTCCCTTTATGGTGTCAAGATTTAATGTTACAAATGACTTCTAATGAGTTTTGCATATGAAAACCGCACCATGCCATGATGTCACAGTTTTGTGGCTGAGATATTCACCCTTCTGGCAGAAGCCATTAGTCTGATGAGCTGGAAGAAACCTTGTCTGTGTTCATGGCTCTTGAGATATCTCCTGTTTCATGATCTTAAAAGCGATAATGTGCTCAATAACTTTATGTAGGCGTTAGTGACAGAACCGTAAGCATGGCATCGGTCAACCTTCGACAGGAGCAACGATCGCAGAGGCATTTCTAGCCGATGCGGCTCTTTAGTGTCCTGCATTGTGCTGGAATCAATTACTGGCGACTTACGCCCACGGCATGCCTGATCCGCTCTTGTAGACATTAATCAAACTGAGAAGCTTGATTGTACTGCTTAATAGTCCCAATTGGGATGTGTCGTCCGTCAAGTTAACTTCCAACAGCAACAGTATACATTTTTACTCCCATTAACCGATCATGTCATTCTTCCTACGGCTCGCAGTCTCCTACAGCTGAACCGCTTCACAGTATTCTTTGCACATCCAACAGAGCAAAGTGAGAGATCCTGTGGTCTGGTTCAATTTCAAAGCACTCCTTGGCTCTTCTCACATCCTGAGATCAGAGGAATGTCTGACACCCATGCAGGCTGAGAGGCGTCTCTGGAGCCAGGCAGAGTTTGTGTATGACATTGACAATGAAATGCATTGAACTGTACGATATTCTTCGATGAATTCACCCCGTGTTTGTGCCTTCGTCATTTTGTTATTTTTCACTTACGGTGGATTTAAAGGATTAGTTCTCTTACAAATTGCTTTACTCGCCCTCAAGCCGTCCTAGGTGTGACTTCCGTTTTTCTGATGAACACAATCGGAAAAATTTCAGACGCTACTCATCTGAGCTTTATAACGGCATTGAAAAGGTGTCACGAGTATGAGCTGAAACCACATAAATCCATCATAAATGTACTCCACACTGCTCCGGGGGGTTAATAAAGGCTTAAAAAAAACAAGTTATGAAGTAAAATCTCTAGCTTCCGTCAGAGTGCCGTCCGTATTCAATTTACGAAGAAAATGTGCTGGCGTCACGTCAGTTACACTTTTTCCGTAAATTGAATTGGGAAGGTGTAGGACGTAGCGTAAGCTTTTTACGTCGGGGTAGTCGTGGCCCAATGGGGAGGGAGTTGGGAACCTGAAGGTTGCTGGTTCGATTCCCATGCCGGCAGGAATTGAAGGTGGGGATTGTGGATGAACGGCACTTTCTTCACCGTCGATACCATGACTAAAGTGCCGTTGAGCAAGACACGAACCCCTAATTTCTCCCCGGGCGCTGGAGCAATAGCTGCCCACTGCTCCGGGTGTGTGTTCACTGTGTGTGTGTGTGTGTGTGTGTGTGTGTGCACTTGGATGGGATAAATGCAGAGTATAGGTCACCATACTTGACAATACGTCACGACTTTCACTTTCTTTCACTTTTTGCACTGCAAGAGTTTTACACTTTCTTCGGACATTGAATACAGAAGGCGGTCTGGCGGAAGACCCACATCGCTTCTCTTTTATTAACCCTCAGGATCCGTGTGGAGTGGATGGATTTGAATGGAAGCACTTTCTTCAGCTCATACTCGTGATCCACTGTCATTACAAAGCTCGGATGCGTCAGGATATTTATTAAAATAACTCTGATTGTGTTCATCAGACACCCAGGAGGGCTTGAGGTGAGTAAAGCTTGGGGTAATTTTCATCTGAAAGAGAACTAATCCTTTAAAGTTTTTGTGTTGAAGTTTTGGGCAAAAAGTTCTTGGATGCATCAAATCATATTTGGGATATGTTTTTGCAAAGTTTAGCTAGACTTTGATTTTTTTTTTATTATTTGGCAATGGCAATTTATTTATATAGCACAATTAAATACAAACTATGTTGTCCAATGTGCTTTACAATAGCTAAAAACAGAAAAACACAATAAGTAAAAAGTCAAATTATTAAGCAATAAAACACATACACAGAGAAATTGTAAAACTTACCATAAAATAGACTAAAAGTGGTGCTTCAGCATTAAAAGATGACAATAAAAGACAATGACAGGGTACTTCAACATGTATTATATGCCTTATCAAACAAATTTGGTCTTATTTGGTCAGAAAAGGCTAAATAACCACCTAACTAATTAGCATGAGAATAGAAATAAATATCCTTTCCCAACTACTTTTAATGAGAAATCATGTGAAAAAGTTTTCTCGGTTTAATGAAGTTTATTGAACATTTTTATTTTTTGAGCGCAGTAAACTAGGAAATACTCATCACAATTCCCCCGAAATCTAGTGTGAAGAATAACAGCTCCTCTCAGTAATGCACAAACCATGTTCTAGATCCCCCACTGATAGTAGACATGACAGCATGCCATCATTTCTGGCCTTTAGATGGGAGAGACTCATGGAAAGGAGACAGTTGATAGAAACGCACTGGCATTTCCCTCAGGGAGCTTGTCAGAGGTGAACATGCAGTAAACTCAGACTGTCGCATGTCTCATGCACTGATGGCGGTGTGAATCAAGCACTTCACATGTCCTCATTAAAACAACTGTGTTTAAAATTTATTTTTATTTCTTTTATATGTTCTGTCACAGCATAGACAGCAATGAATGAATGAATTTACGACATAGACGTAACAGATAAATGTCTCTCTGTACAGTAGTTGCATTTTATTAAATCCACAGTTCATCAACACTGATGTCGCTCCTTGATTTGCTGCTTCAATTCCACTGGGAAATAAATTTTGGAACATGCCTTGAGGGATTTGTGCCCATTCAGACACAAGAGCATCAGTGAGTTCAGGTAATGATGTTGGTTGGGATTCCGGTTCTTTCCAAACTTGTTCAATGGGATTTTCCCATAGGAGTATGTTGATGGAGTAAGCAGTGATGTGGTATTTATCATTGTGTTTCATATTGACAAATGCTGGAAATGTCAGAATGCCATTGATAATGAGAAAAAAAAAGAGCTGCTACTCAAACATATAGGCTATTGATAAACGTTTCCCTTCGCACAAGTAATAGTTTAAGATCCTAAAATTGCCTAAAATATAGTTAAGCAGGTGTAAGGGATAGTTCTTCACTGTAGCAAGGTTGAAGTTTAGGGAAGAGGGAGGCACGAACGTTCAATATATCTCTTTGATTGTAAAATTAACAAATAAAGTAAAGCGACAACCCCTCATGGACGACTGAGATTTATTGCAGTGGATTGTTATCTAACCTGTAGAAATATAAACATGCATTGTATAATTACATGAAATCATTGATGCCTACTGCAGGGCACATGCATGCACTTGGATTGTGTGAGTGGGTGTCAGGTTTGATTAACGCTTGGTGCGTTGGATTTACAAATAGTTAAGTGAACCTCTACATTCGGCCTTACTACAGGGTGACTGTTTTTTATTCACAATTATCTTTAATATGAGCTTAAGATGGACACTAGTGGTCCTCAACAAAATCCCAAGGCAGCCAAATATTGTCGTGGACAATTGGGGGGCCTTGAAGTGAAAAAGTTTGAGATCCAACTGCACTAGAGAGAGTGCTGAGAATTTTATTATAGCAATAATCACTGATACTAAAATGCATAAGTGTATGATTGCCGTTTCTTTGGTGAAATGGCAAGTTGGTGACATCTATTGACGTTAGAGACTAGAGACTGCAGGTTAGAACTGAAGCTGACAGCTTTCGTGTTAAACTGCTTTTAACTATCTCAAACTGAGAAAAGAAACTATTATTATAACATATTCACAGTTTGAAACATATTGCGAGTGCTTGTTGTTTCTACATTATTTTAACCAACAGTACAGGTCAACAAATTGCTGTATTATAATGAAAAAGGAACAAAACCATCACACTGTTTTGAATGCATTTATCTTTTGTCAATCATGCAAAAGACGAGCTTTCACTTAACAATAACAGAAATTGATTCATTAAAACTATACACATGCTGACTCAAGGCTACTTCTATCATTTTTATTTGTGGATAAAAGTGACACATCACTGCTTTATGCTGCCTTAAGTAGTTTGTTTGAACATATGTCAGTAATGTTCAAATTCGTTCATTGTTTGACAAAAGAAAATCACATTAAGATATTTAATGACAGCCTGTTTCCTTTCAAATGCTTTTTTTTTTTTTAGTTGAAATTAACATCTACTTTGTCTTGATGCTTCCATTAAGGCATCATCATAGGAGCTCTTTTCCCTACATTGTTGTACGGTTTTGTCACAGTAGTCTTAAAAGGAATGTGAACAAACTCACAAACACACACATACACACACACAGGTTTGTTTTGCTATCTTAGTAAGGACATTCCATAGGCGTAATGGTTTTTACACTATACAAACTGTACATTCTGTCCCCCTACACTAAACCTACCCATCACAGAAAATGTTCTGCATTTTTACATTTTTAATAAAACATTGTTTAGTATGTTTAAAGCTATTTGAAATATGAGGACGCATGAAATGTCCTCATATTTCACGTTTAAGTTGTAATTCCAGTGTCATACCCATGTCATTATACACATTTGTGTCTTTATAAATCACAAAAACGTGCACACACAAAACAAACAAACACACACACCAAACAAACACAAACACAGACACCAAACAGACACACAAAACATCAAACAAACACACCAAACACAGAAAACACAACAAACACCCCAAACACACACTAAACAAACACCAAACAAACACACACACCAAAAACACACACACCAAACACATCAAACACACCAAACAAACACCAAACACATACACAACACACCAATCAAACACAGAAAACACAACAAACACCCCAAGCACACACTAAACACACACCAAACACACACACCAAAAACACACACATCAAACAAAGACACACCAAACAAACACTAAACACATACACACCACAAATACACATACCAAACAAACACAGACACAACACACCAAACAAACACAGAAAACACAACAAACACCCCAAGCACACACTAAACACACACCAAACACACACACCAAAAACACACACATCAAACAAAGACACACCAAACAAACACTAAACACATACACACCACAAATACACACACCAAACAAACACAGACACAACACACCAAACAAACACAGAAAACACAACAAACACCCAAACACACAGAAAACACAACAAACACCCAAACACACAGAAAACACAACAAACACCCCAAGCACACACTAAACACACACACCAAAAACACACCAAACACATCAAACACACCAAACAAACACTAAACACATACTCACCACAAATACACACACCAAACAAACACAAACAAACACAGACACAACACACCAAACAAACACAGAAAACACAACAAACACCCCAAGCACACACTAAACACACACCAAACACACACACCAAAAACACACACATCAAACAAAGACACACCAAACAAACACTAAACACATACACACCACAAATACACATACCAAACAAACACAAACAAACACAGACACAACACACCAAACAAACACAGAAAACACAACAAACACCCCAAGCACACACTAAACACACACCAAAAACACACACACCAAACAAACACTAAACACATACACACCACAAATACACACACCAAACAAACACAAACAAACACAGACACAACACACCAAACAAACACAGAAAACACAACAAACACCCAAACACACAGAAAACACAACAAACACCCCAAGCACACACTAAACACACACCAAACACACACACCAAACACATCAAACACACCAAACAAACACTAAACACATACACACCACAAATACACACACCAAACAAACACAAACAAACACAGACACAACACACCAAACAAACACAGAAAACACAACAAACACCCCAAGCACACACTAAACACACACCAAACACACACACCAAAAACACACACCAAACAAACACTAAACACATACACACCACAAATACACACACCAAACAACCACACAAAACAGCAAACAAACACATCAAATAAAAAGACACATCAAACAAACACCAAACACATACACAGACACTAAACACACACTAAACACACACTAAACACATCAAACAAACACGCAAAACACATCAAACAAACACGCCAAAAAACACACAAAACACATCAATAAACACACACCAAACACTCATGTTTGTTTTGCTATCTTAGTGAGGACATTGCATAAATTTCCATTGATTTTATATCAGGTCAGTGATATTTTCTATCACCTAACCATCACAGAAACATGTGACCATCACTAGATTTAAATAATAAAAAAAAAACCTCTCTGCAGAGATAAAACTAGTGTGGATCAGTCAGTGTCCTCACTAGTGGGTTGTGAAAGTATTTCACAATATAAGTGAGGACATTTGGTCCTTACAAGTATAGCCAAAACAAGTACACCAAACAGTGGTAACAACTAGCAAACAAGACTACACAAAGAACAAAGACCACTTGAATTTTCTGGATCAAATAAGATAACAACCCACAGGTGTGCTGAATGAAATCATACTGTGTATTGGCAATGGATTGTGGGGAATGATGTCCATGACTGAATGCTAATGATCAGGGCAGGAGTGCCCTCTAGTGGTTGTCATCATCAAGATAAAGCAGACGATTGTTATTCAGTTCATTCAAACGGCCTGCTGCTCTTCTCTGAATTGATAAGGATTGCTACTGACCTAATGCTGACCTGGTTCAGCTCCAGCGTATTTAACTGATCTATCCACCTATTCCATCACACTCTTTAAGACCACAAAACTCTGTTCTTCTGGTAGTACCTAGAATATCTAGTTCACTAAAGGACGGAGAGCATTTTCACATTTGCTTCCTAAACTCTGGAATAGTGTTCCTGATGACGTCCGGGGCTCAGACACACTCTCATCTCACACATCTCTTTAGACAAGATGAAGAATCTTATAAACTTGTACATCAGATGAAATGCACGATTATCTTTTGCTTGAAATGTTACGAACAGCAGCTACATTAATTGTTTTCCATTTGCTTTTATGCCCATCTTGAGAGTGCTCCAGTTTGGATCCAGCCTCTGATGAAGACTTCAGATGACCCAACAGCTGTGATGAACTGATGCCAACACCTGCGAGCCTGATGAAGTACTCTTGAACGCACTTAAACAAGACTTAAATACAAGTAAGTACATTTGTAGTACATTCTTATTGTTTGTGCTAAATAAAATTGGAAAAGTTATACACTATCAAATATATATATATATATATATATATATATATACAGGGCTGGGTAGGTTACTTTTAAAATGTATTTCACTACAGATAACAAAATACAAATAAGTAATTTAAAAAGTAATTTATAACGTATTTCGTTACATTACTCAAGTTTAGTAACTTAATCTAAATACTTTAGAATACTTTAGAATACTAATAAGTGTGGAACAAACACAAAAAAGGATAATTGCAAGTTTTTATCTCACAATTCTGACTTTTTCCCTCAGAATTGTGTGATATAAAGTTGTAATTGTGAGTTATAAAGTCAGAATTCTGAGATATAAACTGACAATATTGAGAAAAGTCAAAATTAAGAGAAATAAACTGACAATATTGAGAAAAGTCAAAATTAAGAGAAATAAACTGAAAATATTGACAGTCAAAAATATGAGATTTAAACTCACAATATTGAGAAAAGTCAGAATTATGAGATATAAACTCATACTAAATGCACAATTGCAAGAAAAAAAGTCAGTATTGCAAGTTTATATCTCCAAATTCTGACTTTATAACTTGCAATTGTGAGTTTAAATCTCGTAATTCTGAGAAAAAGAAGTCAGAACTGTGAAATACAAACTCACAATTGTGAGGGAAAAAACAAATTGTGAGAAAAAGTTGCAGTGACGAGTGAATTATAAAATGACTCACAAACAACTATCACAAAACATGAAAACAGTCGTGGATCATCAGGTCATGACAGGACAGTTCAGTTGACAAAAATGTTTATATAAATTCAGTCATTTTGTCTTGTTCAGGACAGAACTAAATAAAAATAACAACATTTTTATGATCCTCTTAAAAGTATTAAAATGTTGATGAAACTTAACTCCGCTTTTTCAGACGGTCAGAGTCAGAGAATCACCAATTACTGTTTAAATGACATTAAAACTCAAAGTAATCACTTTGGTAATCTAAAACACTTTTCAGATGTAACTGTAATCTGATTACCACCCATTTAAAATGTCACTGTAATGAAATACAGTTACTCAATTTTGTATTTTAAATACGTAACTAAGTTACTTGTATTTTGTTACTCCTCAACCCTGTATGTATATATATATATATATATATATATATATATATACTAATTAAACGTATATTTCTACTTCACTAGTACTTCAGTGCACTTGAAAAAGTATACTTAATACTTATATTACTTAAATTGATTTTTACAGCATTGAAATAAAGTATACTACCGCAAAAATATACAGAGGAGTTTTAATCATGTATTTCTTAAAACTGAATGCTTTAAAAACTAGTTCAACCTTAGTAGACTTTTATACAGTAATCCTAAATTTTAAATTAAATCGATTTCATAAAACTTATAGCTATAAGTACATTTTTCCCATCAGAGGTACTTAAGTACACTTAATATAAATGCAATAATTAGTGCTAACACTTACACCAAAACCAAATATACAGAAGTGTTTTCAACTTAAAAGTGTGCTATGAACGCCTTACATCAAATTTTAGAGGATTTTTATATATATACTATCACTAAGTTCTATTTTAATGGATTTTCATGAAAATACAGAATTACAAGCAAAATATCATTAACATATACTTGGAATATTAATAGTTACAATACATTTGAAATGAATTATTTAATGTATAAAAATACATGGCCAATACATTATAAATACATTTTGTATTATATATTTTAAATAATTAATAAATCTATTTTCTATGTCCGACGAGTATATTTAAAAGTGTATGAAAGATGGGTTCAAGTGTACTACAAGTGGTAACTAAATATATTTTTAATACAGAGATAGCATATTAAAAGCACATTTTAGTTAAAATATACAGTTGAGTACACTTAGATGCTCTAAAGATTATCTTAAGAAGTACTAAAAAATATTTTTAGTATATTAAGTACAAAATTAGTGCATGAAAATAAGTACATTATGGAAATTTTTTTCACCTGGGACGCCTTCAGATGACACCAACTATGAATCAAATTTTCTATGTATTGTAATCATTTTGACCACAACTTGTAATAACTGCTAAATGAATGCATGATGATGGCTAACTGCATGATTTGCATTATCTATACTGTACATTTTTGAACATTATTTTGAGACAGTCACTTCTGATAGCGGATTACTCACAAATGAAATCTAGAAACATGCATTTGTAAAGCTGCTTTGAAACTTTATGCATTGGGAAAAGTGCTATAGAAGTAAGTGTAAAATTAAATCACTGCTCTTTCTCGTAGCTTGAAAACTCATGGTTTCCAAGAGTTTAGAAATGAGGAAACGAGTAGAGATCCACCCTCTTTCACCGAGGATAAATGTTCACCGACTTAGAGATTTCTTACCTTGCTACTTGTACAAGATCCTGAAAGAAATCATTTGTTAGGTCTAAAAAAATATCTTTAGCTGTGGACATTTTAATTAAATTAACTTTTTTTTCTTCGGGTGTCAAAGAAGTGGTGAATTATATATGTTTTAATTAAAAATAGCATGTATATGATCTTCTAAATGAATTAGAAGAAAAAATGAAAATGAAATTATGAGACATTTTCCCCAGAACCCAGGATCAAGAACTATATATACAGTATGTGAGCCGATACCTGCACCAGAGCTGGAGTCGACCTATCAAACGTGCCCTGAAAATTCAAATTTTCATACTGATATAATTGGGAACAAAAAAAAAAATCCTTTTCTAAGTCTGTTTTCGTTGAGATTCACAGAAGCCTGTAAATTATGCAAATACACAGTCACTGAAAACTAATAGTCAATATTTGTCTGAGGAGCTGTAGCACATCTGGGAGAGATGCATTCACTTCAGGCCAAGTTATGATGCATATGTCCGTTACAGCTGTGCTAAAAATCCGTCCTCAGCCACAACTCTGTGATGAAATGGGAGAAATTGTCATAACGTCCCCCATTATATTTATCAATGTGGATGCCCATCAGATGATCACAATGAGATTTTCAAAGTCACCCTGTCAAAACGAATGGGAAACCATAAATATCTTCTCCATGCTGGATGCAGCTTGGCAGTGTTTTGAGGAATATAAGAGGCACAAGATGACGCCAAGCTCAATTAAAGCTCATCCCACTCCCTGCAGTTGGATGACTCCGACAGCACGGGGGCAGGAGCAACAGTGGTGGCTGTGGAAGCGGGGGATTGGCTGTATGGATCACTGTGTTGTATAACATCTCAGCAAGCAGCCACACAATTACCTTCCACCCCTCACACCTCTGTCCACCACTGTGTGCCAGTAGGGCTGTTACTTTTATTGTTTCGTAAGAACAGCTTGATCTGTGCCGCACTGCATTTTCAGTATCCACTGATGTTCGCTGCGAAGAGATGACCTCGCCTGACCTCTTCTATAACAGCAGACTACTAATAACAATTTTCAAGTGACTTTTTGCATAGTTTACATAGTGTTTAAAATGTAAACAGTGAGGGGAAGTTATTGCTTCCTCTGGATCTGGAAAATTGCTTGAACGACGATATCTCTTCGAGTGCATCGTGCGATATCTGTGTACAAGCAAATAATTTTCCACACTTGCGCATCACAAAGGAGACCGTTCGGAGTCTTTAATTTGGGAAATCATGTTCCCAGAAGTTGCAGAGGGCAGAGTGCACGGGAACTTAGAGAACTTTTGGCTTATCTGCTGGTTTGAAGCACCAGGAGGGACCATGTGTGTCTTCAGCCCAACTGAGCGTAGCATTCTGGGGCGGCACCCAGCTGCATCCCCCAGGCAATTGAATTAGCCAACATATTTCTGCCCTCGCTCTTTTTCTGTAGCAGATCGTGAAATCAAGCATGAAGAAGAAGTGAAAGTGAAAATTTCATATTTGCCATTTTAACCTAAAACTATGCGCGTAGTTATTGCTTAATAAGTGCTTCTAAGTGCCATCTGAATCTCTTTTTTTATCAGGCTCTTATGCTTATGTTCAATTATTTCACTTTAATGTCAAAGAAAAGGACCTATGCATTGCCATTCAAGGGAAATCGCTGAACTTAAACATAGGAGCCTGATAAAAACACTCATTTTCAAAGAAAATGTCTGACGGCACTTTGAAGCGTTTGCATCTGAAGTCTTCAAGGAATAAAATCTTCAAATTGTCTGGAAAATCTGGGCTCGGAAAAGCATGTTATCTATTAGAAGAAAAAATGTGTCAGACATAAGTGGTGTTTTCTCCTAAGACACCTGTTACACATTAGCACTAAATACGATTATATAAAAAGATGAATAAAGGCTAAGTATAAACTCTCCTCTCGTGCTCTTGTATCTTCTTTCAATGTTTTTTTTTTAAAGGTAGACTTATTGTGACATGCTTTCTTTCAAAGCTGTTGATTAATTGTAAGGTCAATTTCAGAACAAACACTGTGATCTCTGTCTCTGAAGTTGAAGAAAAGCGTTTCATAGAAATGTTTTAGAGGGGTTATTCTTGAATCTGTAGTTACTGCTGTGACCAAAAACATTTACATTATCAAGCTTTTTCTATTCAGGAAGTTGTCATGACTGAAATGACCTGGGATGCATTTCCCCAAAGCATCATGAGCATAAGTATATTGTTGAGATTATTGGTGCCAATGATTTCTACAATGGGCTTTACAATGCTTTTGAGAAATGCTGCCCGGTTCAATCATGAAGTGATGACGCATGCTAATAGATTCGTGACATTTAATTTTAGTGATCACATAGTATACTACACTGAGCAAGCTGACTGATCTCTGCTGTGTTAACATTCAAATAGTCAGGTTCAGTGATTGCCGGTCCTGCAACGCACTCTCAGAGTTCCCCTGAACCCTCCACTTCCCCCAGCTCCACCTGTCTAGATATGACCAGCTGCATGTCTTACATGCTCACAACCAGGGTTGGGGAGAAACGAAATACAAGTAACTTAGTTGCGTATTTAAAATACAAAATTTGAGTAACTGTATTTCATTACAGTTACATTTTAAATGGGTGGTAATCAGATTACAGTTACATCTGAAAAGTGTTTTAGATTACCAAAGTGATTACTTTGAGTTTTAATGTCATTTAAACAGCAATTGGTGATTCTCTGACTCTGACAGTCTGAAAAAGCGGAGTTAAGTTTCATGTTTTCCACTGTTTTCATGTTTTGTGATAGTTGTTTGTGAGTCATTTTATAATTGTAAAAAAGGTCACTGCATCTTTTTCTCACAATTTGTTTTTTTTCCTCTCACAATTGTGAGTTTGCATTTCAAAATTCTGACTTCTTTTTCTCAGAACTACGAGATTTAAACTCACAATTGCAAGTAATAATTAGAATTGGGAGATATAAACTTGCAATACTAATTTTTTTTCTTGCAATTGTGAAATTAGTATGAGTTTATATCTCATAATTCGGACTTTTCTCAAAATTGTGAGTTTATCATAATTATGACTTTTCTCAATGTTGCGAGTTTATTTCTCATAATTCTGACTTTATAACTCGCAATTGCAACTTTATATCACGCAATTCTGGGGAAAAAGTTTGAGAATAAAACTTGCAATGACCTTTTTTGTGTTTGTTCCACACTTATTAGTATTCCAAAGTATTCTAAAGTATTTAGATTAAGTTACTAAACTTGAGTAATGTAACGAAATACGTTACAAATGACTTTTTAAAGCATGTATTTTGTAATCTGTAGTGAAATACATTTTAAAAGTAACCTACCCAGCCCTGGTCATAACAGCATGTCTGTCTTTATCTTGTAGCAGCATGAATAGCACATCTATTTCGCCAAGACCAAATACAGTTAAGTTCAATAACATGGTAAAGCTATTCTGAGAGTTGTCATGACTGAAATGCATGTATAGGCCTGATATTAATTATAGGCCTATTAGTATAGGCCTGATATTTGTATACTGTTTAGTCATATGTAATGATTACACATTTGTGTTTGTTTAGTACTATGCTCACTGTGATATAGACATGCAGACAACATTGCTCATGCTGTTTAACCCTGAATTTTCTGACTTTTCAACATCAATATTTTGATTGCTGACAGCTTCTTCACTAGATCCACCATCAAGTGAAAGTGACACTACTTTATAGCGTTCAGTACTTGCTCTGAAGTAAATCTCTGAGTCATTTCAAATTTTGCTGATGAAACTTTTGTTTTTTGCCTGCAGTAACTATGAGTGAAATGTCACTTTGTCATTATGTGTATCATACATTGCCACCTTGTGGAATAAATTTAATACTGCACTTATTCAGTCATCAAAGATTCAATTAGTGTTGAGCAGAAAAAAAAAATAGTTGTTGCACACCTCGGGTCGTTAGCGACCATATACAATTTTTACAAAAAAAAATTAATGGGAAAACAGGCATTTTTTTTCTTGTTATTTTGTTTATAATGCATTGACCAAGGAATACTAAGAAGGTTGATGTCTAATTTTAAAAAATGAATGAGGAGTAGGGTAGTGAATGGCGTCACTAAAGAACCAAAGTATGTATTTAAGGGTTAAACTATTTACATAAGCTTGAGAACAGCTTTAGAGATATGAATATCTTAACAAATCCTTTATATTATAAATATATTTATAGCTACATACACCATATGTTTTAAATATATTAAATAAATAAGATGAAAAATTAAATGACTACTTAGTGATTCAATCATGGATTGAATAGTGTCAGATTTCCCACTTTTTCCTGAGGAGTGAAGTCACCTGCCCTCGTTATATCGTATCTGGTTTCAGTTCTCCTGGTCTCTCCGAGGTTTCCTTTGAGTGACATAGGAAACAGTCGCTGATAGTAATGGACAATGCAGGGCAATTAAACACGTGTGTATAGACAGTCATGACAGCTATACACAATCTCATATTTCAACTTTCATGACAGATGAAATGATCAATCAATAGACCTAACGTTTAAATACCCAACGTTCCAAAACTAGGGAACATGATGCGAGTAGCCTATACAGTCTGAGCCACCAGATACGGTCTTACGTGTCATGCTATTGTCAGCAGACAGAAATCCATAAGAAATGCAAAAAAAAAAAAACATGCAGACCAGAGACCTGCAGTGGGTCTGGAGCTCAGCAGGGTTCCTCGGAGCTGCCGGGAAGGATCTCTGCTCTGTTCACATCTAGATGATGTGATGGACAGCCATGCCAGAAAACATCAGTCAAATTATCATACTGCACTAATGATAGTGCGCACATGATGGAAAACGTCCCCTGGCCAGGGAGCTAAAGATGAATGTGTGAATGACATGTTTATAAGTCATAAAATGCTCTTGATTGTAATAAGCGACAGAACGAAAGAGTTTATGTTTCTGATTATTACACAATGCTTTGTATTGATGATTGATTCGTTCTTCCAATTAGAGCTTGAAATGGAAAAACAGAACCAGGACTAAATAGATACAGCAGATATGTAGTATATCTGCTGTATCTATTTAGTCCTGGTTCTGTTTTACACAACAGACTGGATAGCGTTTCTGAGAAACAAACGTCATGAGATGATGATGATGATAAACATGGTTATCCAAACATCTACTGTACCCTAACGTCGCACAAGTTGTTTGCTCACACTAACTCATCCAGGAAAATATATTTATTGTCTATTCCCATGTAGAAAGTATATTTTAAACAATATTTTAATGTATGAGTATTGCCAGTACAAATACCTTTGCAAATATGATAAAGACAAATAACTCAAATCATTTTGAACATTTAAAGGCACAGTGTGTACATTTTAGCACGTCTGTGAAAAACCACTCTTCAAGACTTGGAGTTTTGATGACAGAAGATTACAAGCAAATAAATCAGAGTTGGTGTGCAGAACACAACTCCCGGATTATCTTTTGCCCAATCAGTTTTCGTAGAGGTGGGATCAATACATCTTATATATTTTCAAACTCTGCACCAATATTGTTTATCAGTTCTTCCATTTATTAGCTGTGAATCCAGTCTGTTTTGAAAAGTGGAATGAGAGACCCCAACCTATTTACATTGGAGGCCTCCACTCATCCTGTAAATATTCTTTAGTGGCAGAATGAGACGCTCAGCTTAGTCTCAGTTACCATATATCTAATGGCAGAGGCAGAGCGAGAGGCTCCATTCCAGTCTCTCACAGGCCTATTACACAAACATCAGATACATGATTATAACAGGAGAATAAAAATGACTATATTATACTTAAATCTTTATATTCTGATTAATAAAAATCTTCCACACATCTAGAAGCGAGGGTTTAACGGTTTAATCCACCGCTCACCCCTCGCTTTTGAATGGCGAATTCGATGCAAACGACTAAAACTCTATAATGGTTCATTATGTAAGGTGAAAACATAGTTATGTTATATTGCATTTCTGTAAATGCATCCTGCAAAATATTACACACTTGACCTTTAAGAAAACTGCAACTCATCAGATGGACAAGAACAGTACATTTTAATTTAATTAAACTCATAACATTGTATGAAAATTATAATAAATGTCTCATTTAGCATTGCTGTTATTTATGAAAATGAATTCATAAATTAGAGCGTTAATGAATAACCAGGGCTGGGTAGGTTACTTTTAAAATGTATTTCACTACAGATTACAAAATACATGCTTTAAAGTAATTTTTGACGTATTTCGTTACATTACTCAAGTTTAGTAACTTAATCTAAATACTTTAGAATACTTTGGAATACTAATAAGTGTGGAACAAACACAAAAAAGGTCATTGTGAGTTTTTATCTCACAATTCTGACTTTTTCCCTCAGAATTGTGTGATTTAAAGTTGCAATTGCGAGTTATAAAGTCAGAATTATGAAATATAAACTCAGCAATATTGAGAAAAGTCAGAATTATGATTTATAAACTCAGCAATATTGAGAAAAGTCAAAAGTATGAGATATAAACTCACAATATTGAGAAAAGTCTAAATTATAAGATATAAACTCACAATATTGAGAAAAGTCTAAATTACTAGAAATAAACTCACAATATTGAGAAATGTAAAAATTATGAGATATAAACTCACATACTAAATTCACAATTGCAAGAAAAAAAATAGTATTGCAAGTTCATATCTCCCGATTCTGACTTTATAACTTGCAATTGTGAGTTTAAATCTCGCAATTCTGATAAAAAGAAGTCAGAATTGTGAAATGCAAACTCACAATTGTGAGGGGAAAAAACAAATTGTGAGAAAAAGATGCAGTGACCTTTTTTACAATTATAAATCGACTTACAAACATCTATCACAAAACATGAAAACAGTGGAAAACATGAATCTTAACTCCTCTTTTTCAGACGGTCAGAGTCAGAGAATCACCAATCGCTGTTTAAATGACATTAAAACTCAAAGTAATCACTTTGGTAATCTAAAATATTTTTCAGATGTAACTGTAATCTGATTACCACCCATTTAAAATGTAACTGCAATGAAATACAGTTACTCAAATTTTGTATTTTAAATACGTTACTAAGTTACTTGTATTTCGTTACTCCCCAACCCTGTGAATAACTACACAGAAACAAATGAGTAATGCATTATTAACACTTTATTAACTAACAAGAAACTCTGATGAATGAATTAGTAGGTAATGGTGCACTATTATCTAATCAGTAACTATTATTTTGTCATGCCTCACAGAAAACTACTAAGAACTATACAGGTTCATAATTAATGCGAATAATGAATAATTTATAATTAATTCTAAAGTGAAGGTCATGATAACCCACTTGTAATGGCTGAAGTGTTGCTAAATCCTTCAGAAGGAATTACTAATTATTTGGATCAGTATTCTAACGTGAGAAACATGGTAACTCTAGTAACTAATGGAGACATTGTAAACTTTCAAGGTTTTTATTGGTAAAGTATTGAATCAAAAAAAGTGCGAGCTGAGATTAGCTATGGCAAGACAAAAAGAATTCGGCCGTTATATTACAAAAATGTTAATGTAATTTCCATTACAGAATGCTGTTTAATAAGAAAAGGTCTTTGATTGTCCAAGGTCTGCAATCTAACAAAGTGGACTCTCCAAACAAACTGGAGAAAAACCCAAAAAGTACAAGACATGTGCAATATGAACAAGAACATGCTTTTTTAGTTGCATGATCTCAGAATGATGTAAAACACAGCTCTGATTCTGTCCTCACATCATCTTGATCTCCTGTTGTTTATTCTTTAGTTTTGTAAAGTAGTAAGGAAGCCCCTCCTACCTGTAGTTTCTCTCCATGACTTTATAACTAAACGGCAAGAACCAAATAAATATTTCTGCGTGATTCATCCATAACAAGATGATTTTAATGAGGAATTTCATTAAACCCTCATAAGCACAACTACAAATTGCACTAAACATTTGTTATACTGATAAACATCTTAATAGGAAACAGAAAATTCTTTTTAAAGTCGTTTATGTAAAAAAATTCCTAAGTGAATACTGGTGTCCTCAGCTGTGTTGCCCTGAGGAGCTGAACCCTCTTGATGGCTAATTAAACACTAACATGATTGATGATTTGTTATCCTTGTCAGCGACTGATACTGTCTCTTAATACTTTTAACCTGAAGCGCACGCTAAGCGGCCTGTGTTCTCAAAAGTAGGACAGCAAAGGCTTGTCTTGGGATCCTCAATGCACTAGGAAACTGACTTTTATAATGTATCATAAGAGACTGGCAGAAAAGTCTCTCTGAAATACAGAGGTGGGTGGTAACGAAGTTACTTAATTATACATGTTTGGAAAATTTTGCAATCCATTCCCGCACTCACCGTACTCACAGATTCTTAAATCATTCCCTCGGTTTTAACAAATCACACCCAGGGATTGATATACTATAATTTTTTAATCCGTACGTGTGTGTGTGAGTGTGTGTGTGTGTGTGTGTGTGTGTGTGTGTGAGTGAGTGTATGTGTGAGTGTGAGTGTGTGTGAGTGAGTGAGTGTATGTGTGTGTGTGTGTGTGTGTGTGAGTGTGAGTGAGTGAGTGTATGTGTGAGTGTATGTGTGAGTGTGAGTGAGTGTATGTGTGTGTGTGTGTGTGTGTGTGAGTGTGAGTGAGTGAGTGTATGTGTGTGTGTGTGTGTGTGAGTGTGAGTGAGTGAGTGAGTGTATGTGTGAGTGTATGTGTGAGTGTGAGTGAGTGTGAGTGTGAGTGAGTGTGAGTGAGTGTGAGTGTGTGTGAGTGTGAGTGAGTGTGAGTGTGTGTGAGTGAGTGTGTGAGTGTGTGTGTGTGTGTGTGAGAGTGAGTGTGAGTGTGTGTGAGTGTGTGTGAGTGAGTGTGTGTGAGTGTGTGTGAGTGTGTGTGAGTGTGTGTGAGTGTGTGTGAGTGTGTGTGAGTGTGTGTGAGTGTGTGTGAGTGTGTGTGAGTGTGTGTGAGTGTGTGTGAGTGTGAGTGAGTGTGAGTGTGTGTGAGTGAGTGAGTGTGTGTGTGTGTGTGTGTGTGAGTGTGTGAGTGAGTGTGTGAGTGTGAGTGTGAGTGTGTGTGTGTGTGTGTGTGTGTGTGTGAGTGTGTGTGTGAGTGTGAGTGTGAGTGAGTGTGAGTGTGAGTGTGTGTGAGTGAGTGTGAGTGAGTGTGAGAGTGTGTGTGAGTGTGTGTGAGTGTGAGTGAGTGTGAGTGAGTGTGAGTGTGAGTGTGAGTGAGTGAGTGAGTGAGTGAGTGAGTGAGTGAGAGTGTGAGTGTGAGTGTGAGTGTGAGTGTGAGTGTGTGAGTGTGAGTGTGAGTGTGAGTGTGAGTGTGAGTGTGAGTGTGTGAGTGTGAGTGTGAGTGTGAGTGTGAGTGTGAGTGTGAGTGTGAGTGTGAGTGTGAGTGTGTGTGTGTGTGTGTGTGAGTGTGTGTGAGTGTGTGTGTGAGTGTGTGTGTGGGTTCGAGGCCCGCTCGGAGTGGGTCGAGGGGTTATATATATATATATATATACATAGGGTCAATTCAGGGTGAATGGGACACTCTTTGCCATTGAGATGACTTGGAAAATGTGTCCCAATCAACCTGAATTCACCTTATGAATCCCGAGTAACTAGTAGCTACTTGGATTTTTTCATTGGATACTTTTTCACTCTAACTCAAGCAACACTTATGATTATTACTTTTATTTTTTGCTTTTTTGCTCAAGTACTTTTACTTGAGTTTTTAACCACCTCTGCTGAATTATGAAAAATACATGCAGCATCAGAAATTAGGATGACTGTGTTTGCCGTCCAGCTGGTTTTGGATAAGACCACCAGGTGTGACCTAGTTTTCCCTTTAGTTATTTTGATAGGCCAAAGAACAAGGATCAAAGAAACAGAACTATTTCCTTAAATAACCTCTTGCTATTACCACTTCAAGACATGTGCATCTTCCTTTCTGCCCACTGGCAACTTTCTGCTCCCAACATCCTGCCGAGTCTACTGCCTCAGGTTCCCAATATGTTTCGTTTTATGTAGACTCAACCTATAGGTCTATTTAAACTCTGGTGGCAGCAAGCATTACGTTCATTTTTGCATTACTATAATTATTTGAGTTATTACATTTAAATCTCTCCAGGTGTCACCACAACTGCTGAGCGAACTCTTAAAACGATATTGAGAAACCATAAAAAAATACTGTATATCGACCTTATTTATTTTTAGCACACAATGTCTATTCTGACAGTAAAAACTGGGATTATGCTTGAATAATTCCTTATTATTATGGAGGGAATATATATATATATATATATATATATATATATATATATATATATATATATATATATATATAGTAGAGATGCAACAATACACTTAGTACAGTCGATACATAACTTGGATTTTTAACCACAGTTTTCGGTTCAGTTCTGATGCTTAGGCGACAGGAACAATAAGAGGTTAAGGTGTAGCGTATTCCCTCACTTTTTCTGTTAATTAAGACATTTTAGAATATGTAATATTCATTTGAAAATGTAATTTTTTAATTAAAACGTGGCATTAGATTAACATCGTGGAGTTAACAAATAGAGTTCATTTAAACTAAAAATCTGAGTTGATACAAAGAAAGAGATTAGTTTATTCAAACTCAAAATATTATGTTGTCTGAACAATGTTTGTGAAGCTTATTTGACAAAAAGCTTTGTGAAAAGTTCCTGAAAATACTTTTTTGCAGTGCGTTGGCAGTCGATGCACTCATTTGAACTGCTTATGACAGAAACAGACAAGCATCGTGCAGTTATTTTGTTCTATTTTTATTAATGAATAAGATCTGGTTAGTTAAAATGATTTGAAATTCAATAAATATTCAGGGATTGACTTGATTGAATTGTGTGTATTGTTCCTGCCTACACTAGTATACAAACAATATATTATTATTTATCTATCTTTTTATATGTTTAACTCCTGCTCATTATTTTTTCCACTTCAAGCACTGGATATATTCTGTAATTCATCTACGATGATTCTCTGTCGATATCTCTATGAGTGAAACCGTATTTTTGCCTTTAGATCTTTGCACATTGGAGTGGTTCAGCAAAACCCTACGTTACGGGGACAAAATGCATTTATAAAAGAATTACTGAAAGGCACACAAACATCTGAAAATCCCATCTTACAATAGCTGAATGACATTTTTCCATCCCACGAGGAGGCTGTGGTTTCTTGTGTGACATTTAAAGAAACGTCAAACAAATGTTTTTACCTCTTGTAAACCATAGTAATATTTCCTAGTAACAATTCCTTTACTGCACGAGGCATGTGAGGGGAAAAATCAAGGGGAAAAATCTAAGGTCTGTTTGCTTATATTTTTACAGTTGAAACAGGAGGAGATGATCAGCCGGGACGTTATGACGTTATGCTAGCCTCAAGGATATCTAAAAATAAATAGTCTAAAAGTATCCTGAGGGCAAACATCTCAGGTGTTTCACGAGGAAAGAAAAACTTGAATTTCAGTATAGCAAGTATTATAAGCAGGGTTGGGGAGTAACGAAATACAAGTAACTTAGTTACGTATTTAAAATACAAAATTTGAGTCACTGTGTTTCATTACAGTTACATTTTAAATGGGTGGTAATCAGATTACAGTTACATCTGAAAAGTGTTTTAGATTACCAAAGTGATTACTTTGAGTTTTAATGTCATTTAAACAGCAATTGGTGATTCTCTGACTCTGACAGTCTGAAAAAGTGGAGTTAAGTTTCAACAACATTTTAATAGTTTTAAGAGGATCATAAAAATGTTGTTATTTTTATTTAGTTCTGTCCTGAACAAGACAAAATGACTGAATTTATAAATAAATTACCCAACTGTCAACTGAACTGTCCTGTCATGACCTGATGATCCACGACTGTTTTCATGTTTTGTGAGTCATTTTATAATTCACTCGTCACTGCAACACAATTTGTTTTTTTCTCCTCACAATTGTGAGTTTGCATTTTACAATTCTGACTTCTTTTTCTCAGAATTGTGAGATTTAAACTCACAATTGTAAGTTATAAAGTCAGAATTGGGAGATATAAACTTGCAATACTGACTTTTTTTCTTGCAATTGTGAATTTAGTATGCGAGTTTATATCTCATAATTCTGACTTTTCTCAATATTGTCAGTTTATATGTCATATTTTTGACTTTTCTCAATATTGTGAGTTTATCATAATTTTGCCTTTTCTCAATATTTTCAGTTTATATCTCATAATTCTTACTTTATAACTCACAATTGCAACTTTATATCATGCAATTGTGAGATAAAAACTTGCAATGACCTTTTTTGTGTTTGTTCCACACTTATTAGTATTCCAAAGTATTCTAAAGTATTTAGATTAAGTTACTAAACTTGAGTAATGTAACGAAATACGTTACAAATGACTTTTTAAAGCATGTATTTTGTAATCTGTAGTGAAATACATTTTAAAAGTAACCCACCCAGCCCTGATTATAAGTAAAACAAATTCTCTGCTTTCAAATAATTAAAAGCAGGGTTATCTGACAATGACATCCCCTTGTAATGAGTTACACGTCCATAATGGTGTCGAAATGTTCTGGTGGAACACTTCTTTACAAGTTTCAGTATAGTATAGTTCAGTCGGCTGGAGTTCGTCGGTGACATGATGACTCATTGTTTTTCCTATTGTGGTGTAAATGTTTGTTTGTTTGCTGGACCCGCATCACTCATGGGAAACTGATCCCTCCCTGAGCTTTTCTAATCTTTTGAATCTCCCGACGAGATTCATTTTAATCTGCCTTCAACGCATGAGTCACAGAGTCCCTTCAGATTCGGATGCAAACTTTAAGAAGTGTTGTATCCCTTTGTCATGGCAGTCGACTTCAGGGATCAGGGAACACAAGATGATTTACCAAAAAGAGTTCAGCTGACTAACAAACAACAAGCTGAGTACAAATTGGGTTATTTCTGGGCGATTCTGTACAATTATGATTGTGTAAATGCATACATCTACTAAATGCGTAACCAATGATGATTATTCATAATGATACAAAAGCGTCCCACATTCATTCAACATGAAAACATAGACATCTAAAAGAGATGTGCTGAATGATTTCAAGTGTAATTTTGTGATTATAATAGACGTCTATTTCATCCCCTTTCAGATAAACATATTAGGTGACATTTTAATCAATGCATATATCACCTTTATTTCACCCAGAAAGGACAATCACAACATTCATTAAGAAACACAACAGTGACATTTCTCTCCATTATCATTTTGCTGAAAGGATTGCCTTTGTGTGAAGTAAAACTAGTATTTTTCATTCCTATTTATAACATCCAAATGCGCAAAAGATGCCATGCAGAAATTGACACTGGAATCATCTCTGTAAAGCAATACATTTGCTTGCTCTTCATATTTCAGTCCCCATCGACTTCAACGTAATCTGCCACTGGAAATAAATGAATATGTCGATACCCGCTTCTCGATGCCCTAATATCTTCTCTCGCTTGAGTCATGACATGTTCTCCTGCCAGTGCACCCTCAAGAAACAATATTTCTCTGGAGAGCGATGAGACACCCCCTCATACACTTTGGTTATAGCAACAGAGGGAAAAAAATGATTATTGTAACTGGATTCGCTGCTTAACATGCTACTCAAATCTTAACCTTCATTGCTGCTTATAACCTGTTTTTAGTCTTGAGAATACGGAAGAGAAAACACCTTGTTTTATGTCATCATACGTTTCTCATTTGGAAAGGTTTATCGCAGAGCTTTTGCTCATAAACTGGCCTGTTTATATCCTGTCTGCTTTTGTTTTTCTGTTTATATCCTGTGTTTCTGCGTAACTTTGGTATTTTGTAATAAGTCAGACAACAACCTTTTTACCCTGTTCCAGGTTTTTTTTTTTTTTAGTACAACTTTATATCTAACAATTGCAATTTTAGTTCTATAAAACAAGATTTTATATCTCACAATTGTGACTTTTTGTAGTTATTGCGACATTATATTGTATATTGTACAATTGACTCTTCGCAAACAGTTTGATTGACAGGCGATCTGACCAATCATAACCCCGAATCCGCCATTTTGTCCGTCAAAGCGGTCAGGGGAGTTAGTAGATTAACGTTGGTGAACTTGAATCACGTCTTTCCGCGCTTGAAACAACATTCCTTCTGATGTTCATTCATGTTTATTTGATGCTATAAATGAACTAGTATGAAGAGATGATCGGTTCACGAGGAGCTACAGCGATCTGTCACCACACATTTAACACACACTAGACGCTATTTATTGATTCAACTTCTTTAAAAAATTACTATATTTTAAATATGAAACTGTTTCATACGTTGTCAGTGTCCTCTTTTTCACTCCGTGAGAACATGATGTGTGGCGTTCACGTGACTTTGGCCGTTTGATACGTGATCCGAACCACTGATTCGACACAAAAGATTCGTAAAGCTTCATGAATCAGTGTTTTGAAATCGTCCATCACTAGATATTGTTGAAAAGTCGTTATTTTGTTTTTTTGGCTCACAAAAAGTATTCTCGATGCTTTATAATATTAAGGTTGAACCATTGTAGTCACATGAACTGTTTTAAATATGTTTTAGTGTCTTTCTGTTCATCTGAAAGTGTTCATTATCTTGCTGAGACTCTCTGAACCATCGGATTTCATCAAAAATATCTTAATTTGTGTTCTTACGGGTGTAGAACGACATGAAGGTGAGGAATTAGTGACAGAAATTTTATTTTTGGGTGAACTAACCCTAACCCAGATCATCTGTATGACAATTTGTTGCCAATTAAATTCAGAGGTCTGTGTTTTACCGATGCTGATTTCACCAAGTGCAACATGTTCCTGGATCAACATGCCAATCAACCAATCAGATTTGAGGGATATGTTTACAGGTTGTGTCAAGTTTTGGCTTACAACCAGGATCAGTGTTATTCGCCTACTGTATAATATCCATTTTAGGAATAACTTGTAGGGTTAGGGATATGGTTAGCATTAAATTTTCCGACAGGAATGTTGTTCCAGAATCAACAATATGAAGACCCAGGAACGTGTGTAACTCGGCAAAATCAGGATGTGCATCTTACTACACAATACTGTCTTCAGTTTCCCATTTAGCATAGTATTTACTATTAAATCATGCTAGACTTTCTCACCTTTTGGTCTGTTTTGCACTTCTTTCAGATATGACAGTCACTCCACACACTATACAGTCATAAACGCGACAGCGAGACTCATTAATGGACCTCTGGAACAGCTCAAATGTCTCACTTCTTATAATATGAGATCATTGTCGTATTGTGCCATTTCCAGGGGCAGATGAGTCATGGCCTTGAGGAATCTTAAGGGCTTGGTTTCACATGCACAAACCCTGTCTTTAATGTGCATCTGTGAAATTGAAAGAATATAGGATCTTAAAGTGAGAGCTTTTTTATTATGTTGCAATGATAGAATATCTCTCGAATAAACATCTTCTGATACAGAGGTTCTGTTGGGAAACTTTCTCCACGAGCGCTGGTGCGTGTGGTGATGTAGTTACTACATATGTATGTCTGGATGTCAGACGGCGGGAAGACGTGTAACAAGGTTAATCAATGCATTATGAATTTACAGGCCTTCAGCAAAACAGTTTAGCCTTAAATATGGAAATAATTGCCAGAGCATGACTAAACAGACAGGGTCATGGCGAGCATAAATCCATGCATTAAAGTATTTGGTGTATTCAAATGGCTGGACAAGGTCAGAAAACTTGAGGTGGAATACATCTTTCCTTGTCTGCTGAATATCAAGAGGCTTCAAAAGTGAACAGTTTAAGGAACTTGAGTATCTAATCTGGTTGTAATAGCCCTAATAATTGTGCACTAACTAAATAATTAATACGGCACTCCTGTTTCCACTAGTAACATAGATAACATCCAAATCACTAAAGTCAGGGCAAGATACACAAAGTATCATTGTCCGTGGTGATGTGATTATGAGCCACATTCAGGTCCTCTTGTTTATAATCACCTCTTTAGGAGATGAAATGCATGGGACGTGCCCAATATTTATTGCACACTTTTATCTCTGCATCCTCAGACCAAACTGTGAATGACCACCTAGTGACCCGTCACTCTTCCAGTCATCCACACGGTCAGAAAAAAAGGTGCAAAAGCTGTCACTGTGGTGGTAGTTTCAAACCTTTGAACCTTTTTTACCCTTTAAGTGTATATTAGCACCTAAAGAGTATAAATTAGCACCTAAGTAGTACATATTAGTAACTTGTGAAAGGGTCCAGCCCCACCCAGTGACAGATTTTGTACCCTTTTTTTTTTTCTGTGATACATAAAACAAGAATTTTAAAATTAGCCCCGAGCTGACATCAAAAGAAAAAAAAAACTTGTTTGCGTCTTAAGGAAGTTGACATAAGGATCTAATATAAGGTTCAAGTACACAGATGTGACCCTGGGCCACATTAGGGATAGTTTTTTTTTTAAATTGAGATTTATACAACATCAAGAAGCTGAATAAATAATCTTTCCAGTGATGTACGGTTTGTAATGGTGATAGGACAATATTTGGTTGAGATACAACTATTTGAAAATCTGGTCCAAAAAAATCGAAATATTGAGAAAAAAATCGCCTTTAAAGTTGTTCAAATGAAGTCCTTAGCAATTCATGTCCACTCTTAAAAATATATTTTTTATATATTTATGGTAGGACATTTACAAAATATCTTCATGGAACATGATCTTACTATCCTAATGACTTTTGGCATAAAAGAAAAATCGATAATTTTGACCCATTCAATGTATTGTTGGCTATTGCTAAAAAATATACCTGTGCGACTTATGACTGGTTTAGAGGTCCAGGGTCACAAAAGTTTTTTTCTCTAAAGATTTTGTATGTTGATTTATAATGCACACACACACACACACACACACACACACACACGTTGTGTTTTCATGTTTTATGGGGACATTCCATAGGCGTAATGGTTTTTCTACTGTACAAACTGTACATTCTGTCCCCCTACACTACCCCACCCCTAAACCTACCCATCACACAAAACGTTCTGCATTTTTACATTTTTAATAAAACATTTAGTACGTTTTTTAAAGCTATCTGAAATATGAGGATTCATGAAATGTCCTCATAAAACATGTTTATGTCATTATACCAGTGTAATACCCATGACATTATACACATTTGTGTCCTCATAAATCACAAAAACACACAGACACACACGTTGTGTTTTCATGTTTTATGGGGACATTCCATAGGCGTAATGGTTTTTATACTGTACAAACTGTACATTCTGTCCCCCTACACTACCCCTACCCCTAAACCTACCCATCACAGAAAATGTTCTGCTATTTTACATTTTCAAAAAAGATCATTCTGTATGATTTATAAGCTTGTTAGACCAACAAAATGTCCCCACAATGTCAAGATTTACTGGTTTTACTTACATTGTAAAAATCATTCCTTACATTTGGTCCCCACAATGTAAGGAATACAAATACACACACACACACACACACACACACACATATGGTCCTCCTGACAAAAAAAAAATATATATTTCTGTTATAGTTTAATGAACAAAGTGAACCAACCGTCTACTACGAAGCTGTCAACATTTTTACTGTGGTATTTAAAATATTCATATTTATTTACAAATTGAAACGTTTACAATGCATTAATTATAATGTTTGCTGCCCTTTGGACATTGTTTAATATTTACATTTTTCAAAATTGCTCCGTATCAAACCCAGATCCTAATGAATTGATTATATAATTACAATGACACAGACATTCCGGTTGCATTGCCTATTTATAGCCCGTCGTTTATAACATGGAAATATAAAGCACTACTTATGATGATCATGTAAGCTACTATGCAGTGTCGACGTCACTCTCAAGGCTTCTTCCACACACAAATGCGCTCTCGCGCTCCGGAGCGCGCTGGAGAGGCGGTGAACTGGAGATGTGTGCGCCTCGACTGCCGCAGCAGGAACAACAAATAGCAGGTTATTTGACTTTTTATGTGCATAGCTGTTTAATATTAATCAGCAGTGTTTCAAGATAAGATTAGCTTCTTTTTTTAAAAAAAAAAAAAAATGGACTGCATGTAGATCACCTGTTTTGAGAGTCTGCAAAACTACTGTTCACTTGTGCTTTAAATTTAGCAGTGGCATTAGTGGCAGACTTGACTATTGCGACAGCGGCATCCTCCAAATGACCAACAAGCTTAACCTACATATCTGCTTGTGATGGACTGGGAGGCTTTTTATTTGGGCTGCTGAGCCCAGCAACTTTCTTCTCGCGCAGTGAGGATCTGACCACAGCACTGGATGAAGCATGAACTTCTGGTGAATGGCACGGTCCACGCGCAGGTGTGGGGAAGCTCCGAAAGAATTTCCTCCATGCAATAATATACCAAAAACATCAGAGTGTTAAGCAAAGATGTTTTCTGAAGAAGCTAACCTCAGTTACACCTCGAACGGCACCGATGATGACGCGCTGGATCAAGATTGGAGCGACACTCCTGCTGAGAAACTGTCACGGACGGGACACAATGTGGTCGCCGTTATTTTGGGATCTATTCTGGTGTTCGGGATCCTAAACAATTTAATCGTCCTCGTTCTGTTTTGTAAGTTCAAGACCCTGCGGACTCCTGTGAACATGCTGCTGCTCAACATCAGTGTGAGTGACATGCTCGTGTGTTTGTTCGGCACCACGCTCAGCTTCGCGGCCAGTGTCCGCGGCCGGTGGCTGGTGGGGAGACACGGGTGCATGTGGTACGGGTTCGTCAACTCATGCTTTGGTGAGTAAGAAAAAGAAATGCTAAACCCTATGGTAGCCTAACACTTTTCCCAACAAAATGGGAAAGGTTAATAAAAGGTCATTTAAGGTAAAAGGTACTTTACCATATTTTCTATAGGTGTCAATTAGTTCTTTAGCTAAAAATCCTTTAAATGATTCATTCAAAACCTGATTCATTAAGGAAAGAAACACCACTAATGTAATGCATGATTGAGTGATTGATTTAAGTTGAGCAAAAACAGTTACAGACAGTTTTAGAGCTGCTTGATTCTGGATAAATTGAGAATAATTGTTTTTCTAGAATAGAGATCAATATTCTCTCACAATGTGGAATATATATATATATATATAGGCATATAGCCTACTACAGTAAACTTTATTCCATCTAAAATGCAATAAACAAAAAGTAGGAAGTATGTGAGTCCAGGTAAATATTTATTGAAATATCAAATAATATCATTTGATTTATATTAAAAAGTTTACATGAAATTTTAGATTATATCTTAAGTCCACAACTAATGAGAAACAGGGAAGAGACAGTTAAAACTTCCCTGATTTGTCAATTTTATTTGAGAGTTTATTACATACAATTGTTTTAACAAATCGATTAAATGTATGATTCTTAAAGACTGTTTCATTTCTGAATGAAATAGCATTTTTGAACGCATTGGTTGAATGAGTGATTCAATGACACATACCTACTGTTTTAAATCGATATTGAGAATTAAATCGATATTGAGCCATACATGCATTTTTGTTATATCTTTGCTGTATGTAAAAAGGCAGCTATTCTTAAAAGAGGGGTAGATAATGACAGGTTTTTCAATTTTCAAGTGCAACTCTATATAACTGATCTAATTTAGACTAGTGAATGTGTGAGTTCAGCCAACACATTTTATTTAATAATAATAATAATAATAAACTTTATTTTTTACAAAACACCTTTAAGAGGAGCTTCTCAAAGTGCTTTACGCAACATAAGCAATACAATGCTTATAAAAGTAAAGATAATGAAAGTAAAAATGAGATAATAATAATAATAAACATCAACAAGCAAGTTTAAGTTGAACTTTAAAAATATCTCAAGTCTGAAGGTTCAAGAGGCAGAGAACTCCAAAGGTAGAAGCCCTGTCACCCATAGATCTTAAGTGTGTTTTAGCAACAACCAGCAAGTTTGTTTGTGAGGAGCGTAATCTGCAATTAGGAGTGTAAGGATGTGACAGTTCTCTAAAATATTGTGGTGCCAGGCCGTGCAATGCTTTATATGCGAGCATCATAATTTTGAAGTAATCTCGGATTCTGACTGGGAGCCAATGCAAGGATTCCAAAACTGGAGTAATATGATTGGATATCCTGGACCCAGTTAAGATCCTGGCATCCAAATTTTGTTCATACTGCAGCTTGTTGAGAGTGGATTTCGAAACACCAGCTAAAAGGGAGTTACAGTAGTCTATCCAAGAGATGACAAAGGAATTTATCAGCTTTTCTTCTACAGGAAAATTTTACGTAGGCTGCAATCTTGCGATATTTCTGGGATTGAAAAAAGATGTTTTTAACAGTGTTCTGAACAAAAGAATCAAATGGAAGATTATCATCAAAAATAACTCCCAAGATTGCTCGATTTATTTACGGGCTTGCAAAACAGAGCCATTGAAAGACTTTGGAAATTTGATGTCTGGAACCTATAAGCATAATTTCGGTTTTATCTCTGTTCAGACACAGGAAATTATTACTCATCCAACTTTTTATCTCAGTAATACAGTCGGAAAGAAAAAACCTGGCGGTCACTAGGTTTGAATAAATCTGCGTATCGTCAGTACACAAATGATAATGGAGTGATATAGAGATGGCCAAGCGGTGACAGATAAATGTTAAAAAGTAAAGGTCCCAAGACTGACCCCTGAGGAACACCAGTAAAAACAGAGCTAATCTCATGACCTATGACTACCCATAGAAATGAACTGTGAACTGTCTGCGAAATAGGATTGAAACCACTGCAAAGCTGTCCCCGTGAGTAATAGATTGTGATCAACAATATCAAAATCGGCTCTTAGATCGAGAAGGAAGAGAATGGATATTGCGAAAACCCTATTGAAGGAGTTCAAAAAGTTTATAAATTGTGAGATGGTTACACAAATGAGAGGCAAAAATAAGCTCAGGTATTTTTGCCAGAAACAGAAGATTTGAGATAGGATGATAATTATTAAAATTGTCCAGAGCAGCATTCTCTTTTCTTTTTCTTTTTTCTTTTTCAACCCCAGTCTGCAGAGAGTCATTTATAATACAGAGAACAGCAGGGTACAAAACAACGAAGCAAGATTTAAATAAGCTTGTGGGGATAGGATTAAGCAAGAAAGAGGTTGATTTCATGTTAGATACCTCCCTTTTGAGAGTCTCAGCATCAAGATGACGAACGTTTGTAAGAAAAGTACCAGTGAACCCAGGAGGACAATGGAATGAAGGAGTGGACGCAGATGAGACAGAGATTTGTTTGCGAACATTATAAGTATTAGAATTGAAGAACTTAAGAAAAGAGTTACATAGCTGCTGAGAAACAGGCACAGTAGTAACAGCATTGCCTTGAAGCAGTCTATTTACAGATTGAAACAAATGTCTTGGGTTTTCTTGATTGTTTTCAATAGTCTGAGAGAAATAAGGAGATCTTTCAGTCTCAATTTATGCTCTGTAGTCACCCAGAAGATCCTTCCAAGCTAATAAACAGTCAAGCCAGTATTTTATTTATGATAATCGTGTCTAATTTTTGAAGATAAGCTACATTTTATATTATTATAATTATTAATATATATATATATATATATTTTATTGGAATTGCATTACTTGGTTCACAAAGTTCCTACTCAGTTTGAAAGGGCATGATGCTTCAGTGATGAAGTGAGGACGCAGAAGTTTCAGCTTTTATTAGTTATAAAAAATAAAACACCCTACCCCATTTGGGAAAACAAGGTCGGCAACCGGACAAGGCAAAACTTGGCAAGGCAAACAAGATCAATCGGGTTCAACCACGATCTAGCACAGGACTGCAAACACAAGGAGAATCAATAGTGTAGCAAACAACGGAGGACAGGTGGGGCAAATAAACCAATAATTGGATAACAAGAAGGGCGGGGTTAAGACAATTGACGTTAGAGCACATGGCACAAAGAAACAAACATGAAAAGCCATCGCAACAAACATGACAAAAACACGAGCACATGGTCAGTGAACACCATCACAAGCCATGTGCTGAAATAAAACAAGACACGTAGTTGCTGCTAATGAGAACACTCACAAGCCGCTTGTTCACACCAAACATAACACGGCCGATAAAACACGAGCCACTTGCTACACAGAACCCGACAACACAAGAGTGCCTGGCCAATGAAAACAAACAAGGCACTCCCAAAACACACGAGCCGAGCGCACGGCGAGCGAGCAAACACACGACCCCTGCGCTCACACGAGAGACAAAACATGGAGCGCCACGAAACCGAAACCAAACTAGACATGAGTGCTGGGATCCAAACACCACGCTCCAAACAAGAAACAAGGACAGGCACACTCGAAACCGCACTGTCACACAAACACAAGATGATACAGGAGTGTCAGGGCTCTGTCACAAAACCCAGAATAAACCAGACTGAAGTGACAGAACCCTGATAAATGTGTTTTAGGATGATGTTAGTCAAATAATATGATCTCTGCCTTGTTCTATTGTGTTTGTCCCGTTACAATGTAATTTTGTGGCTTTATTGATTCTGATCCCCCACATGAAAATGAGATGATTGCATTTAGCAAATGTATAACAAATGTTGGTGAGGGTGCAAGTAGTGAAGTAATGTTATCAGTTAGGCTGACTGTTATGGATGACACACAACACTGCACAAAGAAATGCAAAAGCAGTTTATGTTCCCAGTTTTGCCAGAGTGTTGAGCTGTAAACATTGGCTCAGGTGCTGATGATTCTTGACATTGTATTAATCTTGCCATTATAGAGGTGAACTGGAAAGATCATGTTCTGAAAAGATGCAAACAAATCACAGGCTGGTTAGGAGGTGATAATTGCTTTATCTTTGGGTTTGAATGTAATTCATAACATAACCCGTCTCTCTTTGGTAAACACACACATAAATATATCTAAATGAGGACATTCTAATAGACTTCAACTGTTTTTACATACAGCTAGTTATAAAGGCTAACCATAACTAACCAAATTTTTCTGTTCAACCTTTAAATGCATGAATGAGTTGCCAATCATTATTACATATAAAGCACATTTTGTAAAGCATATTTTGTTACTTTTTGGAGCTTGGAAGGGTTCAGTTGAAGCAGATGTTTTATGCCATCATCGTTGTCCTCATCAGAACTCATTTCCCAGTACATTCAACATCTGGCTCATATTCGTGATCTCAAGCATATTCTCAAAACTATCATTTTCAACATCTTCAAAATTAGTATTTTGATCACTGACAGCTCCTTCACCAGATCCACCATCAATATTTGATTGCATTCGTTACTTGCTCTGAAGTAGATCGCTGATACTTCCTTTTCCTTTGTGTTCTGCCTGCTGGAACTATGAGTGAAACGTCACTTCATCATTGTGTATCATACATTGCCACCTTGTGGAATTAATGTGAACTGCACTTATTCGGTCATCAAAGATGCAACTATTGTTGTGCAGAAAAATACCTTGTTTCATTAGCGACCTAATACAATTTTTCCAAAAAATTAATTGGAAAACAGGCAAAAATGAATAAGTAGGAGGGAAGTGAATGACATCCCAAGTCATTAAAGACCTGAGGTGTGCGTTTCAGGGCTAAAAAAACAACAACAAAAAACACTTTTATTTAGTTTTACCATTTTTACAAATGAGAGCATCGCCAAAAGGAGGTTTTGTCTGATTTAACTCACTTTTGGTTACAAATGTGCCCCGGAAGTGAGGTAACCATTTAAAGCCTTAATATACATTTCTTAGGCCTCTAAATGATCAATATAACGAAAAACCCGTTGTACTTAATCTACTTCATGCCTCTGTCATCTGATCGATGGTTTATACTTCTTCTTTTTTTTTTTTAAAAAAAGTGCAAATGCATGCCTTTTTGCTGTGGAAATTTTTGCTGATTAAGAATAACTTTTAAATTGTAATATTTCAAGATGAACACTGTCTCGACTGAATCAACTTGTTTATTTATCCATATATCACTTTTTAGAAAAATTGTTAAAATGTGGATCTCAAATTTGATACATCAGGAACATGTCCATCTCTCAGTAATCATGTATTGCATTACATTATGTTTTGCCCCCCCACAATAAAAACTACAGAGCTTTGATCATAAAACTAAGCGTTTAAAAGTCATGTTATATACTGACAGGTGATATTTCTATGCTTTTTATGTAAGTAGTCTGCTATAGCCTGTTATAAAAATCTCATTCATTCACATTACAAACTACCAGAATTTCATCTTACTTATATAAATAATAGCAATTGCACCAAAGAGATGATTTTTATACTGTACAAACTGTTCTATCCCCTAACCCTAAACCTACCAATCACAGAAGACTTTATGCATTTTTACATTTCCAAAAACCATCACTTAGTATGATTTAGGTCCCCATGATAATGGGGACCGAAAGATATCCCCACATGGACAATGATTTCGGATAATGCCATCTTTTTAGGGACATCTTGACACACACACACACACACACACACGAAATGTAAAACTGCACACTGTATTTTTATATGTAACCTCTTTGGACTCCCATATCAGTCTGTAATCATTCAAAGTGTTTTTAAAGTTTCAGACGGATAAATGGGGCCATTTATATCATGCATACCAATATAGTTTGAATTATTTTCAGGGAGTTCATCCCTGGAGTGCTATAAATATTCTATAAAACATTTTGTTAGGTGAAAACTGTGTCATAAGAGATCCAGCCCCTGGAAGTTGGACAAGAAAGTTAAGTTTTGATGCATGGGAAAGCAGCTGCTGAAGTGTAATTGTGGAACACAAGACTGCAGATGGAATTAAATGTGCAGGCAAATAACATTTTTGTAAACACACGGTGGGGTTATGCTGTGCCACAACCGGTTATACCACCTTTTCCTTCCAAGTTTATAAATGTCAAGATGTTGCATGCTTTTCTCATTATCTGTCCACTCATGATTCACAGGTGATGCTGTCCAGGTCATGCATGTGTTTAATAATTAATACATTTCCCCCATGTTGCATTATTAAGGGCTGTCCTGTGTCATGTAGAATACAACATCAGAGATCAGGCAGAAAAGACTTTCACAGTGAGTGACAGACACATTTCGCGGTCCCACTTTATTAAGTGTATTTAAATACTATGTGCATACATTTATATTATTCTTTTGATACAGTGCACAGCTATGCAACTGTGTTATCATCTTCTCCAGGTATAAAAAGCATTTTCTCAGTATCACTAAGCTTAATGAATAATGTGATCAGGGCTTCAAATTAGGGAAGAAATGTTTCTCGTACAGTGGGATATTTAGGACTTTAGTGTGTCTACAAATTCTCTGCGGTCTGTGTCCAGGTTTGTTTACATTTTCCTCTCTCTAGTTCTAGTTTCCATTAATTGAAGCGCGAGTGTGTTTAGAGGATGAGATGTTGGTGAGGTTTCATTGGCGAGGAGAGCTTTATAATGGAGTCAGTATTGAGTTAGTGTCAGACTAATGGAGGTGATGTCAGAAATGAACTCATCTGTTCTGGATCTCAATGTTCAGAGGGAACAATCCGTGAAATTCCCTTACACTTTAAAGGGATAACAAAATTTTGTCATCATTTATTCACAGAAGAGGATATTTTGAAGAACGTTGGTAACCAGACAGTTGACATTGCATAGTATTTTTTCAACGAGTGCCAACATTTCTTCACAATATCTTCTTCTGTGTTCAGCAGAAGAAAGAAACTCATACAGGTTTGGAACAACATGAGGGTGAGTAAATGATGACAAAACGTTCATCTTTGGGTGAACTGTCCCTTTAGCTCACCCTTAAACCCATCCTTAACCTTAACCATATCCCACCTCAATAGCAACAAAAGTGTTTTGCAATACAAAATGAACATCGTAAGTTCATCGTACCTAACAGTTTTTGGTTTTGCTTTATTTCGATAGTCTACATGTCAACTAACTCATTAATTTGAACTACTTGTCAACTAACT
The DNA here is from genome assembly GCA_038088235.1 of Zacco platypus. Taxonomy (NCBI): domain Eukaryota; kingdom Metazoa; phylum Chordata; class Actinopteri; order Cypriniformes; family Xenocyprididae; genus Zacco; species Zacco platypus. The sequence continues at coordinate 2,136,808 of CM076074.1, read as the reverse complement.
CTCATTAGAGTAGACTTTGGTTAGGGTTAAGTTGACAAGTACTTGCACAATTAATTATAGTTAGTAAAATATCTGTTGGGGATCATCAAAATAAAATAATACTAATGACTGATAGTTGACATGTAGTTACTTCAAGTTAATAGAATGTCTTAAACGGACTATTGAAATAGAGTGAAAAGGCTTGTACATCCCGGGATGATTATCGCGTGCATTCATCGCTGATGCTTAACGCCTTGTGACTCAACAAAGGGCGCCAATGTCAGTGTGCGCATTGACGTGCAAAAAGCCAGGCGTAAAAGCATAATTTTTTTTTTTTAAAAACGCCTCGAGTTTGTTTTTTTGGTTTGATGTGCCGTGTTAAAAACAGGCCGAGCAATGAGATTCCCGCTTTTGTTCACTTTCCTGGAGCTGCTGAAGTTACTGTAAAACACTTGCATTGCTGTCATTTGCTCTACCGTTTCTGACTACCATCTCCTCATGTCATATATATGCCATATATGCTGTTTAAATCTGTAATTTTGTTTTATTTACATTCAAGAAATATTATTTACAATGTCAAATTCATAAATATGTTTACTTGCACTACTGTTTACTTGCACTAAGCCCGAGCACCATATACTGTCAGGGAGGAAATTCGGTTCATCGTTAGTGAAAATCGCTTGCATATGAACACGAAACGTTCCGAAAAACATCTTGAAAGATGTCGGGGATAAGCGCGAGCGATAATCGTTCCAGTGTGCATGAGGCTTTACACTTTTTTTAGTACATAATAGTTAAAGATGTGCATTTTTTTTTATTTTATTTTTTTTATAGGCCCTGTTTATACGTGGTATGAAGATCGAGGGTTTTGATCGATCAGATCAAAAGGTAAACAAGGAAGGAACATTCCTGTTTACACCTGTTGTTTTAACACCTGGCCTCTTTTATCCACTTTCGACCACTTCTGGCCTGATTTCAGGTAGTCGTGGCCTAATGGTGAGGGAGTCGGGCTTTTAACCTGAAGGTTGCTGGTTCGATTCCCATGCCGGCAGGAATTGAAGGTGGGGATTGTGAATGAGGGAGGGATTGCCCTCGACTCATTTTGGATACACCGATCTTCCCACGTCGTCAAATCAGCTGACTTGTAGCGTCATGTGACATCACGTCCTGTTTTTGGTTGGTTTACATGTCTTTGGTCCGTGTTGCGTTCATATATCAACCGAACCGCACCAGAGTTCGTTTGGAAGCGGACCGAGACCCGTCTTTTTAGCGCTTGTTTGGTGCGCACCAGGGTTCGGATGACAGCGTTCACATATGTTCACATGAACCGCACTAACTGAGCAGGGTTCGTTTTAATCGAACCAAACATGACAAGTGTGAACGCACCCCTTAGACATCATTAATGGTGAGAGAACATTGTGCTTGGTATGTTTTTTATCTTCAAGCCAAACTTACTGTAGGTCTTCAGCCAACATCCCGTATGGCTAGCGCGCTTCCCATAATGTTTACGCTTTAGGTCAGTAGATGGAGAGGAGGCACTAGTCAGACTTTTGAGCACATTCGCATCTACACTATGAAAGCATACCAGTCGAATGAGCTTTTGAACCTCTGGAAGTGGTTGAAAGTGGATCAGCTCTAAATGTTTTAGACTCCATTTACACCTGTATTTATCATCGTCCACTTGTGATCGGATTGACGAAAACGCTTCTTTATACCAGGTGGAGCCTTAGAGATACAAAGATGACTGGGATATTCTGTTCTTGCATTAAATCCTTGTTAAAACATCCATTAGAAAATCTGGTAGTTGTCATGTTTGGTAGTCTTCATTCGTATGTGAAAACATGCTCATTTATATGTGTGAGAGACCCGGTTCGAGAGCTGCATGCAGTGTATCCATGTTAATCTCAAATTGAGCTTATTTCTTGTCTTCACTCAACCATGTTGCAACCAAATCCTTATGAGCAGAGTATCCTCTTAAGCGCTGATAAACATGATTAAACGGCTTTGAAGATTAGAACATGCTGTCCTGTTAGAAGAGAGGCCTGAGAAGTGATTTGGGAACATTAGGGAATTGATTGCATAACTCACCTCTTCCCACGTAAAGCAGAGACTGAGGAACTTCAGATCTAAGGCCAAGAAGAAGCTCGGGAACGGCCCTTGTGACAAAAGTGCTTTAAGAGAATATGAGATTCCACCTGTCTCTATCTTTTAATTAGAAATTATCATCAGGTGATTGATGCCGTTGGAATATTTCCTCACCAGAATTATAATAATGACAATTCTCAAATGACAAATCTCTCATCCTCAATAGATGGCGTTATGTATTATCACGACACCCACCTGGTTTCCGTTTCTGACCAGACCCTCTAATTATAACTGTAATGGACAGGGTACCAATCTTGATTTTCCCGGCCTTTGTAATCAGTTCATCTTTCTCTCATTAAGAATGCAAGAATGTTCTCCTGTCACAATGAGAAATGACAAGTCAGAGTCTCTGTCCAGTTTCCTGTGAATGTGGAAGATTTCTGAATCATTAGCCTCATGAAATAAATAACAAAGTGCAGTAAACATAAAACTATATCAGCTAAAAAAAAATTCAAGTGGTATACAGACTATTTTTGTACAGCTAAAAGCACATTCGAGTTCAAAAAGTGTCCTCTCATACATTAAATATAAAGTGCTTAGTAAGTTTTTGCATATTGAGTGTGTCTCAGTAGAGTTTTTGTTCCATAATGTATAATTTTCTACTAAAGACTAACATCATAGTGATTGCCCTGTTGCACAGATAGTATTGAGTGATCTTGTTGGAGCCCGACAGATCAAATATAATTGCCCCTGGATTTCATGACATTTATGGGATTGATGTTTTAGTGGATTATTAGAAAATGTATGTCATGTGTGCTACTGTAGAGACCGCAATCTGATTACATTTTTTTTTTTCGATAGCATCGGTTCAATACTGAAGCCACATTTACAAAACTCAAACAGAAGTACGTGTGCGCAGACCGTGAATCATTTTTCATTGCTTTCACACAAAATGCACATTTTCCGGACTCCATGAATACTTTTGTCATTCATACTTCACCATCTCTGAGAAATATCTTAGCAGAATATTTGTAAGAAAATTAAATAATTATCCCAAGCTCATTACAATTTCAGCTGAAAGCCTTAAACTTAATTCTCAGGGAACTGGGGTAACATTCATAATCTAGATGTTCCCTTTCAAAGTGGAACTTCGAAGCTGCATCAAGGAGTTGATGTTATGGGGAAAATAATGCCCAATACCCAAACCAAGGGTCTCATTCACCAAGCATCCGTACGCACAAATTTGTGCATGAAATGTGCGTAGAAACGATTTTAAGAACAAATCACAATTCACCAAAAAATTTTGTACTAAAAATCAACTGAAAGCACTCAGGCTACTCTGTACGGCCTTATAATTGTGTTAAGTTATCTAAACTTCACGACTATACCGGTTTGGACATGGTTTAGGTGTGTTTTATGCAAATGACTAACCTAATGCACGCAGCCGCTCATTTAGAATACTCCAAATTCACAAAAATAAGAACACGAACAAATTCATGTGTGTAGAACGTGTTACTAAGATTTTTTCGTCAGAAGTTCTCCTGTGCATCCAAATATGAAATAATCCACGCAATTATTAGTGAATGACACCCAATGACTTACAAACCCCAGAGTCTGAACCCCAAAAATGCCATAGGGGAGTTAGGGCCTTCCTTAAAGACTTCAATATAAAATTTACTCTACCTAGAACCTGCAGGTTCCCATGCATAGGGCTTGCCTGGACGTCTCCTTCAGATAAAAGAGTTGATGTGTATTACATTAAACCCGCGGACGAAAGTTTAGTAAAATTGGTGTTTACACATTCTTCAGACACCGGTCACGCTGACGGCATTCCCCATACTCCATGACGCAGTGTCTCGTTCCCAGCGCAGCGTCTCAGGGAACTGGGGTAGATGTTTTCAAGAGTGATGTGAAAAACAAACAAAATATATCTGAATAGAACATGTCAAAAACATGTCATTTAATTTTAATGGCTGAGTAGCATCCCAAGAGTGCTCATATTTAGTCGACTGGGACTTTTGACTTGTATTATTCTGCTTGTCTGTGTTTGCATGTTCCACATACAGTATTAAGCTGTCAGTCTGTGCATTAATGGTGGGAATGTGTCATTAACTCTATATTTTTTTTCCTGCTGAAAGCAAAAATTGACATTTTGCTTATTGAACTGTTGTTAAATAAAAGCAATGAAAAATTGTGCAGTACGTCAGTAAGTTTATCTACCTGGAATAGTAGTTTCTCTGCAATAATAATAATAATAATAATATTTCAGCTTCTCTCTTCCCAGACTGTCCTTTTGAAAAGCGTCTTCTGACTGGTCAGCTGGATCAGTGTGTTGTGATTGGTCAACAGTTTTGATCGTGTTTCAGAAATGTCACGCTCCTGACCATAACCGCAAGTTTCAGCACACTATTAACAGGTCTCAGCCAGGCCTCGTCACCTCTGTTATGTGTATGCCTTGGGCAGGAATTATTTAAATGAGTAATATGTGACATGTGTGTTAAATGTGACGTGTCCGTTCCTGGAAGAAAGCTCAAGGCGTTTCGGGGAGTTCAGAAACTTACTTACTTATATAGAGAATATCTGGACTTTGTGCTTCGTAGATCTTTTTCATGCTCAAACAGCAATATTACACACTAAAGAAAGTTAAAAATGTAAAAAAAAAGCAAAATAGGGTCTTAGGAATGTAAGCTGCAGTGTCTAACGGTGTTCAACAACACGCTCAGAATATGAAAATTAGCCTGTAATCCTCTTCGGTGTGTTTCTCGAGTGCAAATATGTTCAGCTCTACTCGTGTGTGCCGTTTCTTGCTTACGCAGTGACAAACGCGGCAACTTGAGATTCCATCAACAGACTCAGAGATCTTTATTAACACAGGCTTTTACATAATTAAAGGGAGAAAACAAAGGAGCAGTGAATGTGCCCTTCATATTCTGGTGAATTAATGTCCATGCTGAATTTTCATATCTGAATGTTGGAGAAGAATCTGTTTTGGTGTGATATGAATGAACTTATTTGCATACAGACGTTTGAAAGGAATGTCTCATCACCCTGTCTGAAAAATCCCACACTTGCCCTTTGAAGAATATCAGTGAATGAGTTTTTGCTTAAAGGCATTTTCATTAATATGTAAAAGCAACAAAATGGGACTGTGGTATTTTTCCCACTTTATGCTCTTGAAATAGCCCACTTAGTTTCTTGAAATAGCTGGGAGTCATTACTAATTTTTGTTTCTTAAATCATAACATCACATCAAGTGCTTTTCTTGGAATCTTGGAAATAGAAAGGCAGATTGTATTTTTTATCACCTGTAATTATTTCCTGTTTCTTTACCTGTCGTCACTCTTAAATTAACAATTAATGTTTCCTTTTTTCAGGCAATGAATTTATGTGTGTATATATATATATATATATATATATATATATATATTATTCATTTGTATGATGTAAATAAATGCAGATAACCAGACATTCAAACTGAATTACTTGAATTATTATCAGTTATCATCCATTGAAAGTTCAAGATTTTAGGAGATTTAAAAAAATTTTTTTTTTTTTTTTTAAATTGTATCGATTGTATCGCTTCATTTTGCTTTCTAGTTTTTAACATTAATATATAAAAGACAAACATTAAGAAACAAAAACAAATAGTGAGGCTTGTAAAAACTATTATTGTAAACTCTCTCCTTCATTGAACTGTAAAAACAGTTGTGTAACACATTACGCAATCAGTTACTTTTTTCCAAGTAACAAGTAAAGTAACGCATTATATTCAGATTTACAGCTCTCCTTTCCTCATGTTCAGAGAAATCGGGTGTACGTCGCAGACGTGTTGTCTGCGCTGTCTAAACTTTATTGCAGTAATATGAATATGCATTTACTCATCTCACTTTTATAAAACAGATTTAGTATTCATCATGGGGAATAAAAACAGTGAAATGCAAACTCGGATTAGTACGCAAACCTGCAATAATTGAATATTTGAAATTACCAGAATAAACTTTGTGTTTAATATCATTTTATTAACCAATGTCTTTACTGCTGATCTAATTCACCCATACTAATAAGCAAAAATGACTTTAGATAAACATCACATTTGTGTTTCTTTCTTCTTTTTTATTGCTGAAGTTAGATTGTTGAACTTTCTCCTCCTGCCCTATTCTTCTGCAATCCAGAATGGCAGCACAGCTGTGAGGTTTGTTGAGCTGTGCTCTCTAATGTACAGAAGTGAATTTGCATTTCCTTCAACCTGAGGCTTATTCGTTTCACTTTTGGTCTGAAAGGGCCTTTACATTTGCCAAAAATATAACTTTTTTTTTTGTTGGTTTGTTTGTTTTTTAACAACAACATCAAGCCCAGCCCAGGTGAGAAAAAGTAACGCAAAAGTAATTCAATATATTACTTTCCATAAAAAGTGACGCAATTAGTTACTTTTTTAGGCAGAAACGCAATATTGTAATGCATTACTTTATAAAAGTAACTTTCCCCAACACTACTCATCACTGTAATCTGTAAGGGAATATTCTCTCTAAAACTGTTTTGGAATATATTGATCATATATTTATTAAAAAAAAAGGGGTCCCTCATGAGGGAGTCATCATATTTGGTAATTTTGGCATCTAAATGTTTGAAAATCCCCTATTATTATTGCATGCACTTGATCATACATCACAATGCTAAATAATAACAGATATACTTTATCCTGTGAGCATACAGACTAATTTCTCTTTTCATTTTTTAACAGGGATTGTATCATTGATCTCTCTGGCAATCCTTTCGTATGATCGTTACAGCACTTTAACTGTTTACAACAAGAGAGCCCCAGACTACAGCAAACCCTTGTTGGCTGTCGGAGGCTCCTGGCTCTACTCACTGTTCTGGACGGTTCCCCCCCTGCTGGGCTGGAGTAGCTATGGACTGGAAGGGGCAGGAACCAGCTGTTCGGTCACGTGGACTGCCAACACCCCCCAGTCACATTCCTATATTATCTGCCTGTTCATTTTCTGTTTGGGAATCCCCGTGCTGGTCATGGTGTACTGTTACAGCCGGCTCCTCTGTGCTGTCAAACAGGTAAATTCCGTCACGAGTTACTAGTGTACTGTAATTAAGAGTGCAAAATGTCTACACCGCAGGATTTAAACAAGTCAGATTTCACAACAATTGCCTGCAGTGCAGGTTCCAATCCTCTCTACTAAACAATGACTCTCTGACTCGAGTTGAAACTGGGTCAGTATCTCAGACTCCAGATAAAGTTTAAACTGCCTCAAATGATGTCTGATATCTGATGTGATATCTGGAATCCACACTCTCTATTATGCTAAAATGAATAAGTCAGAGCTAAAAATAAAGTATCCAAAAGGGCAATGCCTGAAGCCCTGGGTATAATTTTTTTTTTTTTACTTGTTCGCACAATCGATTGCACAGTTTTGCAAAGTATACTTCACTTGACTCGCATACGCAGTTTTGAGGAATCTCTCGCCACGAGTTACAACCCATGTAAATATATTTGTATTCTTTCATGCTAGAGTTGTAGAAATTAGGGTACTTTCTAACCTCTTCGCACAATCTCTCGTCTATATAGGCCTCCATTGTCGCTGTAGCTTGCATGTGTTCCGGTCTGTTCTGTTTATGCAGGTTTTCTTTGACAGTTGCCACCTTGTGGATAAACTAATCACTGCAAAAAAATTAAATGCGCATGTACAAAGTACGCGCAGTTACGAAAATATGTCAGTGCGTGAACTCTTCTGATGACAAAATTCGCGTCGCACGCAGAGTACGCTGACCCTCGCGTACGCGTAGAAAGTGAAGGACACTTTGGGCTATAGAAGGACCATTTTTTGTTCCCTAAACTACATTTAAGTGAGCAGTTCTTTAAAAATGACCATTTCTTATTCGGAGTGTCTATTTACACTAAGTGCAAATAGCGTCAATTGTTGGAAAACGCTGTTTACACTAGCTCCGCCCACCAATGTCTGGATATTTAATGTCTTTAGTAGCGAAGCAGTAGCGAGATAGTCTCGCAAAACTGGCTTTTAACGCGATCGACACAGGTTCGAATCAACCTTTTGTCCAAGCTCGAATTTATTTTCAATAAAAATAATGCTCTAACAGTGGAAATAAACTGCGAACGAGTGTTTAATCATATTAAAACTGTTTATTGGGTAGGGTTAGCAGAAGGTTTAGGGAGGGTTTTTATTCTCCCAAAAAGGTAGCATCCATTTAATCATTTTAATATATATATAATCATTTACACTCTATGATATTATTGCATCCTGTTAATGTACAAAAATACTGAGGTGCATATAGTATCTGCCAATATAAAGTATATAAAGCATCTAAATAGGCTACTATTTACTCTTATTGCACACTTTTTGATACTTTTACATGGTGTGCATAGAATCTATCATCTAGTGTAAATAGCATACCGCTAAGAAAATGCTGCTATTTTCACTTAGTGTAAATAGCCGCTGCCATTTTTATTAGTGTGGAGAACATTTTAATAATCTAAAGAAACGTTTTACAACATGAAGAACCTTTTCCGTGAGGGAACCATCAATTCCAATAAAGAACCTTTATTTTTAAGAATGTACGGTTCTTAAATTTGATTGTGATCAGTAAACATTGTGCATTTACATAATAAAGAAGAACCTATAGCAATTTGTTAAATGGGGTTCATTATATTTGGAATGCATTTTACTACATCAGTTCCACATACACCTCATAATTATGTAAAATTGCTGTTGTTTCAGTACATCTTTATGAATATCAATAAACCTGATGAGTCAACTGTTCCTCAACTAGATTTTAGGTTCATTCTATAGTGGATCAGAAATCCTTTCATGAGGGATTTATGTATAATGAAGGCTAGTTCTGAATCATCTGAAAAAATACAATCTAATTTACATGTTTTTCCTCAGGTAGGGCGTATCAGGAAGACAGCAGCGAGGCGGAGAGAGTACCACATTTTATTTATGGTCATCACTACAGTGGTGTGCTACCTTTTGTGCTGGATGCCTTATGGGGTTGTTGCAATGATGGCCACGTTTGGACGTCCGGGGATCATCACACCCATTGCGAGTGTGGTGCCGTCCCTCCTCGCCAAAAGCAGCACAGTCATCAACCCTCTTATTTACATCCTTATGAACAAACAGGTTAGACATTTATTTTTAATTAGCACTGAAAAATATACACTGAGACATACATAACCACGTGGGTGTATAAATTAACATTTATTCTGCAAAACACATTGTTTTTATTGTCTTTACTCAGTATAAACCTACATCCACAATGAAGAGCACGTTATATGGAACAATGTCAAGTACTGAAACGATTGTCAGAACCGATAAATAATACTAAACCCCATAACAGCAGATCAGTATTTGTGCACTTCCTGTGAAAATATAGATAGATAAAAAGATAAAAAGGATACTAGAAATGGTATTAGTTCAACTACTCGCAGAGGTCAGTCAGTAGTAGTTCACATTCAAAAAAAGATTTAGATTATGAAACGAATAATTTATAAAACACAATTAAAAATTACATTGATCAATTCTCTACAGTTAAAATCGCATTATTGTGGCTCTGTTGTAAAATAACAGCTTTAAAGCGTCATCTAGCTGACGAGAAGTGCAAAAAGATTTTTACCCCAAAACATTATACAGCACAGAAATGCAGAAATCTCTTTCCATCTCGAATCATTTCATACAGTAGCTTACCACGGTAAACATTCAAATAAAAAACGGTAATCGTGCCTTAAATGACAGTGAGGGAAAAAATCCCAACGTTTGGGAAATTCAAAACTTCCTCGATCCTCTCTTCACATTTTTTCTTTGTTATAATTAGAACGCAGACTAGAATTTGATCCACTCAGGAAATGGTGTAATCTTATTTACAATCTGATGTGAGTTAATATCAGTAGTCCTGCATCACATTAGTCCTGTATGAGATGAAGCCTCACTTCAGACTTTAGTGAAAGTGCTGTTATTCTCCTCATTGCAATGTCTCGTTACTACAGGTTAAACCCTTATTAGATGACAAAAGTCTGTGTTAGTTTAAGTCAGATGGGTTTGTACCGTCCTGTACACCTTCATATGCTAGAGTCTATAAATCACAGCGGACAGTTGATCTTACTGAATCCGGGCAGCGTGACCTTTCCCTTTTTCTTGAGGTCCTCTTCAGAAGCTGTGCTTATACGCTTGATAAGGAGTTTCTCATAAAGCAGAGGGTGGTATGCCCCAAATGTGCAGGCTGCGTCGTAATACTTCTCATGGTAGTGGCACAGATCAGTTTGTCTCATAGAAGGAATGTACTCGTACACATGGACCTCCTCACAAAGATTCATCATCAGGACTGTACCTGTCACACACACAAGTTGATATATTCATTAATAGTAATTGCATTGAGCAGACCACATGAGTGCAACCAACATAATCTCATGGCAATCTGTCATTTTTAATTTGAACAATTGAATTTGTACAATCTCATTCATGTACATTGTTATTTTTGTACGATCTGCTTAAGCCCTAGTTAGGGTTGAAATTTCATGCTAATATTCACCGGTTCATTTAAATTCATCGAGGCCAGATTCGAGAAAAACTTGAAAAAATTGAAGTTGTAATTCTATTTAAAAGTGACTGTTTAATACTGCTTGCTTTAAAACAAAATGTTGTATAAAATACTAAATAAACGTTGAGTGCTCATTTTGTTATTGAGGTGAAGGTGTGCTGCACATATTTATATATTCACCTAAAGCAGCGTGGGAAACGTCGGACATTTGCTAACCGTATACTGTTACAAAGGTATTGTGAACTTTTTACCCGAAGCGAAGAACGAAAGAGAACTTTGCCATGAGTAAATCAGGGCCTTTAGCATCTCACCAGAGGGGAATATAGTCAGTGAATAACAAATTACATTTAAAGCTGCCATGAAATCAAAATGTAAGTGTTGTGGCTTTTAGCATGAATATGTTAGCCTTACTGTTATCAATAAGCTATAAGTGTGCTCCAAAACAATGACAACATTCACATTTAGAAGATATAAGCATTCAAAACTTACAGTCTTTCACTTCCACCAATATGGAATAAATCTTCCCATTAGATTTTCTGTCCAATCAAATGCTTTCTACAATCTAAAGCGTCCCGCCCCCGACATTACAGACGTTGAAGCTGCAACTGATATCGGTCATTTGTTCCCACATTTACTATTTTCTACATGGTGAAAGGGGATGGACAGGGAACAATTAAGACAGTGGAAATATGCTTTTACTTTGAGGTGAATGAAGTCTGGTTCAGGTTAGTGTCAAGTGAACTGCCACAGTCTGCTCCGGGCCAGAGACACGATAACACAGGATCATATGCGCGAGTCGGCGCTGACCATAAAACATATCGGACCCATTTGAATTCTCCACAGAATTCTGTATTTTAAAGCGATATGGAGGAGATTAGAAGAAAACTGAGGCTTTACCAAGTTCAACAGCTCTGGCCGAGCTGTGATAAACGAAACGCTATTGGCTATTTTTAAAAAAGGGGGAGGAGCTGTTTGATATATCCCACCCTGTCTTCCTGTTTCAGTGGAAATTATGTCAACACATGGGCCTTTAAGTTTGTTCTTCACAGTATTTTATGCTGTAAACATGTATCATACTGTATATGAATTCATAAGAAGTTTGATACTTGAAAGCTTCAGACCCGAATCATTGTAAGTTTGTGAAAAAAGGAAGAAGAAAACTTTTACATTAACAGAAAAAAGAAAGTCATACATACTTGGAAAGACTTCTGATGAGTAAATGAAAGAATCTCCTAAAATTAAATCTATGTTAGTACACATTCTCTCAGCTGTGCGTACGGTGGTCTAATGTTGGCAAACTCGGTGAACTGTAGTTTTTGTTTTTTTTTTACATCAAGAATCTCATCTGCCTGCGGGCTGTCAACATACACAGCCTGACAGCACTCTGCCAAGATCAGACCGAGAGTTATCTCAATGCACACACATCAAATACTTGGCAGTGTAGCCGCATGCAATATGAAGGCCAATCAGGGGCCTGGATGGGCCGAGACAACTCAGCCAGCCAATCAGACATCGGGTCTCATGAGATGAACAGCACGGCATCCACCTCTTGGAATAGCCAATCACCTTAGACCGATTGTTTGTTCTGTGTACACTTCTAGAAGTTGTCAAGGCAACACAGTGATCCAGGTGTATTGACTAACCTCAACCCTGCAGCTATCATTTGAGAACCAGCAGGGTGTGCGACTCATCACTGTAGTTCATGCCACAGGGACTTTTGTGTGGACATGGTTGAATTTAATTGGCATCCCTGGGCAAACTACAGAAGCTGTAAAGAGATGATCACATGACACATAGGTTTGAATGTAAACAGCTATTTCTACACCTCTGTTCTTGAGAAGTCACCTAACATCCGACATCTCATCAGAAGGGGGCCTAACTGAAACTGAAGGTTGCGGGTTTGAGTCTCAGTACCGGCAGGAAATGTAGGTGGGGGGGGAGTGAATGAACAGCGCTCTCTTTACCCACATTACCCACAACCGAGGTGCCCTTGAGCAAGACATCTAATCGCTCCCTGGGTGCCACAACAAAAGCGGCTGCCCACTGCTCCGGGTGTGTGTGTGTGTGTGTGTGTGTGTGAGTGTGTGTTCAATACTCGCTGCTGTGTGTGTGCACTTGGATGGGTGAAATGCAGAGCACAAATTCAGAGTATGGCACACCATACTTCACACTTCACTTCAGAATAAAAAGTCGGTCAAAACACTCCAGTCAATAATCATATCTAACTTTTTTTGTCCTATATATAAAATGCAATTTCATTGTAACAGTTACATTCTGTTTTGGTTTAGTTTCATTGTGTTCTAGTCCTGTTTTCCCTGTTCCTGTTTACCTGTGTAACCTAGTTTTCTAGTTTGTGTCAGCTTGTTCCCTTGATTAATGATTCTGTTCACCTGTTGTTCAGTTAATTAAAGCAATAAGCCCCGTGGAGCTGTGGTTTACACAGAATTTATAACAACTAAAACCCCCTTAGGGGCCGTTCACATATCGCGCCTAGAAAGCGCGCTTCCTCCTTCTTTTGCAAGTGCTTTTGCAAGCATTCGGGAGCTCGCGCTTCTGTGGCGTCTATCATTGCTATGCAACCATGAACAGCTTTCTCAACGGCTACGTGGAAGTTTCAATAGATTTCCATTACCGAAATGCCCTTGCAGTAGCTCTAGTACAAGATTTATTTATGGAGAAGAAAAAAAACAAACTCCCGCCGTGTTTGGGTGCACCACGGAGAATTTCACAAACTTATCCGAGAGCTCCGATGAGAGATTCAAAGCCTATTTCGGAGTTGACAAGGACCAGTTTGATAATCTTTTAAGAAAAATTGGCCCAAGCATCACCATCATCTGCCGTGAAACCATCTCTCCTGCACAACGACTCTGCGTTCGTCTGAGGTAATTAGTCTACCGTTAGGGTAAGGGAAAGGGTTGATTGGATGGTTCTTGTCACATGACCTCTGAAAAGTTGAGATGTTTTCATCTCGCCGCGGCACAGGCGCGCATGGAAAAAACGAGCGCGCCGCACCGCACCCTTCCATTTTGGCAATAATGAATATGCACGTGCAAAAGACGAGATATGTGAACTGTTATAAATTCACTGTAAACCACGGCTTCACGAGGCTTATTGCTTTTATAAAACGGTTACTACGCAATACAAATATTAAAGCCAAAAAATATGTATCAATGCAACTTTCATGAAGTAAAATCATTCCTTCCACTGGAATAAATAGTCCCTAACCGAGAACAGCAGCAGAAGTTTCATTTATTACGCCATTAGATGACGGAGCGAGTCACTCAGTCGCAAAGACTTTTATATTGAAACTTGTTGTGAACACGGAACAAGACGCAAACGACAAATGCTTTGACTGGCGCTGTCATGTTAGCTGGGCACGGGGAAACACATTCAATGTTAAAAGGACAAGATCGCAACAGACATTAAAACGAATTATTTATTATGAACATAGGACTGACCTGAAGGAAAATGCAGGGGAAAGCTACACTCAGTCACGCACATCTCTCTCACAGAACTCTTCTGCATAATGTAGTATAAGCTTCAACGAAAAAAATCAATAGAGAACAAACACATGTTTACGTTGCTAAGAGTGGTTGCTAAGACCGATGCAGCAACATTCTGTGGCAGAGCGATACTTATAATGCAGTCTCAGCTGTATGTTTTTGAGAATTTTGAACGCATCTGTTATATAATAACTCATTATCTCTTTGTCCAGTCTCGTCTTTGCGAAGTGGATGTGTTTCCCTCGTGATTTTACCCTGTATTCTGTGGATTATCCAATTAAAGACTGTTCCTTTGATCTTCCCATCCTCATACGCTTACTATATGCAGCCGGAAGATCAGTTGTAAAACAGTAGTTATTTTTTCTTCTCTCTACAACATCTTTATTTTGAAATATAATAACATATTGTTCTTTTTAATTCTTTTTTTTTTTTTTTGAAAAATAAATATTTTAAGAAAAGTCAAGCGTAGGAGGCGGGGGGTTGGGGGTGTTCAAAACAGGAAATGACATCACAGAGAAGACCCCCTCTGTGTCAAGGTCAATAACCCTCTTAAAATATCAGATAATTTTGACCTTTTTATGATGAGAGTTTAGTTCAGGTTGTAAAATGTCATGTAAAATGTCAAACTTGGCATGATTTTTAAACTAGATTTTTTTTTTTTTTTTTTTTTAATTTGTCCTTTTCCTTTATTGCGAGCACTTAATGTTAAGATACTCTCACTATTCTGTTGAAAAAAAAAACTGCATATGCTGGTTAGGTTAGCTGGTTTAAGCTGGACAAGTGCCGGTCCTCAGCAACTAGCTTTGCTTCAAAACATACCTAACCAGCCATAAAAAATAATGCAAGAAATTTTTTTTAAATGCTGTAATTCAAACGAAGCTATGCAACCTTTCACACAAATGTAGACAGTGATTAATGGCTCTGCATCTCTTGTGTCTCAGAAAATCACGAGTGGTAATTTACTGTGTTTTGTGCAGTTTTACAGGTGTTTCCTCATCCTGTTTCATTGCAAACACAGCTCTCTAGAGAATGGACAATCCTCTATGCCTTCAAGAACAACTGTCATCCAGCTCAACCGAAGGGCTTATAGCAACACAGTGGCTGGCAACGAACCTCCTTCCATCGGTCTCCAGTGCAACGAGTGCAGCAACCCTGTCTCGGGCTGAACCGACGCACAAAAAAAAAAAAATCACACCTCTCTGTTCCAGCTCCACACTACCCCAGTCTAAGCACGACATGCATAGCGTCCCAAATGATGACAAACTCGTCCGTGTAGTGTTGTTGAGTGCCTACTAATCAAAAGCTGAACATCAGAACTGTAGCAAAGTGATCTCTGTGATGACAAACTGTTGTCTGACCTAACACGCCATTTTCAATCGGTATGTGTATGTGACTTGTCGATATAAATGTTACAAAGAGCGAGAAAAGTGCAACCAGCTGCTGGTGACTTGTTAAATTGGATGTTTAGATGGTGCGTTACTTAAATGTGCTTGCCTCCATTTTGTCTGTATGTTCCCATCCCAACCCATTTAAGGCCAGGTCTGAATGAGATGTTGAAGAATAAAGCTGTGAATTTAAAGGAAAAACTGGTCAAATCCTCCACCCATGACGTCTTTGTATTCTGTTTGATCCTCACCATTAGGAGATCAAGGATAGTGACATGTGGATCACGTCAATGCTTCGAAGTAGTCCACTGATCCAAAACAGCTTCTCCAAACTTAGTCACTAGCGGTGATGTTGACGGAATAGTTTAATAGAAGGAAAATCCTTTATTCCAAACTTGATTTATTTCTGTTGAACACAGATCATTGAATGAATATCAGGTGGAGTGATCTCAGTATGATGGCAGAATAAGCCATTTTTGGTGAAAAACTCCCCGAAATTTAAGCCGCTGTAGCATTTAATCATAGCACTGTTTTTCTTTGCACCATCACACGCCGGTCTAGAGGGTGGCTTTGTGCTGTCACAGTATTGAATTCACCCAAACGGATATTCTCAATAGGAAACCTGCATATCTAGGCTGCCACATAATCAAGCAGCATCCATTTTAAAACCTTTGGAAGGCAGCTTTTATTTTATGTCCTTCTTTCAGCTTGTTTTAAAGGATGCATCAAGTATATCCTACCATCACCCATAATCATTTATGCAAAAAAGAGTTGGCACTGAGTTTGTTTAATGTAATAAAAAAATAATAATTTGGAGATAAAACCATTGTTTTCTAGTAAATGAGTCACATAATGCTAAATTTTGTTTAAGAAGGAACGACATGAGGAAATGATGAAAACATTCCTTTACGTCACAGCTGTGATGCTATGTTGAAGGTTTTGAAGGATTATTGCGCACTCAAAACAATTTCTACATTTTTCAACATTTTTTGCTTTCTTGGGACCAGCAATATTGGGTGTAGGAATGATGATCGTCTGTTTGAGAGCCATGAACTTGTATTAACAGCACTGATTTACACCGATCCTGATTATATGTCAATCGTACAAGAAAATAAACCAACTGCCCACAATAATCCTCACTGTCATTACATTTGTTCATTTGCTTGTGTACCTCTCTTAGATTTTGAGTTGGAAGCCAAACCTCCGTTCGTTCATTAAGATTCAACGATGATCTTTGCTAAGCAAAGGAGACATCAAGAAAGTGTGTGTGTATGTGTGTGTTTCCACAAACATTCATGGGTTTTCATGCCGCCACGGGCACTGTTTCTACCAGTACAGCCTGCGGCAAGGTAAGTATCCTCTAGAAATTTTATGGAGAGTTTACTTTTTCCACGTGAGCTACCTCTCTGATTGAAATAATCCCTTCATGCACGCAAACTGGCATCTATCAAAGTGATATTACTGTAATATTTCAGCACGTGCACACACGCACATCCTGCACTCTTCAATCAGAAATGAATTCAAGAGGAACAGTGAATACAAACAGACGTAATTATCATTTGTAAGTCAGAAGATAAGCTTGGAGAAGTAGGCAGGGAAACATTTGATCTCGCTTAAATTAGGGTCAGATGTGTGCGTCGACTGCATAGCGTGGCGAATTTCTCAAAAATTACTGTCACAACATGTGGCATAACAATTTTCTTGAGTGCAAGGATCAAAAAGAGGATAGATAGTGTGTATATGTATGAATATGTAAATGATGAAAATACTCGCCTATAAATCCCGAGGAAGGAGGGTTGTGTTGAATGCTCTCCCGTGTGTTGCTTTGCACAATATCCCAAAGTTTCCAGATAAAGGAGGGATGCAGGATATAAAAGGGCTGCTCAGGGAAGTTCTTCCTGTGAGTTATGTATGGAGTAAAAAGGTCATAATCGGGATGCTGGTACCACTGTGAACAGAGAGGAGACAGGAACATATTATGTTAAAATAAAGTGTGTGTGTGTGTGGGTATTCCCTACGTTATGGGGACCACAGGTATAGTAATACTAGTAAATTTTGATCTTGTGGGGACATTTTTTGGTCCCCATGAGGAAACAAGCTTATAAATCATACAGAATTATCTTTTTTGAAAATCTAAAATGGCAGAACATTTTGTGTGATGGGTAGGTTTAGGGGTAGGGGGAGTGTAGGGGGACAGAATGTACAGTTTGTACAGTATAAAAACCATTAGACCTATGAAATGTCCCCATAAACCATGAAAACGTGAATGTGTGTGTGTGTGTGTTTGTGTGTGTGTGTGCACGTGTGAGTGTTTTTGTGATTTATGAGGACACAAATCTGTATAATAACGTGTATTACACTGGTATTACAACTTAAACGTGTTTTATGAGGACATTTCATGTGTCCTCATATTTCAAATAGCTTTAAAAACATACTAAATGTTTTATTAAAAATGTAAAAATGCAGAACATTTTGTGTGATGGGTAGGTTTAGGGATAGGGGTAGTGTAGGGGGACAGAATGTACAGTTTGTACAGTATAAAAACCATTACGCCTATGGAATGTCCCCATAAACCATGAAAACACAACGTGTGTGTGTGTGTGTGTGGAACATATGCGTGTATATATGTAATGGCCTAAATATATATATATATATATATATATAACAAACATGAAGGAATTAGTAACTAAGGGTACATTTACATGACAACAATGTACTAAAAATGGAAAATAATTTCCTTTGTGCATTTTTGCGTAAACAACGTGCATTCGACAACGTTGTCAAAATGATCCCCATTCGCACGGATCCGAGATAATGGCTAAAATCGCTGTATTATGCTGCCAGGCCAGTAGTGGCGATGACACTTGAAGTAAAGAAAAACTGTACTATACAATAAAACATACACATTACATCACATATTTGTGTTTTTGTAGTGAAAATTGTCGTGTAAATGGCCCCTAAGAAGACGGGAACTAAACTGAAAGAACGTGTAAAATATGAATTACTATCATTGTCCCAGTCGAGGGATCTTTTTTACCTTCCGTTATCATGTTTGTATGCCTCTCCATTTGCTACTCTGAGGAAAATACGAGGCATTCTTCTTACGTCCGCCGCTTTTTGATTTCATTCTCAGTCAGTGAAGCACAACCACGGATCTAATCATAATGAATGATTCCTCTGCCGGCCAGTATGCTGATAATGTCACCTCTATATCCTCAAAGTCACCCCGCTCCTGCCTCTCCAAATATATATTTCAAGAAAGATAACTAGTGAGAAAACTACACAAACAAAGTTTAACAGCGCTCCTGACAGATTCTCTATGATATGATGTTCATACCTTATGCAGGTCAATGTCATAAGGAGCAGGATCCCAGGCTACCAACGTAATGTTCTTATAGAGCAAACTGCTGTTGAATCTGTGTATGGGGTTCGCTAGAATCTGATAAAAAAGAAGAACATCTCATTTAGTCTCTGAACACTGGGAGACAGGGAATGAGTCACAGGGTGAAGGTTTCTGTCTGTGTGAATTAATGCAAATGACCCTAACCTGAGAGTTCATGATTCGAATGGTTGTCTTGCTGCCCACATCTTTTTCAAAGCCCTCGGAGGGTGCCGCATTGAATCGCAGAACTGCATCATGGGAATCTAGAATAGCAAAAACAGCAGTCAATCAAAAGGGCCAGTTCAATTTTGAAGGGAGAGCACATGTTGACCTCTTGTAACAATATGGGGTAGATGGAGTATGTTTTCACGGTGGAGTCTGTCATTATACAGCACTAAATGCCTTTTCAGCTACTGTAAATTTAAAGAGTTTAATTATAGATCGTACAGAAATGTCAGTTCATTGTTTTGAATATTTTAATCAAAGGTGCAGTAAGTGATTTCTAAGAAGCACTGTTGAAAGTGGATCGGACTGAACACGACAACACACTTGTAGCCAATCAGCAGTAGGGGGCGTGTCCACTCGTGATGGGGGAGGAGAGAGAGTGAGTCAATCAACAGTAGGGGGCGTGTCCACTCATGATGGGGGAGGAGAGAGAGTGAGCCAATCAGCTGTAGGGCCGTGTCCACTCATGATGGGGGAGGAGAGTGAGTCAATCAGCTGTAGGGGGCGTGTCCACTCATGATGGGAGGAGAGAGAGTGAGTCAATCAGCAGTAGGGGGCGTGTCCACTCATGATGGGGGAGGAGAGAGAGTGAGCCAATCAGCTGTAGGGCCGTGTCCACTCATGATGGGGGAGGAGAGAGAGTCAATCAGCAGTAGGGGGCGTGTCCACTCATGATGGGAGGAGAGAGAGTGAGTCAATCAGCAGTAGGGGGCGTGTCCACTCATGATGGGGGAGGAGAGAGTGAGTCAATCAGCAGTAGGGGGCGTGTCCACTCATGATGGGGGAGGAGAGTGAGTCAATCAGCAGTAGGGGGCGTGTCCACTCATGATGGGGGAGGAGAGAGTGAGTCAATCAGCAGTAGGGGGCGTGTCCACTCATGATGGGGGAGGAGAGAGAGTGAGTCAATCAGCAGTAGGGGGCGTGTCCACTCATGATGGGGGAGGAGAGAGAGTGAGTCAATCAGCAGTAGGGGGCGTGTCCACTCGTGATGGGGGAGGAGAGAGTGAGTCAATCAGCAGTAGGGGGCGTGTCCACTCATGATGGGGGAGGAGAGAGAGTGAGTCAATCAGCAGTAGGGGGCGTGTCCACTCATGATGGGGGAGGAGTGAGTCAATCAGCAGTAGGGGGCGTGTCCACTCATGATGGGGGAGGAGAGAGTCAATCAGCAGTAGGGGGCGTGTCCACTCGTGATGGGGGAGGAGAGAGAGTCAATCAGCAGTAGGGGGCGTGTCCACTCGTGATGGGGGAGGAGAGAGAGTGAGTCAATCAGCAGTAGGGGGCGTGTCCACTCATGATGGGGGAGGAGAGAGAGTGAGTCAATCAGCAGTAGGGGGCGTGTCCACTCATGATGGGGGAGGAGAGAGTCAATCAGCAGTAGGGGGCGTGTCCACTCGTGATGGGGGAGGAGAGAGAGTGAGTCAATCAGCAGTAGGGGGCGTGTCCACTCATGATGGGGGAGGAGAGAGTCAATCAGCAGTAGGGGGCGTGTCCACTCGTGATGGGGGAGGAGAGAGAGTGAGTCAATCAGCAGTAGGGGGCGTGTCCACTCATGATGGGGGAGGAGAGAGTCAATCAGCAGTAGGGGGCGTGTCCACTCGTGATGGGGGAGGAGAGAGAGTGAGTCAATCAGCAGTAGGGGGCGTGTCCACTCGTGATGGGGGAGGAGAGAGTCAATCAGCAGTAGGGGGCGTGTCCACTCGTGACGGGGGAGGAGAGAGAGTGAGTCAATCAGCAGTAGGGGGCGTGTCCACTCATGATGGGGGAGGAGAGAGAGTGAGTCAATCAGCAGTAGAGGGCGTGTCCACTCATGATGGGGGAGGAGAGAGAGTGAGTCAATCAGCAGTAGGGGCGTGTCCACTCGTGATGGGGGAGGAGAGAGAGTGAGAGGAAAGACTGAAGAAAGACTGTAGAATGAGAGATGACTTAGAGACATAGACTTCCTGAAAAAGAAGAGTTATGATAAGGCAAGAGCTCTAGGAATATTAGAAAAGCTTTCCAAGGCTAGAGAGACAATAGCTGGAAGGCCTGAAAACAGATGCTGAGGTTTCTGCTAAATTTAGGCTACTGTTGTGTACTGATGGTTTGTTTGTTCTTCTTTGTTGTTTGTTCATCATCTTCGCTTTATTTTTCTCAAAGCATTATTTTTCTTCGCTTCAGCTTTGATAAAGAGACAGCCACTCTTGCATTGCGTGTTTGTGCATTCTGGGGGCGGAGCAATGAAGGGAGGGGTGTGTTTGTTTGTGTCGAATTCAAATGTCAACAGTTTTTCTCAGAAATCTCTTACTGCACCTTTATAAATAGCTTACATTTAAACATGTGACAGCCCCCACCCCCAAAAATGTACTTAATTTGCATAATAAACTATAAACTTGACCTGACCTGACCTTAACCTTTCACCTAAAATCTACCTGTGTAGTTGACTATATAGTTCACTCATCTGAATGTATTGAATATTAGTATTGATTAGCATTGATATTAATTAGTATCAATAGTAGTATTGATATTAGTATTGATATTAATAATTTCCACAAACACCTCTTAATTTTACTTAAGGATTTTAGTATTTGAAACCAACGTAAAACGAGCATGTTTTATTGGACATTTGACACAGAATCACTTATTGAGATACAACAGTTTTCATTGATTTGAAAATGATTAAAAGTAAAAAATGAACTTGTGTTCATTCATTGAATCCGACTTCACAGTGTTATGGCCAATTTTATATAATAAGAAATTGCTCCCTCTAGTGGTGTAAGGCAAGTTAAACACCATATTAAACACCAGGAGCCTAATGTACGGGAATAATGGATTTTTGTCTTCTGCTATATCCCTAGTAAACTTAGGAATTCCTTATTCATTAACCTGAATAATGAAAACATCTGTGCATTATCTTCTTCCATCAACATCTTTCACGTGGAGGACATTCAATGGCCACTAGAAGGCAGCAAAATACAATTCACTAACACAGCAACAAACCATTTTATCTAGACTCACTTCACAAACTTTCCCTTTATTGGGAATGTAAGTAAAGCTATTGAATTAATAAATGTAAAACATTTTGAGTTTTACAACACAAACTAAGTTTGTAAGACATGTCACAAGTTTCCAAACCAGTTCAATAGAAAATCCAATCACTCATACAAATAGACAAAAGCACGTAAAGACACTGTGATTCTTTCTGGCAATAAAGCAGGGCAACGCTATTCAAGGGCTCCTAGAGAGCATTGCTCTAATGCTTATCTGCCATCGGCCGTCAGCTGCGGCAGTATTCACGTTCCAACACATTCAACAATTAGGCCTTGTGCATCAATGTCTCTATTCAACAGCAGACCACATCAAGGACTAACGAGGAGAAGAAAAAAAAGAGCAAGAGAGAGAGAGAGAGAGATGATGATGAATTGAATGAGGGAGTGAAAATAGATGCATGAGAGGGAGAGAAGAGAGAGAGCAGCTCTCAAAACAAGAAAGTGGTTTATGAAAAGTCTGATAGAAAAACCCTAACTAACCTTTGTGTGACAAGTCATGGTTATCTTTAGTTTCACTTTCAGTTTGTTCCCTTTGTTTCGTGATACTTCCCCTGGATACTAATCTTCCACCACAGCTTTACGCCATTCAGTTCATTATCTCTGTGTATGTAGTTCCTCTGATGTTCATGTACGTCTAGTGTTTATGTTGCGTTTATGCTCCCGTGCGGTTACAGATTTTGTGGTGTAAGGAAGCGCACGATGAAGGAATTCCTCAAGGACAATGTTTGATACGATCAACATTACAAACATGAGAAATCACCAGGAGAATAATGCCAAACAAACCACCTTAAGCAACGTTAACGCAAGACAAGGAACAGAAAGAGACTAATTGATGACACACAGTTGTCAAGGAACTAATAATGACCATAACCAAGGTAACTAAAAGAGAGGTGGGAAAATACAAAGGAACATGTGACAGATGAAAAACAAACTTCAAAACACAGACATGTAACACATGCTCTCTGTTACGCTTGCCTTCTTGTTCACAAAAAAATATATTTGATAATCCCGTCTTCAGTCTGTCTTCTCTCATCTTCAGCCGTGTGACAATGAAAAGCTTTTGACATGTTTGAAGAGTTTCAATGCAAAAAAAAAAATTTTAAATCCACTTAAATTTCCACTAATATAGGTAGAATATCAACCCCCTTTAAATAAATGGTTTTGAATTTGTGCGATTCTGCATTATTTATTAACATTATAAATGTCTTTACTATCACTTTTGATCAATTTAATGCAAAAAAATAAAAAATACCCCAAACTTTTGAATGGTAGAGGATGCCACAAAAATATTAAGCAGCAAAAACTGTTTTCAACAATGAAGAAAATAAGCACCAAATCAGAATATTAAATTGATTTCTGAAGGATCATGTGACACTGACAACTGGAGCAATGGCTGGTGAAAAACTCGTATTGCAACCATAGGAAAAAAAAAACACATTTTAAAATAAATAGAAAACAGTTGTTTTAAATGGCATATTTCACAATATTACTGTATTTTTAATTAAATAAATTCAGTAGTGAGCATAAAAGACTTCTTCAAAAACATTGTAAAATCTTAATGATTTCAAACTTTGACCTTCCATCCATTTTCTACCGCTTATCCGGGGCCGGGTCGCGGGGGCAGCAGTCCAAGCAGACTTCCCAGACTTCCCTCTCCCCAGACACTTCCTCCAGCTCTTCCGGAGGGACACCGAGGTGTTCCCAGGCCAGCCGAGAGACATAGTCTCTCCAGCATGTTCTAGATCTTTCCCGGGGCCTTCTCCCGGTGGGACATGCCCGGAACACCTCCCTAGGGAGGCGTCCAGGAGGCATCCGAGACCCCCCGAGCCACCTCAGCTGACTCCTCTCGATGTGAAGGAGCAACGGATCTACTTTGAGCTCCTCCCGAATGACCGAGCTCCTCAACCTATCTCTAAGGGAGCGCCCTGCCGCCCTGCGGGGAAAGCTCATTTCGGCCACCTGTATCCGGGATCTCATTCTTTCGGTCATGACGTAGATTTACCGGTAAATCGAGAGCTTCGCTTTGCAGCTCAACTCCTTCTTCACGACAGACCGGTGCATCGACCACATCACTGCAGAAGCTGCACCGATCCGTCTGTCAACCTCACGCTCTTTCCCCAAGACCCCAAGATACTTGAACTCCTCCACTTGAGGCAGGAGCTCTCCACCAACCTGAAGAGACTTTGACTTAAACTTTGACTATATATGTGTATATATGTAGTATGTATATTATCTCAACTCACCGATTTCACGCCCCAGTGATGAGTTAAGAATTGCCCCCGCTGAAGTCACCACGGCACATGTCCTGTACGTCCCCTGCAGCAGAGGAGAATCCAGCTGTTGAAAACCTAGTCTGGCGAAGGGCTGTTCAGAGCTATCCAGAGTCCTGAGCTGAGCTTGCTCCTTCATCTGACACAGTATCTCCTGCATATCCTTGTTTGCCTTGCGTTCGCCTTTGTAGAAAACTTTGTGCTTATTAGAGCGAACATGGTCCCTGATGGCTCGCTGTAGTCGTTGGCTTAGCAATTTGTAAGACACGTGTCCATTCCACAGACCACGGACCACCGACCAGGTGTCGGAAACGTCCGTTTCAGGAGACTTCATCCCATCCTTCCTCAACTGTGGCCGACGTTTGCCAAATTTCCTGAAATTAATCTCTTCTCCAGCGCGAAGAGGTTGAAACACTTGCCTGTGCTGGAAAGGACCCTTCCTCTCCGCAAACAAACTCCAGCGACCATTATAGGACGCCATGATGGCCCTGGAACTACGCTGAACATGGGTTGCGTGTTGAGATTCAGAGTTGAGGAGGGGAATTGTCCTATGGGGCTGGTTCACCTGGGATTCAGTAAAGTAGGAAAAGACAAGAAGGAAGAGCAGCATCCAGACCAGCAGGACCAGCAGGAGAAGTTGAGTCGACTTCTTCATGACATGCCGTAGGCCTGGCAATAAAGAGTCCTGGACTATCATCACCCCGTTCCACAAGACTCACCCTGGAAGGAAACACAAAATGAGTTTGAGGGTGTGCTGAAGCAAAAATCGCTGATATCATGTAGGGAAAGTGACCCTATTAAGTCCAATTTGTTTCACAGCAAATATATTTGTTACTGTCATTTTACTCTTTATTTGGAGCTATTCGAATGTTCACTTCCAGAGTTACTGGCGAATAAGTGTCTGACAGTCACAATAGAAATTGTGCCAAAACCGTGCTGTTTGAGAAGCTAATTTGACACCAATTATCTGGTATCTGGTGACAAATTTGGCTGAATATTCATAAGAATTTTACAATTAAGAGATTAAGTGCATTTTTTTACACCTTGTGTATGTTGCTTTTCTTATTAGGGACCAAGCATTGAAGGTGCAAAAGCACTTATTGTATATGTTAGTTTTCGCCGCCGCCTTTTTAAAAAAAAAATATTCTTGTTCTTTCATTGTTGAGGTCTATGGCAGCCCATAGATCCACTATCAGGAAAATTATGAAATTTGGCACACAAATAGAGAAAAGTCTTAACATTAACTACAGCAATTTTGGATTCTCTAACTGAATTCCTCTAGCGCCACCAACTGTCCAAACTCGCATTTACGTTTATGCAAATAACTTTTGAACTGTAAGGGCTAGAATGGCTCAACGAACTTTGAATGTGTCATTTTCACTTCACACTGACCACACCATATTAATTTGATAACAGCGCCACCTATTGGTCAAGAGCAATAAGCAATTTAATAGGGCTGCCACCGACTAACTAACCGTTCGTCGACAAGAAGAGGCTTAGTTGACCAAAATTTAATTAATCGCTTAGTCGTAGGAGACAAAAAAACGAAGAAGTGGCGAAGTCACGGAGAGATCATTAACAGCTGGACATCCAAACGTCCAAACCTATCATTCATCAACCTCAAATATGGCTTATCATCTGAAACATGTAAGTAGTAGCAACTTGCTGCTCGCTTTAAAGTTAGTCTAGAAAAAAGTGTGAAAGCTCAATAGTAGCACTTACGCCATCACAGTTAACATGGAGGCGATCACTTGCACTTAAAATACTCCCGTCATTTTTGGGCATACAGATAAGAGTAATATATCTTCTGAATCTGTGAAGAGTCTACTTTTTCATATGCGCTCACAATAATAACAAAATGCTTTTGTAAAATAATGAAACAGGGTACGATTTCTGTCGTCTCTCTCTCTGAACTTGAGAGTGACAAAAAGAAAGAAAAGAACTGAAACTCCATGTAAACATTCCTCACAGACATGAAAAACATTTCTATAGAAAGCGAAATGTCTACTTTTAAATGAACGTTGGTTAGGATATGTAGGCATTAAAGGCTCTTTATTATGCTGTATATGCTTTAATAATGAACGTATTAGTCAACTATAGTTTGAAATGAACGACAACTACTATTCTACCAGAAAAATCTTTAGGTCGAGGGCAGCCCTACAATTAAATCATATTATAAGTGTTTGTATTTGTGATTTTTCAGCCATTTTGACTAAAATAATCTAAAAATGTCTTTAATTACTCATTGTTGCAGTTGCTCTGAAGATCCCGGCCATGCTTGCATAACTCATCATACCTTTTTGTGCTTGACCTCTTAATTGACCTGTCGCCGGCAGTTTGATTGACAGGCGATCTGACCAATCATAACCCTGAATCTGCCATTTTGTCTAAAAAAGCAATCAGGGGAGTTAGTAGATTAACTTTGGTGAACTTGAATCACGTCTTGAAACAACATTCCTTCTGATGTTCATTCATGTGTATTTGATGCTATAAATACACGAGGAGCTACAGCGATCTGTCACCACACATTAAACACATACTAGACGCTATTTATTGATTAAACTTCTTAAAAAAATTACAATATTTGAAATTTGAAACTTAATATAATCAATATTTGAAATTTGTTCTTTATAAACCTCATATAAACCAACTGAATTCATAGGGCTCAGAACACACTCTTTTAATTCATAAACTGTACCCAATTATACATTTGTCCCCATAATAAAAATGTGGACATGCTAAGAAAAACAGGCCCTTCATGTCTGCTCATTCTCTTCTCTCACTGTTAACATTCAGTTCAGCAGCTCCATGCCTCCTGTTTGAACAGTGAGCTTTATTTGGGTTCATGTTGCTTAGTTCTGCTTCAAAGAGACTCTCTCTTTCTGGCTGCCTTGGTGCTCATGTCTAAATGTTGAGAATGATGCAGAGCCCATTTTAAATAAAGGAGCATTCACTATGGATAGAACAAACCCCCAATTCCTTTTGCTCCTTGTGAATCTTGATGTCTGCTGATTTTAATCTCTTGTGGGTTTGGTCAAAGTACAATATACACTGTACAGTCTATATACTTTACATGGATTTTGTGTCAAATCACACACCCCTTCCATTCTCAGAGATCTCTGCTTCACACAACGAAGAAATCAATTTGATGTGCTGAAAATTGCTTTCATGTGGGTAAATTGCTCTTATTCCCAGTCTGCTCACAGAACAGAGTAAACTGGTCATCTTTATAACAGTGAGTGATACATCCAAGAATCTTCATTTTCCGCACACTTTTATCTTCTACGCACTCCATCAGTGGATGATATAGACTATAGTGTGTACAGACGTCATCTTTGCTGACCCTGGCATGAAAAGATTTAGCAAAAATAGATCCGTTTATGCTCAGTATTGTCAACTATGATTACAAGCACAATAGCTCTCACTAACTCACAATAGCATAGATAACAGAGGTTATATTACAGTTAAGTCAGTGCAGTTGCAATCTCCATCTACATTTACGTACACATACTGTATACTAAATATTCGTACAGACAGGCTCTGGATCACAGGACTGTAGGTCTGCAGTTCTAATTGCTGGCATTTCGTATAACTGACAGCCAGACAAGCTACAACTTTACTAATGTTTTTTATCTTATCCAAATCGGAGCACCAAAGTCACGTGATTTCGGCTTCATTACGTCACAAGTGTTTTGCAAGTGTTTTGCTTTGGATAAAAGTGTCTGCTAAATGATGAAAAAAAATAATAATAATAATATTAAGGTTGAACCACTGCACTCACATGAACTGTTTTAAATATGTTTTAGTGTCTTTCTGGACATTGAAAGTGTTCATTATCTTTCTGTCAATAAAGACTCACTGAACCATCGGATTTCATCAAAAATATCTTCATTTGTGCTCTGAAGATGAACGAAGGTCTTACGGGTGTAGAACCACATGAGAATTAATGACAGAGTTTTCATTTTTGGGTGAACTAACCCTTTAATGTCTCAAACCTCATAACATTAAAATCATAATGAGCATAAACAACTTACAGAGCTCTTATTGTACCACCTGACTGCTGCAGATGGATTTTGGCAGTGTTGACATACAAACGCAGAACATCCGAGTCTGAGGACATGGACAGCTCCGAGTAGAACGGGTTTCCATCTCTAAATTACAGTTACGACTGGTGTGAACGCAGCATAAGCTCGTTGTTTTGATTCAGGAGGAACTGTAAAATGCGGCTGTCTGTCTACAACCCTGCATTGTCCTGATCTGATGACGCGTGATGTGTGCGCGAGCAGGTGCACGGAGGTATGGAAGTGCATACGCTGACAGGCAGGTAGGACATCGTATCATTGCATTTGGACCGTATGCAATGATCGGACAAACATTTTTTGGTCCTGAGACCTCCACAGATGATATATGTAAAAAAAAAATATATATATATTTAAACTACTTATATTATTGATTGCCATCAGGATGTGAAGAGACTTTGAATCGGAATAACAAAAAGTTGCCTACGCTACCGATAACACAACGATCTGAAACAAATAGTGAAAAAGAAGACCACACAGCTAGCTTACATGGAATATAACGTCTAATGTCTATTATATAATTATATAATATAATAACTGATGTCAAGCAGGGAGGTAAGTGACTGTTGTCCAATACAGTGGAATTCCACATTTTTGCAAATATTTAATGTACCACTCACAAAACGTAACCTAGTTGGAAAGACACAGCTCTAATCACAAGACCAGAAAGACAAGTTTTTCATTTTAAGTGAGATGAGGATAAAAGGTTACCCATATGCAAGGTATATCTGCCTGGGGTCAGCGTCTCTGTTTACTATTCATAGCACTAATAACAGTGGTTTTAAATTATAACAAGGAAAGCAGATGATTTATGGACGCTATTATTCTAGCTGCTATGTGCCAGTGTATGTATTGGGTTTAACTTTATTGTCCAAAAGGTCAGAAATGAATTAATTAAGGGTTTGAGGCAAAAATACTACAAATAGCAGAACTGCTATTATGGTGACGAGTGAAATTGGGTTTAAATTAGTCATTTAATACAATGTAATGCAAAATACCAGCATGTAATCACATCGATTACACTATTCAGCCTTCGTTTAAAACCTTCACCCATCTTTAAACTTAACCGTTCCACCAAACCTGTCGTTAACCTTATCCATATCCCACCTCGACAGCAGCACAAGTGTTTTAACTTTTAATACTCAATAAGTACATCAAGCACTAATCACATATTAGACTTTGTAAAACTATGTAAATAACACTAAAAAGAGTGAATACCTCGAGTAACTGTTATTGTACGCTTACACAATTACACGTTTTTAAGTGCTTAAAAGCTTCAGGCCCTGTTTATTGTTCTGCAATTGTGTGGAAAATAGCAACCAGCACTTTTTCTAAGAAAGAAAGAAATCCATACAGGTTTGGAAAAACCCGAGGGTGAGTAAATAAATGAATTATCATTTTTGGATAAATTATCCCTTTAAAGGATTAGTTCACTTTCAAATGAAAATTAGCCCAATCTTTACTCACCCTCAATCCATTTTAGGCCTAAATGACAATCAGAGAAATATTAATAAATATCCTGATGCATCCGAGCTCTATAATGGCAGTAATGTGCTGCCAAACTGAAGAAAGTGTCTCCATCCACATCCGTCCACTATAAACATATTCCATATGGCTCCGATGTGTTTGTGTAAAAAAATATCCATATTTGACAAGTTATGAAGTAAAATATCTTTGCCTTCCATATTTAAATTATAGAAAAAATGGAATTGGCGTCGCGTCAATTGACCCTTATTCGCAAACACTTTGATTGACAGGCGATCTGACCAATCATAACCCTGAATCCGCCATTTTGTCCGACAAAGCAGTCAGGGGAGTTAGTAGATTAACGTTGGTGAACTTGATAAATTGTGTGTCCTCACGTCTTTCCGCTCTCCAAACAACATTCCTTCTGATGTTCATTCATGTTTATTTGATGCTATAAATGAACTAGTATGAAGAGATGATCGGTTCACGAGGAGCTACAGCGATCTGTCACCACACATTAAACACACACTAGACGCTATTTATTGATTAAACTTCTTTAAAAAATTACAATATATTAAATATGAAACTGTTTCATACGTTGTCAGTGTCCTCTTTGCTCCACGATGTATTTTTCACTTCGCGAGAACATGATGTGTGGCGTAACTAAAGGGGGCGGGGCTTTGAGAAGGGTCAGTTCCTTAAGTTGAAGGCGTAGGACATACAGCGTAAGCATTTTGAAGAATAAGGAAGGCGGTGTGGTGGAATTTTCCTTCATAACTTGTTAAATATGGGTATTTTTTTACACAAGTGCATCAGAAGGCCTTTATTAACCCTTCTGAGCTGCGTGGAGTACGTTTATTATGGATGGATGTGGATGGAGACACTTTCTTCAGCTCATACTCGTTTGGTAGCACATTACTGTCATTATAAAGCTCGGATGCGTCAGGATATTTATTAACATGTCTCCGATTGTCTTCGTCAGAAACAAGAAAGTCATATCCAGCTTGAGGGTGAGTAAAGCTTTAAGTCAAAATAACTTCTCCTCCTTCTTGCAACAACATCCATTTTATTCTCCGATGACTAGCAGAGGGGCGGGCAACCTGTCACTCACACACTCAAAAAAATATTTCTGTGTAAACATAAGTTTTATGTAATGTAATTACATTGCAATTTTCCATCAATTTGGATTACATAGTTTTAACATAAACAAACTAATAAACTTAATGTGATTCATATTTCTCAGTCATATGTAAATGAAATAGATTTATGTAATAGTTCACAGAAAAATGCCCAGGTTAAAGTACTGTTGAAGCAGTGTCAGAGTTATTGAGATCATTAAGTGATGATTGAGCATTAATGATGAACACCTGCTGTTAACAAGCAGAATCACTGAAGGACAGAGAAACACAAGAACTACAACTGATGAAATCAACTGAAGATAAAAGACATTTAATCTCTCACTATTCATATACTCAACTATTACATAAATCTTACCTATTTCATTTGCATATGACTGACAAATATGAATCACATTAAGTTTATCAGTTTGTTTATGTTAAAACTATGTAATCCAAATGGATGGAAAATTGCTACGTAATTAAATTACATAAAACTTATGTTTAGACTGAAATATTTTTTTGAGTGCATGACATCACATCAATAGCAAACGATAATGATCCAATCAATTCCCAATGGACAAAATCAATACATTTTTTTTTTCTTGTTCAAGAAGTCATTTCACACAGACATACAAAATGTAAGAAAAGACTATCGGAGCTTCAGTTTCACGCCGACTTTAAAAACTTCCAGTCTTTTTTGGGTGACAATATCAATCTAGTTAGGATCTACTGTTGGTAAATCTGGGGAGCATTTAAACAAGAAACGCAAAGAATCTTCTAATCATAGCTTTAGACACCCAAGAGCGTTTGATAAGCTGCCTACCCATATACAAACACATAACACTTTCATGCTCAGTAAGGCTTTAAGTGTGGGAGTCAGGTGCTCAATTCCTGATTTGTGCTGGAAAATATCACTAAGAGCAGAGCCAGTACAACCACAGCACCCCAGATATGCAAACTCGCCCATAATAATTTTGTTTAATATCTCTTTTGCATCCACTATACAAATTATTACAGAAAAGGTTTCTTTGTTCAACCTCAAGGGCACGAGGGTGATCCAGCAGAATTAATCTCTCCTCTCGCATCTGCAAGCTTTCTGTTTTGAAACCTTAACCATTAAGCTACCGCCATCAAATTAGAGGACATAAATAATTTCACCTGCTGTCTCTTAGTCCTTCATACTTGGCCTGTGTCCAGTAACACCGAGAGAGAGAGAGAGAGAAACAAACGCCTACGCCAGCAAAGGCAATCCACTATGGAGGAGAATTTTAAATCAGCAAAGCTTTTAAACACACTTAAGTAAACCTGCCAAGAAAAAAAAAAAAAGAAGAAGAAGAAAAGCTTTTGAGGGTTTGTGTGCGACAGATCTTTGCCAAAATAAAAATTAACGAATGGAGACAGAATAAGGGCACATTTTTTATAGCGGAGGAACAAAACAAGTTCTCTGAGGAACAAATAAACTATGCATAAAGATAAGCAGAAAAAAATGGGAGTGCAAATTGATTGTTATTAATGCTATGAAGGAAGTATGGGCTTCGGGTCTTTCTGCACCCATACAACTGATCTAACCAAAACTAGGACAGAATACTAAACATATATCAGCTCTCTTGCCAGCCACAATCTGCCAGCATCTGGCCAAACATCCTCAACTCCAGTGCGAGACACCAAATACAGTCAAATCTCTGAAAAATAACTGCATGTTTCCTCATTATAATGATGTTTTTCCTCATGC
Organism: Zacco platypus; assembly: GCA_038088235.1. Classification (NCBI taxonomy): domain Eukaryota; kingdom Metazoa; phylum Chordata; class Actinopteri; order Cypriniformes; family Xenocyprididae; genus Zacco; species Zacco platypus. The sequence continues at coordinate 2,103,995 of CM076074.1, read as the reverse complement.
ATTTGTACTGATTCGTGGCTTGCAAATCGTTTATTCGATATTTAATTGCCAGATTATATTGAGCATGATGTGATTTGAATAATAATAAAGATTAACTGGTTGATTATCAGTATGTCATGACTAATGGTGTGATGCTCTACTGTGTAATAAAGCAGTCTATGGAGTTAAATGTGTGCTTTGAAGTGTCTTTTAAATCTACATTTTGGAATGGAGAAGGGATAGGTGACTTAAATAAAAATAAAAACTTTGAACTTTGTTCATGCATGCATGTTTTTATATGCAGTGGAAGTCATTTAAACAGACAGCATGACTAACACGCGACTCCACATTGCCTGACTAATTACGCATTCAGATCAAAACTGTAAAGCTGATTTACGCATAATAACGACAAAGTAAAGTTCTGAATCAAATAATCTGGACTCATACATAGACTCTACCACCACGGGTCTGTGTAAATTAAGGAAGGAGTAGCGCGCACTTACTGCAGCTGTAGACAGTTGGAGTCGCGCGGCGGCATTCCCCTCGCGCCGCTCCGTTCAGCACGCGCTTTAATTTCACAACCTAAACAGTCATAAATGTCCGGGTGTGAACATTTACTACACTAAAACTTCAATCCATTGTGCCAGAAAACGCGGAGCAGCGCCTTTGTCTCTGTCATTACTTTCATCTTTGTCGTTTTTTTGCCTGCGTAACCAGGATGTTATTGTCTCAAGTCACGCTCACGCTCCACTTCCAAACTCTGGGAGCTGATCTAATGAGCGCAGAGAGAGAGAGAGAGAGAGAGAGAGAGAGAGAGAGAGAGAAAGAGAAAGGAGAGTTCAGAATCAGCCTGCACTCGCTGTGTTTTCCCACGCCATTTCTTTTGCTCGAAATGCAAAATGTCCAGTGCCACCGCGCGCGACGTCTCTCCTCGTGCGCTGTCCGGTCGGATGCTCACTATTGTTACATCATCGGGGACGAGCGCTTCTTTACGCGATCGCGTTCATGAAGACTTAATGCTTTGCGCATATTATGAAAAGCTCTTCACGGTATTTTAGCGCACACTGGTTTAGTTTCATTTGTTTTTGGTTTTTAGTTTTATTATCTGTTTGTGCATTTGAGGTAAAACGGTGCACTTTTACAGTATACTTAGTATAGTATTTCTTTATATACTGTATTTTTTTTAATGGCATAAGCTGATCAAACTTTATATGTGTGACCCTGGAAGACAAGTCATAAGTTGCACGGATATATTTTAGCCAACAATATATTGCATGGGTCAAAATGATCTTTTTTTATGCCAAAAATTATTAGGATATTAAGTAAAGATAATGTTCTGTTAAGATATTTTGTAAATATCCTACCGTAAATATATCAAAAAGCTATTTTTGTGAGTGGATATGCATTGCTAAGGACTTCACTTGGACAATTTTAAAGGCGGTTTTATCAATATTTTGACCCTTATGAGTGGTTTCAGGATCACATGTGACAAAATTCAAAGTATTTATTTGAAGGGGTGATTCTGGAATCCACTGCCGCTTCAATATAAATATATATTTGAGTGATTTATCATGAAGTTATTAATCAACATTTATCTTTCTAAATATATTAAATTATTTAAATAACTTCATCTGATGTTAAACCATTTATTTTCATTTTCAAACACTAGAAAATAATGAAGAATATTGTCTGTACCTCTCAAGGTAAAACAAATTCACAACTTATCAGTATGTTTTGGGAAAGTTTCCTGTTCAGAGCAGAGCTCAGATCAACTTCAGCCTTGAAGAAGCTGTGAATATGTATGTGCGCTCAGTGTTCTGTACAGGTGCATTATGGGTACTAGTGGACAACTGGGACTCTGAGACCTGAAGACACTTGTCCTGAGTTAACAGGACATCCTGTCTCTAAGTTCAGGGTCCGATCGTCAGCATCATGATGAAGGAGATATGCTTCTGACTATCTGTCCATGTGTGGAAAATGACCAGTTTTGTCTAGTTTTCTTCACCAATCAGAATGACGTGTTAGTGGACTCTGTCAGAGGATAATTGTTGTGGAAATGTGAATGAGAGCGGCCTACGAACTCCTTGTGAGACATGAAGCTGATGAAACTGCAAACTATTCGGTAAAATTTTCTTCAATTAATTTTTTTAAACTCTGACTCCGGGTCTTCATTCGTCATATCTGGTCTTTAACTGTAAAAAATCCCTACATATGTATCACAATATAAAAGTAAGAATCATAACTGAATTGTAACACTCCTTATATATGTTGTTATTATTATTATTATTATTATACCACACAGTCTGCTTCTGAACTGTTTTTTAGACATATTTATATTGTATTGTTCTAGGTTGTGGTTCTAACCCTAAATCTAACAGCTATGCGTCTGTTGTCTCATATTACTTACAGTATTGATCATAAGGACAGCCAGAATGGAAGCCACACAGTAAAAGTCAAGACTTAAGCAAACAAAAAAAACTGTACTTTACATTTACAACAGTTCTGTGGAAAGCTCTCATTTCCAACCAAACAATTTCATTTCAGAAAAAAAGGAAGGATTAATAAGGTAAATTGAAATTGTCTTCAACATTTCTAGAGTAAACTGTTCAACTCAATCAGTTGCATGGACATCAAAGTGGACAGCCTTTGTCAAGTCCACTCATAAGTTGGAGTGAGATCACAAAAAATCTTCTTAAGGAAGAAGTTAAGAAATTTTATTTGAAAAAAAAGCTCAAATATTGACATCTTATTGCTTTGGTCTTATCATTATGGCAGGTGTTTGAACACCTGCTGAGAAACCTCAACGGTCATATTTTTGCACTGCGTATAGATTACAGTAGTGTTCACAGTTACCGCTGGGACCGGTTTAACCAGAATTCATTGTGTTTTTAATGCACTGTAACAAGTTAAAGGGACAGTTCGCCCCAAAACGAAAATTCTGTCATCATTTACTCTCCCTCAAGTTGTTCCAAACCTGTATAATGTTCTTTGTTCTGCTGAACACAAAGATATTTGGAAACTAAGCAGATCGTGTGCCTCACTGACTACCATAGTAGGAAAAAAAAATACTATGGTAGTGATCGGGATCTGCTTGGTTACAAACATCCTTCCAAAATATCTTCCTTTGTGCTCAGCAAAGCAAATACAGGTTTGGAATAACTTGAGGGAGAGTAAATGATGACAACTTACATTTTTGGATGAACTATCCCTTTAACACTTTTGCTATTCCTGTGTAGCTTCAATGATTTGGGTCACTGGAAATCAAAAGGCCTTCAGGGGCCGCTGTAGAGAAAACTCACCAGAACTTGAACCTTCTGATAGATGTGTTTTTATAATGGACTACACACAGTGATTTCCATTTGACTGTCTACGTGACTTACAGAGTAAAGCTATTGGCTGCCTCAGAGATGATTTAAATGACTCGTCTTTGTGTGTTAGCTATCTAAAGAGATTGACCGCTGATCTAAAGCATTTAGTAAAAACTAATGCGGGTCAATAAAGACTCACCTGCCCCTTTAACGTCACCCAGCTGCACCATTGATTCACAAATCCATATTCAAACATCAAATCAACGTTGACTTTTTCTATATATGCAATGATTTTTTTATTATTATTATTATTATCATGAACTATTTATTTTTTTCAGTTAAATTGTTTTTATTAAATAAATAAAAAATCAACCTGACAAGTTATTTTGTAGCCAACAATTTATTTATTTTATAGGTTTTATCGCTTGTGAATTTGAGGGCAACAAGAGACAAAGAAAGATCTTACTAAAGAAGAAACGTCTTTCTGCCGCTGGTAATACTGTGATAAAAACGAGCAGACAAAAGAAAGAGGTGGAGATCAGAATGGACTGAATCGGTGAGTCAGTGTCGTTCTACTCAATGACAAGAGCAGTTTATGAGTGGCTGAAAAATGTCTCCCAGTTTGAGTTTAATGAGAGACCGAATATTCACTGTAGGGACTCTGACCAGACCAAAACACGAGCCTGATGGACTTGTTCTCAAGGTCTTTGCAGTTTGGGCATCGTCTTGTTGAAAAATAACATCCTCTTTCAATTTGTGGGAAGCAAGTCATTCTGCAATATCCTTCTGTACTGCAAAGCATTAAATGACTTTTCACGGTGAGGTAGCTCAGCAATAATAGCAGCTGAGAAGCACAATGACACCTCTAGATGCTTCACGGGACTAGAGATGCATTTATTGCTATATTTCTGAGTCTTTAATGGATTTTCAAGGAGTGCATTTGCTTAAATTTTAGCTCATTTGCTGACCAAACTTTCCTGGCTTAGTTTTTAGGAATCGTAAAAGAGTACCCTGATGATCTACCACTAAGTGCGCATACGATGGACACTTTTCTATATCCCATGAGGCACAGGAGAGGATTTGTGAATGGCAGCGATAAGTCTAGGGTATAGTATCACAGCTTTTCAGATTAACCACAACACTATAGAGTACGTCTCTGTATGAAACACAGGTAGATCACGTGATGATGACAACATGGGGAATGTCTGGATTACATTCATACTGTATAGATCAGAGCTTCCCAAACGTAAGAGGGGTAAGACCCCCCAAAAACATTGCAAAAGCTCCACGACCCCGCCGTTAAAAAATATATACCGACATTTACCTACAAATACATTTATTAACAAGTTTGTAAGAATTTCATGTGAATTATGATGTAAACATTCTTTACAAATATATTTAAATCCATAACACTAACCTTACATACTTTCAAAAAAGATTAAATTTTAGAACATTTGGAATATTTTAATTATTTTAATATATTGATTTGGACTAGCTACGGCACTGGTATAGAACATACTTTTTTTTTAGTGGTTGCACAGTAAGTAATTATTAAAATTATTATTTTCATTCTAAAAATTGTGACTCGAGTCTCTCCATCAGTGTCGACTCCGGTTTGAACACTTTCCTCATTTTGTCAGCGTGAGATTCTCCAGCTTTGTTGTTGTTGAGCTGTTAAAGCTCCGCCCTCTTCTGGAAAGCGGAGCTCATTTGCATTTAAAGGGACACACACAAAAACGGCGTGTTTTTGCTCACGCCCAAATAGAGGCAAATTTGACAAGCGATAATAAATGATCTGTGGGGGATTTTGAGCTGAAACTTCACTGGAGACACCAGAGACTGATATTACATCTTGTAAAAGGGACATTATAGATCCCCTTTAAACTACTGCTTTTTACTAAAACTCTGCTTCTCAGAGGATGGAAAAGGGCCTGTGCTAGTGTATGTAAACAGCACACTGGTTTTGTGACATAGCCTATGTAATTGTGGAGGTTGATATCGCTTACCCTTTGTCATGTATTATTTGTGCGCGAGTAATTTGTCATGGTCACACCAGGCTCTCCCTTCGCACACACAACCCCTGGAGTACTTTATCACCCACACCTGTTCCTGATCACCTTCCCACTCAGAGCAGGACAAAAGCACACACCATTATCCGCTGAACTGTCGCCGTTGCCTTTGAAGAACCGTTCAATAAATACCAGCCACTGGGTTCAACCTATATCAACATCTCTTGAGTCTGGTGTCTCCTGACAGTGCTGTAGCTATACCTTTAAATTCAGTATTTATTTACTTCTCGGTGCTATTTAACCCTCGTGTTATGTTCCGGGTCAATTTGACCCTGTTTAGATTTTCTAGTTGTTGGAAATATTGTTTTTTTCTTGATATTTTGTGACTTTTTCTCATTTATCATCATGAACATGCATGCAAAGTTTCAACATGCTGGTGTTTTTTGACATATACAAACAAAATTACTGTTACGTTCGTGACGTTCGCCGCATATTTTAACGCTCTAAAGCAACTGTACTGATCCAAAATAATAACATTTCTTGGTTATATTTTGTTATTTTATTTTTTACTACCTTATGAAGCTAAAAAATGAGGTTTTCCACACTTATTTCAATACAGAAAAATGTTTTAACCAGCAGCATGTGTGTGAAGTTCATATCCAGAAAACACAGAAGAAACTTCTTGACTTTATGAAATGAGTTTAAAAAACAGCCAACTTAGGAAAAGTACATATTTTCATTATACAGCTACATTTAATTGTTCAGTTATGATGTTCTAAGAAAAAAAAAGTTAAAATGTATTTATTGTATTTAAAAATGTACTGTTTATTTTCAAATTTTGTCAAAACAAAACATTTTTCTAAAATGGTTAAAAAACATTTTCATTAAATCCTATCTTCATATATATATATATATATATAATTTTTTTTTTTTTGAATATTTGACAAATGTTGATATTAAAAGTTTACAGTTTGCACCTGAATCTTTGTTGTTTTTCATAGTGTGATTTTTGAGGAATCATACCGAATCCAATTTGACCCGCTCCATAAAGAGCGTACACAGAAATCGGGTTAAATCTCTCTAAAGAGGCAGAAGAGAATAATGAGAAAATCCTGTTTTATTGCGGAGGTGGAAATTGGTAAAAAAAAACATACTATTTTTAATGTGATTTGTGAAGCAATCATTGTAATCTAAGTCTTGTTTTGCATTCTATATGGAATGGATGGTATGCATCTAATCTTTCAAATAATTGCATTTATGTCATGCATTTTCTGTTCTTTTTCGTCTTTTTAAGCATTGTAATGACCTGCAAAATATGTATTTTGTCATTTTCTAAACACATTCTTGTACTACTCTTGTAAAAAAAAAAAAAAAAAAAGAATCCCCAAATAAATCTTTGATGTAAAAATTCCTAATGCACTGTATCCCTTCGTAAACGTTAAATCTAAACCACCACCATGTCTCACACATTTTTTGTTGTTGCACAAAACTAAATGGGCCTGACAGGTCTAGTCACGCCTAATCCTGACAGGTTTACTCATGTCCCTTTCCCAGGTATAAACACAAAAATAATTTCAGCTTCAATACTAAATGCCCATTAACTGCTCTCCCTGTGTGTTGAAAGTGGAGGTAATTAAGATACACTGTACATCACTCTTCACCGCCACTTTGAATGAGAGTTTGATGTTTCAAGATTCAGTTTATTGGTTAAACTTCTCAGATTGCACAGCATCACCGCTATGGAATTTTTACTTTAGCAGTATTTCAGAAAAGATACCATTTAAAAAGGTAAGAATCTTTTCAAAATAGTGTTACAATTGCAATCTTTATCTGTGATCTGCCGTTTCCAGGGCTTCTCTCTATAGGACCCAGGGGAGCACTGGCATATTTCATGAGAGACAGTCTGTCAAAGCTTGAGCGCTTTGTCTGCTTCAAACTGAAAGCACCAGTGGACCGTGTCTCATATCACTTGGCTGTTGAAAAGTCAACTCGAAATGATGGCCGTATCTAAGCATGCGCACTAGTGTTGCTAAACTAAGTCAACCTGATCTCTATTTTTTAGTTCCTGCATGTTCCATAATAAATAAAGAGTGTTTTACTTCCTCCTGAATGTTCTTAGGATCATCAAGTAAAATGTATGCATAAAGGAATGACTCAGCCAAAAATGAAGATTTTGGCATCATTTACTCACCCTCATGTCATTCGAGACTTTTTTTTTTTTTTTCGTCATTGTAAGTCAATGGAGTTCAATGTTGTTTGGGGACATCACTGACTTTCAAATACTTTCTTTTGTGTTCCACTGAAGGTAGAAACACCCAGATTTGGAATGATGTTAGTAGGGACTTTTGCACTGAATAGTTCTAGGAACTCAGTTACTAAACTAGCCACTAGGTTGTTTCCCAGAAAACTAGTTTCTCCTCTGGGATGTGTTCATGGTTGCGTTCGCCCTGGGAGTAGGAACTCTGAAGCGACTGACAGCTGTGTCTTTATGCAAATTCCTGAAATATGTGTACAAGCCGAAAAAGTGACATACCAAAAAGTAAAGACTCCTAACTCCAAAACTATAGCAAGAGTCAAATGGTTGGTTTTGTTTGAAAGGAAACTTTTAAAAAATTTTAATAAATAAATAAATAAAATACTGAAATTTGGACATTCTCATGCTGAGAAACTGCAAATAAACATTGGAAGAAAATGGAAAAATTACGAATTTTTCAAATTTTTAAAATGGAATTTAAAATGAAGCATTCATTTTTGGTGATGTTCCTCTATATATGAGCTGTATGTGGATCAAGTCCACAAGTTACAGCATTTGGAACAAAGGTAGGCATTGCTAATTTTTGAGTGACATGCACAAAAATAATGACTCATAACTCCAAATCTGAGTCAAAAGGTTGGTATCGTTTGAAAGAACACTTTATACATTCTTAAATAAAAAAAATGAAAATAAAATAAATAAATTTGGGTATTCTCATGCTGAAACACTGCTGATAAAAGACAAAAAAAAAATAAAAGTTTACTCAAGGGACATTTTACATCTATTTCATATTTGACATGCAATAACTCAGAAAGGAAATAAACATTGGAAGAAAATGGAAAATTTACGTATCTTTCTCATTTAAAATGAAGCAAATAGCGAGTTCATTCATTTTTGGTGATGTTCCTCTATATATATGAGCTGTATCTGCATCTTTAAGGTGATCGCATAAAGAAATCAAAAGTTACAGCATTTGGAACCAAGGGAGCCTTTTTGTTTAGCCCTTGTCGCCCCCTATCGGGCATTTTTAAAATCGTTCTTTCACGTTGAGTAACTCGTGATCGACACATGGGATTATGTTGATCTCAGACGCATTTCAATGGGAAACATCCACTGTAAGTAATTTTCTACAATCTATGCATGCATCATGAAGTTATATGCTTAAATGCCACGAGATAGCAGCTGGCCGGTGGGGTTTATGTGTCGTAATTGCGTGATCAATATCTCATGGTTGCCTTATTGGATTATGTTGATGTTGGACGCATTTTAATCGTGAGAATACGCTGAAAATGCTTTTGTCTAAACAAAACTACGAGCCAAAACGTGACATAAATGCATCGGTGTATTATTGACATTTGGGACTTGCAGGGCTTCACGTACAAAAACTTGCTCAAGTTTAGTCAAAGCCCAAAACAATAATGCTCGTTGTATTTTAACTCCGTGAGACCTTTCAAATGATATATAACAAGATGCTTTTGACACATTGGAGTACATAGTACAAAAAAATAAAATGGCTGCTGCTCTTATCCATGCTAGGCCACGTGGATGCGCATTGGGTTCTTGCCCAGAACAGAACCATACCAACACAAACTCTATGCAATTTATCAATCATATTTGATGATGGTGGTTCTGACAGAAGTGTGCATTGAAGATGGTTGCTTGGTAAAATTAGATAGTCAGGCTTTATAATTAGTGAGCTTGAATATATTGTTTAAATTGTTTAATTATTAAGGGGCAAACACAACTTTTACTTTTTAAGAACAAATGGTAATAAATACTGAGAAACCAAAGAATGAAATGCTGAGAAAAAAAGGGTGGAGAACGTGAAAGAAACACTGTTCAAACCTTAATAGATGCCCTCTGATGAAAAGGATTCTGGGGAAATATAAAAACAACCACATAGCGACAAACTGTACAACAAACTGTAGCGACAATTGATGGGCGGTTAAGAATGAGTCATTGTTGATTGACATTGTAATGACAGTCATTGTTTGACAACTTGTTTTCAAATGAACGAATGTTGCTTCGGTTCATTTTTACCATGCAGTGGAAAAATTCTAAAACCAGAAGCACATCTTACGACCAGGGCTGGGTAGGTTATTTTTAAAATGTATTTCACTACAGATTACAAAATACATGCTTTAAAAAGTCATTTGTAACGTATTTCGTTACATTACTCAAGTTTAGTAACTTAATCTAAATACTTTAGAACACTTTGGAATACTAATAAGTGTGGAACAAACACAAAAAAGGATAAAAGTTTTTATCTCACAAATCTGACTTTTCCCCTCAGAATTGTGTGATATAAAGTTGCAATTGTGAGTTATAAAGTCAGAATTATGAGATATAAACTCGCAATATTGAGAAAAGTCAGAATTATGAGATATAAACTCACAATATTGAGAAAAGTCAGAATTATGAGATATAAACTCACAATATTGAGAAAAGTCAGAATTATGAGATATAAACTCGCAATATTGAGAAAAGCCAGAATTATGAGATATAAACTCACAATATTGAGAAAAGTCAGAATTATGAGATATAAACTCACAATATTGAGAAAAGCCAGAATTATGAGACATAAACTCGCAATATTGAGAAAAGTCAGAATTATGAGATATAAACTCACAATATTGAGAAAAGCCAGAATTATGAGATATAAACTCACAATATTGAGAAAAGTCAGAATTATGAGATATAAACTCACAATATTGAGAAAAGCCAGAATTATGAGATATAAACTCACAATATTGAGAAAAGTCAGAATTATGAGATATAAACTCACAATATTGAGAAAAGTCAGAATTATGAGATATAAACTCACAATATTGAGAAAAGTCAGAATTATGAGATATAAACTCATACTAAATTCACAATTGCAAGAAAAAAAAAATAGTATTGCAAGTTTATATCTCCCAATTCTGACTTTATAACTTGCAATTGTGAGTTTAAATCTCGCAATTCTGAGAAAAAGAAGTCAGAATTGTGAAATGCAAACTCACAATTGTGAGGGAAAAAAACAAATTGTGAGAAAAAGATCCAGTGACCTTTTTAACAATTATAAAATTACTCACAAAACATGAAAACAGTGGAAAACATGAAACTTAACTCCTCTTTTTCAGACGGTCAGAGTCAGAGAATCACCAATCGCTGTTTAAATGACATTAAAACTCAAAGTAATCACTTTGGTAATCTAAAACACTTTTCAGATGTAACTGTAATCTGATTACCACCCATTTAAAATGTAACTGTCATGAAATACAGTTGCTCAAATTTTGTATTTTAAATACGTAACTAAGTCACTTTTATTTCATTACTCCCCAACCCTGCTTACGAGTGAATTCATCTTTTATGTTCACCGTAAAAATAAGGTCATCCAGTTTGGAAGGACGTAAAGCTGAGTAAATTATTTTCAATTTGGGGTTAAGTTAACTACATTAACTCCGTAATGTTGAACGACTTGATCTCAGTATCTCTATTTACAACTGGCGCACACCTCCAACCGCTTCTGCTCATTAGGAAACTAGAACAGGATGTTTAGGTAGGCAACATTAAGGAAGCTCTGGGGAGAGCGGCACACAGCTGTCCTGTGCAGCCCACCATGTACAGCCCATTAACAATGCTCTACCAGAATGGGCTTTGTTTCTGCAAGCTGTCATCCAAATGGGTCAGTACAGCTGGTGCCCACAGTCCCCTCGATGGCTTTGAAGGCTCTGTGCACTGTTGAATTCTCAACGGACCAATTACAGAGTCTGGTTGTCGTGTCCACGCCTGGAGCCAATGTGCCGCATGGTGTATTTTGAGTGTAAGCATTATGCAAATTCTCTTGGAAGTCGAACGGCGCCGTGAAGGAAGAGTGTGTCGACAACACACTGTTTTCCGCCAGTTTTTAAAATCAGGCCACAGACACTGTTCCAATTGTTTGCTAACAGATTGGCAAGAAAGTTTGATCTTGTGAGCAATTTTCCATTAGATCTGATGGGGTATGAAGATTCAGAAGAAGCTTGTTTGGTTTGAACACATGGGCTTTCAAATCAGATGAAATTAACTGAAACTTACATGCATCACAACCGCGGCCAGTTCTTGTTAGACGTGCCACCTGTCCACATCGGCTGTGATTCTCAGAACAGACTGGGAATCTCATCTCCCCGCATTAGTGCAATAAACACATGTTTCCAGATTCAGTTGAGATCTAAAAAAACTATGAATGGCTTGCACCTGGCATTGCTGATTAAGTTTTGGGTTTATACGCCTTATTTTTCACATGAGAGCGGGCGCGGCCGTTTGGATATTGAATTTGTCTGGCTCTCGGGTCATCCAGTTATTTTTAGCTGTACAGAACAGCTTGTTGTGCCGCTTGATATTGTAAACTGGTATTTATTTCCACATTATTTGTAATGTATTGTCGTAATTATAAACTTACTGGACTGTAGAGCAAAAAAACTCCATCCATTGATCATAAAACGAATTCAACGAGGTGTGACGTAATACACAATGCAATGTTATAATGCATAGTACATAATGTCATTTTGTACTACGTCAGAAGTTTTATAGACGCAAGTCGAACGCGTATGAATGTCGTGCCGCAAGCTCGTTATTTTACTTTATAAGCTTTTAAAAAAGGACATTTGTCTTACACAAACTCATCTCAGAAGGTCTTTATAACCCCCTGAAGCCGCGTGGAGTATGTTTTTTTTCTTTTTTGGGATTCAAAATCTCATCCTCCAATCACTCCCATTATGAAGTTTGGAAGAGCCAGGATATTTTTAATATAACTGATTGTGTTTGGCTGAAAGAAGAAAATCATGTACACCTAGGGTGGCTTCAGGATGAGTTAGTTATGGGGTAATTTTCAACCTCCACCTTCCCCAGCTCCACCTGTATTGAATGTATTGGCACTTAGCAAGTCTCTGTACCGCAGCGTAGCAGATCTATTCCACCAAGTCCAGATACATTACATTATCATATTTATGAGTTGTCATGTCACATACACACACACACACACACACATATATATATATATATATATATATATATATATATATATATATATATATATATAAATGCAATATTAAGTTGCAATTATTTCTAATAGTGGAAATTAGTTTAAGAATTGTGAGTCACAAATAAAGGTACAATATGTAATTTTTTTTAATATTAAAATATCCAAAAAACACTTGCACAGTGTTATATATTTTGTTAAGCTGTGTACTTACATTATCCTAAATGTTTCCAAGAATTTGTAAATTTAGAGAGATTCACAATTTTAAATAGTCCCTTTCGCCTGTCAGTGACGTAATATCTGCGTTGTCCCTGGTTTCTGCTTGTACTGCACAGTAACCATGGCAACAGACACGGACAGCTGCGTAACGGCTAGCGGCACGCTGCTGTTGTTTCGTTCAAACATTATGGACCATGGCAAGCAAACTTTGGGACATAATGAGAAATAAAACGAGGATCAATATCGGCGGTGGCGTTGAGACGGCGAGAGCTTTGCGACAAACTTTGACTTGACAGAGACGCGCTCTCACACGTTATTAGACGAGGTGAGCAAATGTAGGATACATAAGACTAATCAATGTTATACAGCTCAACACGACCAAGTGTTAGAATATCATCAGTATGATACTGTAATGTTGATCTAGCTTACTGTTGAGTCTCATACAGCCAACAAACTAATACTAAACATTACAACTTTCAACACACTCAAATACAGTTTAGTATGATTGTGTAACGTTAGAGCAAGTGAAACAGCGCTGATGAAAAGGTCATTGCAACTTTTTATCTCACCATTTTTTCCATCACAATTGTGACTTCTTTTTCTCAGAATTGTGATATTTAAACTCATAAGTTATAAAGTCAGAATTGGGAGATATAAACTTGCAATACTAACTTTTTTTCTCGCAATTGTGAATTTAGTATGAGTTTATTTCTCATAATTCTGACTTTTCTCAATATTGCGAGTTTATATCTCATAATTCTGACTTTTCTCAATATTGCGAGTTTATATCTCATAATTCTGACTTTTCTCAATATTTTGAGTTTATATCTCATAATTCTGACTTTTCTCAGTATGTGAGTTTATATCTCATAATTCTGACTTTATAACACGCAATTGCAACTTTATATCACGCAATTCTGAGGGAAAAAGTCAGAATTGTGAGATAAAAACTTGCAATGACCTTTTTTGTGTTTGTTCCACACTTATTAGTATTCCAAAGTATTCTAAAGTATTTAGATTAAGTTACTAAACTTGAGTAATGTAACGAAATACGTTACAAATGACTTTTTAAAGCATGTATTTTGTAATCTGTATTGAAATACAATTTAAAAGTAACATACCCAGCCCTGCCTGTATGAGGAGTATTTCAGCACTTGTGAGTAGTTCGGTAGAATGAAATGTCCTCGTTTCTTTATATCCCTGGGACTCGCGTGTGACACTGATATCTGTCTCTCATTAGCAATCGCGTCTGTGATTCTCGTTCAAGCCCTACTTCACACCACAGTCATGTTAAAAACATGCATTCACTCATCCATAAACATTATTTCCCCATAAAGATTATTAGATCCATCGCCATGACAAGTTCCATGATTCCATATTCACTGCGTCATCAATCTACGCCTTTTGTTATTGTTTTGAATTGTTTAGCAAACCCCTAGCGGCAAAAAATACACAGTGCACCTTTAAAGTTACCAGACATGACCATTGTCATGCGCTGTAACAATTACAAGATGTCCACACTGGACACAACAAAGCAACCGTTACAAATGTCTTTGTCCTTCGTATCAGAAGTTGCACAAGTGCTTGAAGTGCTATAGAAATAGAATGGGGCACCAGTTTAGAGCGGAATTTTTACAAGTGTGACTAGATGATGGGCGGATGATGGCGTTGCTATTGCGAAAGCCTGATCTGGTCATACAGTTTATGAGGGGCGTGAGAGGTTTGAACCTCCCTCGGTACTCTACTATACCTGTTTGGTATTTGATATTGGTTCTCATGAGTGGTGCTCTTGGTACCCCCGTTCGAACCATTGGAGGCGGTGGAGTTACGTCTGCTCTCTTTGAAGACAGCGCTCTTAATTGCGCTGACTCCGGCTCATTTTCTGTAGCACCAGGGGTAGCAGCTTCACCAGAGGGAATGCATACTTGCTCGTCCACCTGCGAGCTCATGCGTCCACTCCCAGCGAGAAGTTAATCAGGCAGTGGGTGGTCTCCTCCGAGGCAAACACATCCACCTCCGCTTTTCCAAATGTGTCCCAGATCATGGCTACTGTCCTGGGATGCAGTTTCCACTACCCAAGGACTTTTGACAGAAAGTCCGCCCTGCAATTCATGCGGCTGGGGACGTGCCCCACTCTAACAGAGATTTTGTCTGATCATTTTGAATGAGTGCCGTGAGAAAATAGTGGCTGTAAAAGCCGCCGCTCTCACCACCTGTAACGGGGGACAGTTTATGTCACACAAGCATATCAGAGAGTTTACCTGTTTCACATGAACCAGCGTGCTGTCCTGGGGCGGGGTGCTGTGTGAGTGTGTAAAAGCTCGCTCGATGAACAGCCGCTCGCTGACCTGATGTGAGGAACTGCATGTGTGTGTGAGAGGCTGCTTCATGTACGCTCGTTCATTGCCCTAAGGTGGGGAGCTGTGTAAACTTATGTTTTGTGTATGGTAGATCCCTACCCTAAATTTCATCAATCTTATAGGAATATTTAAACCTTGTGTTAAATATTTACCTTACAATAACCGTTTTCCACCAGGTGCAACAAAGCTTAGTTCAAATTTAGGTGTGATGGTCTTTGCTCAGTATCAGGATATGTGTTTCAACATTCGGACAGCTATAAATCACTGAAGTTAGCAGCACATAATCTGTAAATTTATTGTTCTTAAGAAACAGGATGCCAGACAGACAAGTCTATAAAAAGACGTAACATAAAAGGACGATCTGGTTTGATATTACAGTTTTTCTAACACACTTCATGAAACATTTTTTTTTTTTTTACAACTATAAACACTAAACTGCACACCAACTTCAAATGTCTATACTTCAAAAGCGTACTCTTTACTGCTAGAATCAAACTTTGGCCTCAGCTGAAGCACAAAAATACACAGACTACTTCCAGAGAACAGCAGTCAAAACACTAATACTAAAATCTCTTACTGGAAATCAGGTTCATTTTACAGGTCAGTGTCTGTTATACAACATAAATGGAAGGGTGGAGGTACATTAAAATACAACAAAGCTCCTTTAGAAAAGTTTTTTTATTACAGTACTGTAAAATGATCTTACAGTAGATAAAAGTCACTTTCAAAAAGAGAGTATGAAATCAGTATTACATATACAATACAAACACACTTGCTATTGATCAGGCCTCATTTATAAAGTGTGCGTATGCAGAGATTCGATCTTTGAAAAATGACATTTTTTCAGGCTTGCAGTCAAATGTATAATCCCTTTGGAACTAATTGAGGAAGAAGTATCAAAAAAGGGTTCGATAAAAAATCTCTAGTCAGCAATGATGGAGGACAAACGAAGGGGTTGTGTGTTTTTACAGTGTCCATCCCTTAAACCATTTTCTATATGCGGTAGGCGTTCAGGTTTAAATAATAATCCTCAGATCATTACTGCTGCAGTTGTAAATGAAGTTGGCAACTGAAATCAAAAGGAGATCTCACTGCTACCATCGTTGTCAAGTAACAGTGCTAACACCCAGCATTGCCCTTGGACCAATATTTACTGAACACAGAGGAACAATGAAGGTATTCTCGTCTAAATTAAAAAAGTACCAAACCATGTATGGCCAAATTCAGGGACCTGTTTTCTTCTCTAAACTTTCAAATGCAACTGCAAACGTTGAACAAATGTTGTTCATATTTGATCAGGAACAAATGTTCTTTTGCCTCCCACGTCCTTCAGCTCATTCATCAATTTTGCTACTTTGTGTAACCCCTCTACCCAGGTCCTACTCAGCCCGCTCCCTCGAACCCGGGTCTTCCGGCATGAGAGTCGGATGCTCTAACAAGGAGGCTAAAGGCTACAACCTCTGGCATCTGTCACTAGAGCATCTCTTGAGGTAAGAGGAGTGAGGTTTACTCGCACAACAACTACTAGCTGGCCTCCATTACACTCGCCCCCCTAAACCTCACTCCCATCCGGGTCACGGCACCAACGTAACTCCTCTACCCGGGTCCTACTCGACCCGCTCCGAGCGGGCCACGAACCCGAGTCTTCCGGCATGAGAGTCGGACGCTCCAACAAGAAGGCTAAAGGCTACAACCTCTAGCATCTGTCGCTAGAGCATCTCTTGAGGTAAGAGCAGTGAGGTTTACTCGCGCAACAATTACTAGCTGGCCTCCGTTACACTCACCCCCCTAAACCTCACTCCCATCCGGGTCACGGCACCAATGTAACCCCTCTACCCAGGTCCTACTCAACCCAAATACCCTACTCGACAGCAAATACCAGCTGGCCTCCATTACACTCGCCCCCCTAAACCTCACTCCCATCCGGGTCACGGCACCAATGTAACCCCTCTACCCAGGTCCTACTTGACCCAAATACCCTACTCGCACAGCAAATACTAGCTGGCCTCCATTACACTCGACCCCCTAAACCTCACTCCCATCCGGGTAACGGCACCAATGTAACCCCTCTACCCAGGTACTACTCGACCCAAATACCCTACTCGCACAGCAACTACTAGCTGGCCTCCGTTACACTCGCCCCCCTAAACCTCACTCCCATCCGGGTCACGGCACCAATGTAACCCCTCTACCCAAGTCCTACTCGACCCAAATACCCTACTCAACAGCAAATACTAGCTGGCCTCCGTTACACTCGCCCCCCTAAACCTCACTCCCATCCGGGTCATGGCACCAATGTAACCCCTCTACCCAGGTCCTACTTGACCCAAATACCCTACTCGACAGCAAATACTAGCTGGCCTCCGTTACACTCGCCCCCCTAAACCTCACTCCCATCCGGGTCACGGCACCAATGTAACCCCTTAACCCAGGTCCTACTCGACCCAAATACCCTACTTGCACAGCAACTACTAGCTGGCCTCCGTTACACTCGCCCCCGAAACCTCACTCCCATCCGGGTCACGGCACCAATGTAACCCCTCTACCCTCTACTAGCTGGCCTCCGTTACATTTGTATAAAAAAATGCTGGTATAAAATGTCACAGATGTGGCACAGACACTCCCCTGAAGCTGCTTTTGTATTCAACATTAATTGTTTACTGCACTACTTCTAGTTGTAACCCATGACGTCTGTTTCTCTATCAGACAAATATCACAGCGCCAAAGAATATTTGAAGACTTGTCAATGTCAATAGATTTAGCTGAGTCAGTGTAAGTGTGTAAATATGGGAGAGTTCTTGTACGTGGAAAGACAATTGGTTAAGTAAAACAAAAGATTCAAACAATAAGCTTTGTAACAATGATTAGTTTTGTTGATAAATCCAAGCAGATTCTCACCTGTCTAATAAAACGAATAATATATTTAAGTGTCTTTGGTGTTTTCATGGTTTCTACAGAACCAGAAAACAAGGGTAAGATGGATATATGTAGGTGTATATGGTTTTATATATTGATTCTAGGGGTTGCAACCTTTAGCTTCCTTGTTAGAGTGTCCGACTCCCATGCCGGAGGCCCCGAGTATGGGTGGAAGGGTTACATAGACCTGGTAAACAGCACAGTTTCAATGGTAAACAAAGTTAATAGCTTAAGGCATAACGGTATAACTGATGGGTATATTTACTGGGTGATCTAATTTTTAAAAACATGATCAAAGTATATTAAATGATAAAATGATTATCAAAACAGTTTATTATACTGTAAATACAAATAGTTTGTTAAAAGGAATGTTTTCATAGTATTTGAACATTTAGGTGAACATAATTCCACCAAGTACATGTTCCAGGAGGGTATTCCAGAAAACAAGGTTAACTTACCGCCACACATACACTGAACTCTCATACCCAAACCTTGCTTACTCGAGGTGTGCTGGTTCCAAAAACGAGTCCGGGAGTAAGTTCAGCCAACCCAGAGTATGTTCCCGGTTAACAAACAAGACATTCTCAAGCGATGAATCGATGATTCACTATGGAAACAGATGCTAAGAAAAAGCACGCCATTCTACTTCCTTCTTCTTCTGTTGTTTATTGCCGATTTACATAACCTACTCAGTGCACATCGCCATCTACTTAATGGTTGTGTAATCGTTTTTTCAATCTTTTTTTATTGAATGAGTAATCTTTATTCACTGACAATTAGAATTGTTGTTTATTTGATGCTAAACATTTAATAAGATATCACATGTGTATTATTATTGAAATTATAGTACAGTAAATTATTTATATTAATTAAATAACACGCATCTGAGCACCTCTTAATCAAACTAACCCTGGATCATGAGCAGGTTATGTTCAGAGAGTAAGTTGCGATGGCTACTTGCATAACCTGAAAGCTACCTCCGTTTTTGGAACCGAAAGTTGAGGTTATCAGCTTACTGGGTGTGTCACATAACCTGCTTTCTGGAACACTCCCCTGAATCAACATCTTTGTTGATCCTGGAAAAACATTCCAATCAACCAATCTAGATAATTCATTTTACAATTCCCAAAATGCCTTGCTTAAGTCATGATAAGTGATCCCTCAAGTTGCTGTGTTCAAATGAATTAATTTGGTTTCATTTGAACTTGAATTGTGTTTAATATGCAGCAATATTATTCCATTCACAAAAGACTTTCAATACAGTTGCAAACAAATTAAGGGTTCCTTTGTACATAGTCATAGCAAGTTCCAAGAACACATTATCAAAATTCTTTATCTAACCAAGATCAAACTAACCATCATACATACATGATGAATCAGGAAGTTTGCTGGTGCTGATGGATGATTATAATTATGAAACCACTTCAAAGAATGAAGTTTAATGAGAACTGCAGTAGCTTTTTGGGTTGAGGTGAATTGGTCACACAATTAATAATAATAATAATAATAATAATAAAATGTAAAATTCTAAAAGTGATACATTGTTCAGCCACAACATCGTGATCGTATATCGTGTCTGATGCATTGAGGCATGGACTCTCCGAGACCTTTGAACGTGTCTGTGGTATCTGGAACGAAGACATTAGTGATGATCGTTTGTGATCTAGAAGCTGGGGCTTCCATAGATCAGATTAGTCCATAACATTCAAAAGATGCTCAATCTGATTGAGATCTGGGTCATTTGGAGGCAACACATTGAACTCTTTTTTTATGTTCCTTAAATCGTTCCTGAACAGTTTTTGCAGTGTGGCACCATGCATTATCCTGCTGAAGAAGGTGCTGTCTTCAGGGAACACCATTGACATAAGGGGGGGGGGGTATGTGGTCCTCAACAATCTTAAGGTTGGTGGCACGTGTCACGGTAACATCACATGCATTTTCCTAGCACAACATAAAACGAGCATAAAACTGGCTCTGCCACACCTTCCACCTGATCTAAAAGAAAATGTCATTCATCGGTTCGTCGGTTTTATATGTCCTTCATTGCACCGTGTTTGCCACTGCATACCAGGAACACTTCACATGACTTGCCATTTTAGAGTTGATCTGACTCATTTAGTGCTGGTTATAATAATAGATTGTTAATGAGTTCTTATGAAGGACATGCCTGAATTTTTCTTACAGCTGCCAGGTAGAGCTAGACTGATAGTGTGTCTGAGGGCCAGCATGACTAAAAGACTGGGTGTTTTATGCCCTGTATTTCCTCTTTCCTCTTACATTTTAATTTTGTATGCAACAACTGAAAAGATTTGCCTATGCAACGTGTCCCTGGTGTGTCGGCGGAGACTGTGTGAACGAGCTCATCCCTTGTGAGGGCCTTACGACTCATCAGCCAGTGGCACAGATCCCCAACAAACGTCCCATACTGGCGTGGTTACAAAGATCTTAAACTAGATGGAACTAGATTAAATATTTTCACTGTTGCAATTCCAAATCGGTTTAATGACCTGTAACTCTGTCTGAGTATCGGACAAGTGTTCAGTGTTGGCCAGAGGAGAACTGGCCCGTGACTAAGCCTGGTTTCTCCCAAGGTTTTTTTCTCCATTTGTTGGAGTTTTGGTTCCTTTGGCTTGCTTAAGTCGGGGACACATGTTTGATATTCAGCAGTGTTTTTGATATGCCTGCATTGGTGTCGTTGTATGTGAACTGAGCTGAGCCGGACGATTACATCACTGTTTTCTCCAGTGCTGATATACATACATTAACTAGACTAATAACTACTGATCTTTGCAACGGAATGAATCAATAATATATAGAATAAGCTGCACAATGACACCATTTTCTTTGGGAGCTGCTGTGCAGCCAAAAATTATTTCCCGATATTTAATGTAAAGCTGCTTTGCCACAATTTGCATTGTAAAAAGCGCTATATAAGTGAACGTGACTTGATTTGACTATGAGAGATAAGACAAAATACATATATTAGTTTAAGGAAATGTGACAATAAGTGTGTGTGATTATCTGTGGACAAATAATGATAATATATTTTGGTCACACTGGTTAACCAACTATTAACTGACTTAAGCCTCAATAAACTCCTGTTATTAACAGTTAAGTTGATGGGTAGGATTAAGGGATGGTTATGTAGAATAAGGCATTATGTGCTTTACAAGTACTAATACACAGTCAGTATCCTAGTAAAATGCATGCTTGTAAGCAACTAGTTTATAGTGAGAAGAATGCAGAACTGATCTATCAGCTGAAAATTTAGTGCTGCCCTCTGCTGTTCAAACTTGCATCACTTAATGGAGCAGAAACCATTTTGTAATTCTTGTTTTTTAATGCAATAAAAGAATGAAATAAAAACCAGTGTTATTGCATGAGTTTATTTCTCGCTATGTCATGGCATACGGAAGAGTTGTAATACAGGTAAACAATGTAATGCGTCTCTGTTATTTCGAAAGTTCAGCAAATCAGTCCTTAAGAGACAGCGTGTTCGTGTTCACCGAGTGCGTAAACACTGGTGAATTGTCTCCAACGGTTGCAGAACGCTGGGGAGGGATACAAGTGAAGCCACAACCAATTATCCGGCAGATACAGCATCATGACATTCATTATTACAGCTGTTTTCGTAATGGTGTACATCTGAACTCTTTTGTGTAAATGTAATGGTCAATTACACTGAAAAGCATTATTGCAAAACAATTCATTTTTCTTTTTCTTAAAAAAAGCCACATTCATTTCTATAAACCCCAAATGCATTGAGATGAATGATACACTCTTTAAACGAATTAGTGAAAGTGCTACAACGACCAGCTTTAAAAAAAAAAACAGATGCACTCCCGTTTATCCTGTGTTTTCCCAAGTAAGACTCAGATTACAGATTGTATCTTTAAAGGCTGGTGAGCCCTCCGATGATATATATATATATATATACCGTTGGACCATGATCCGTCTGATGAGTTTAAACCGTATTCTGATCATCAGCTGTGCTTATACTGTCTGTCTACTTCTATTTACCATGTTACAATGACCAAAACCTGTTTTTCATACACTAAAACCTGCATATTAAACAAAACAAAATTATTTGGCCCACTTTAGTTGAATAGATATGTGAGAGAAAACAAAGAGTGCTTCAATAAAGCAACAAAGAAATAAAATTGCTGCCACTGAGAACATTTTTTTAAAAAGGACAAAGATTCAAATACTTCCCAGCTTGACTTTGACCCAACGATTAACATTGTTATTAGTGTAACCATGTCCTCACATAAGTTCCTCGGGATGTTTACGCAACATTAGCATGTAAACAAACATCTTAAAGTGCCAGTCCACCTTATTTAAGTGCGAACCAACACTCGCGCACGTACAGATTTGGCGTAAAACAAAAGACATTTTAACAATTTCAAAGTGATATTGCACATATCCTGCACATGTGTTGCTGATAGTATAAACAGCGCTCTGTCTGCACGAAACATTGCAAGAAAATGCACAACCGTCTCTGTATGTGAGCATACATTCATTAATTTAATCTCCGGACTACACAATTTCCATTACCTCATTATGCGAAATGGTTCCACGTCGATATGTTGAAGCTTCCAAATAACACATTTGAATACTGATGCAGAGATAAAGTGCAAGATCTGCTAAAATAAGTCAATGTCCCTCTGAAGCAACGTACTACCATGAAGTAACATGCTGTCATAGACGCGCTCTGACAGAGACACAGATCCGAAACCCGGTCAAAAAGTATTGAGAGCTCATGGAGGGCCTGAATTCTGCTAATCCAAACCAAAGGTCACTTTTACGAGCCTCAGTGAGAATTTGTCTTTGATACGTCCTCCGCTTGGAATCCTACTAAGCGAATGAAGGTTGATGTCCATGCCCGTTAGCCTTATTTACTTTTCAAAGTGTGAATTAGCATGATTATGATTGAGCTAATTTGATTGCATTTTGAGAGTTTTAGTTTTATATGGGTGGCAGATCATTGGTGCCAGTGGGCGGGAGGAATCGTGCCCTGACTGGGGCACAGGCGGGCGTCACTGCTGTGCCAGTAGGGCACTCCGATTGGCCTTCATCTTCTCTAGTCTCTTCGTCAGGTGGCTGTTGCTTGCCTCCAGCTCATCGATGCGGTCCAGAGCAGATCTCAGCTGAAGAATAAACACAGTTGCATCTCGAATTGTAAATATCACTGAATAACTATACTACCTTAATAAAATCTCTGAATTTGCTCGAGTTGGAATACCAACTGAAATGCCTTTGAATAATTGAATATTTAAGTTCTTTCAAAAAGAAATTAGTATTTGACAAACAAATTCTATTTTTATTACATTTCAGTCAATAAGAATTATCACATGTGTGTGCACTATTGATAGCTAATAACTATCTGCTATTGAATTCAAATTAAATAAGTTCACATTACTTATAAATGGCTTACTGAAATATTTGTTGGTCCATTACTTTAACATGTTATTTACTAGTCATGCCACCAAATATAGTTCATATCTATTTGATTTTTTTTAGTTATACATTGACCCTTCGCAAAGACCCGCCCACTTTAGTTACTGTTGCTATGTCCGGCAGTTAAAAAACATTGCGGAGCAAAGAGGACACTGACAACTTATGAAACAGTTTCATATTGTAGTTTTTTAAAGCAGTTTAATCAATAAATAGTGTCTAGTGTGTGTTTAATGTGTGGTGACAGATCGCTGTAGCTCCTCGTGAACCGATCATCTCTTCATACTAGTTCATTTATAGCATCAAATAAACATGAATGAACATCAGAAGGAATGTTGTTTCAAGTGCGGAAAGACGTGATTCAAGTTCACCAACGTTAATCTACTAACTCCCCTGACCGCTTTGACGGACAAAATGGCGGATTCAGGGTTATGATTGGTGAGATCGCCTGTCAATCAAACTGCTAGAGAAGGGTCAATTCATTTAATTGAGTATTTTTAAATCTAAAAATGTTTCAACAAAAAAAATGCAGCTTTTAGAGTTGTTGCTAAGATGTTTGAAATATTAGTGTTTTTGGTTACACTTTATTTAAAGGTGTCAGTATTACAGTGAAAAAATATATTTAATTACTGAATAATAATAATAATTAACTGCATGTACTTACTATAGGTTTAGGGTTAATTGCATGCAATTATGCTTAATTTCTAGTTATTACTACAGTAACTACATGTAACGTGTAACAATGACACTGTAAAATAAAGTGTTACAGTGGGGTTTTTTTTTAATAATGTACCTCTCTCTGTAACTTGCGTTTCTCCACTTTTAGTTCATCTTCCACTTTCTCCGCAGTCTCGGCAGACGTCTTATAGCGGCCCACCTGACCCTCCAGCCGAATGATCTGACACATGACAGAGATTACAGGTTATGCGTGAAATACTGTGGCACTGGTTGTACCACAATAAGAACAAAATTAATAGTGCATAAAGGGAAGTGAAACTCAAACCAGAAAATCTTTACTGATGATGAAACGGAATGCAAGAGCACGATTCTGAGTTGTGCCGCTGGGCATAAAGTCTTGTGTTCGTTTTATCCATTTTGACTTACGTTTTGTTCAAGTGCGGTGACTTCTTGCTCAGATTTGACCAGCTTGAATTTCAGGTCACTGATCTGCCTGTTAGCGTCCCCTGTTTAATCATATTTTTGAGGTCACATTAAAACGGCGTGAATCAAGTATGGTAGTGATTGAAATTTAAAGGCGTATCTTACTCTGCAGATCGAGGATATGAGGGTCCAGACCGTTCTCTAGGTCATCCTCATCCGTTTCTTCTGTGCCGTTCTTCTGTTTCTGCTCTGCGGTGGCTTTAAGCTTCCGCACCTGCATACACACACACACGGTATTTCGTAAGATGCTCTCCTACAATATCAGTTATATAGAAAACAAAGCATCACTTGGAAAGGATGAAATGACAAAACTTACCTGGTCGAGCAAACTCTCTCTCTCTTCCACCAGCTTCCTTAATCTGATCTCTGAAAGATGCAAACAAAAACATGTACAGCTCATACAGAATCGGACAATGGTACAAACACAACGAGACGATGCAGGCACTAAAATCATTTATTTTGTAGCACAATGTATACAAATTGATATACATTTTACAATGAATTATATATATATATATATATACATATATACGTGCATTTAATATGACCAAAAATGCATGACTCGATTGCAAAAATAGATTGAAATAAGGAAACAAAAAAACAAATGATGATGATTACAGTATTGGCAAACATGGAGAAGTACATATTCTTCTAAAATGCAATGCAAACATTTGGATTTTTATATCACGATGTATTCACGTTTCTCTTAAGGAATTTCTTTTCAAAAATCAAGTGACCAAAACATGCCTAGATCGCATAGTACATATGCAACATTACATCGTGAGAATAATTTCTCGATGAAAAATAAAATCAAAAGGACATTGTCGTAATCATCAGAAAAAAAAAAAGTTGAAAAATCATGACACTGAGCAGTTAATTTTAAACTTGGTCTTAAAGAACGTGTGTGATTCATTTTCTATACTCATTCCTCTCATATCGAATATCATTTCTTTTGGAGGTTCACTGCTATGCATATTTACACCGTCCAGGACTAAAAGAGCAGCATCCAACGCAACGGCTTCCTCACAGCTATCGAGAAGGAAAGCGGTGCCCTTGTGCTCTACTGGCATACTATACGTGTCCTCCACACACTGTAACTCTGGCTCTTGCTGGTCGCTGGATTGTACACGATTGCCTCCTGTGGTATTAAATGAGATCTTGAGAGGGTTTGATCTCTAAGCCGTTAATGGTCTGTTGTTCATATATTGTAATTCCCGATATTATCTGATTCTCATGGTTATAGTGAAACAAGTTTCTGCACTTGAATCAATGTCTCCTTCATTCTCACACATGTTTTGTTTGATTTAGCAGTAGTTACAGGTTATCCAACATTGTAATCAACAATCTGCAATCAGTAGATTTGGAATTGTAGTTTTTGCATGTTAATGGTAATGAATATGTTAATGTATTTGGTCTTGGAAGACTAGATCTGCTACACGTTCTGCTGCTGCAGAGCAATTTGGACTTGCTACTGCCAATAAATACACTGATACACTGCTGTGAGCATGTAAGATGTGCTGATGCTGCATGAATAGGCATACATAAATCATGTAGCACATCTAGGTGTCACATGTCATCTAGTCCTGTCTTGTCATGTTAGTTCTAGACTTCACCTTGTGTAATTAGTTTGATTGTCATCACCTGTTTCCGTTTAACCCTCGTCATCTGTGTGTATTTAAGTTCCTCCCCTAGTCTCATCCTTTGTCTGTAATTGTTTGTGCGTTGCACACTGTCGCGTGTCTGTTTCCTGTTAATCCCAAGAATAAACCTGTCTGTTTATTATATCCTTCGTCTCCTGTCATCCGAGCGTTACACTAGGCAGGTGGAGCTGGAGGAGGTGGAGGGACACCATTTGTGGACTAAATGTGCTCACTTCATTCTCAGATAACCTTCCCTTTCTGTCTTTTTTTGTCTGCTGTTTCTACATTTCGCATTCCCTTAACTGCAGTTATGGGTTCTGATGACTTCAAATCACTGTTTTCATGCTGTTTTTCTGAGATTGCATCAAACAGTGCCGTTTCTGTGCCTCAGAGCTTATACTCCGCTCTCTTTTTATATAATTTGACTACATACACTCAAAAAAATGCTGGGTTGAAAATATACAAAACCAGCGGTTGGGTTGAATGTTTGCCTAACATGCTGGGTAGTAACTCAACAGTTATTTAAAAATTACTATATTGCTTACTTAACATGAACCCAAAGTATGTTGGAAATGAACATTTAGCAATGTTTATTAAATGAACCTTTATAAGTTTAATTGATAATAATTAAACAATAAACATTACTAAATTGCTTATAAACAAATGTTCACCTTTTGATTATTATTGTTGCCTCTAGTAATTGTGTGTCTGATTTTTAATTTCAAACCATTTTTGGGTTAATTTTGGGACATAAAGTCATTTTTAAACAATAGGATAAGGATTTTTATTGTCATTCTAAAAAACATTGTACATGAATTACAATGAATTTAGATACCGAGTTCCGGTTAAAACCACTCACAAATAAACTACTAAACTATAAATCATAATAAATACAAATAAAAACAATTAACTATTCACACACGCCCATATATAAACACCAAAAACCTGGGAAATCTCTCACATCGAATATTATTTCTATTAGAGGTTCACTGTTATGAACTTCCACAGCATAATAATAAAAAATACAAATACAAAAAAGTCCAGTTTGCTTCAGTTTCAAACAGCTTTTGGAAAGAAGCTGTTTTTAACCTAGTTGTTCTAGATCAATAGTTGGGTTACATAAAACTGCCCAGCATGTTGGGCAAACATTTAACCCAACTACTGGGTTAAAAAAAAAACAATTGCTGGGATTGTCCATTTTCAAACCAACTTGGGTTGTTTTTAGTGAACCTTTGATTGCAACAAGTGAATCTGCTGCAATGGCTGATTTGTTTAGATCGTGAGTTAAAACATACTGGGATCCGTTTGTCTTACCTAACATGCTGTCTCCAGTCATGGTGGACGTGTGAGGGTCTTGATTCAATCGGGAAGCTGTTTCCGCATCAATCGCCCCGTCTGCTACCACCCCATTGGCCGTCACCTCAGATCCCAGCACAATGCCATGTTTCTGTGCAACAATACAATCTGACGTTAACTCCCATTCTTTTCCCTTTATGTAATTATTATGGTCCTTTGAATGAAAAATAATGATGCTAAATATAATTACGTCTATATCCTGTCTGTGATTGCCAATATTCCCTCTATATCTCTACCTTTAGAGCATCCTTAAGCCGGCAAACCTCATCCCTGAGTGCCTCCCGTTCATCATGGATAATGTCTGAATATTCCTTCTGCCTCTCTAAGGCCTTAATGTGGCCATCCACAAAAAGTGAACGGTCAGCGAAGGGAAGAACAAAGGATTAAAGGAAATTTGTAAGGTTAGGAAAGAGACATGTGACACAGTATGAAGCATTCCGTACTTTAACAAGTTAATGGGTTAATGAGTCACACGAGCTAAGGAGAATTCTGAAATTCGAGATGATTCAAGAAGAAATTCAAAAGATGTTAAAAAAGTGTTCAAATCTAACAGAAAGAATTGTGTTGACGCTCTATTATTAATGAAACATGGCCATGAAAAGTAATTGTACCCGGATCTTTTTATCTTTCCATTCCAATGTTTCTTGGAGGTCAGAGATCTCTCTAATATAGTCCGCCTGCTTCCCGCGAGACTGTTGGGCTTCCTGAGCCCCGGCCGTGACGGCAAGCAGAGGAAAACAGAAGGACAGACAGGAGAATATTAAGAGGAAAATATGTGAGGAGACAACAGAAAAACAGAATCCGTCGATGTTAGGAAGACCAAGAGCCAGAAGAGGTTTGACTGCGCCATCATTGATGCTCACCGTCAACAACTCTTCGCTCTGCTTCAGCGTTTCCTTCATCTCCTCAAACTGGATCTTTAGGACGTTGTGGGCATGGCGTTCTCGCTCGCACTCCTAAAAAACATTACAATCAGAAACGGCCATCGGTGAAGTATGAGCTGAAAAATTCAGTGTGAATTTAACTTCTCTGCTAACCATTTCCATATTGCAAAACCACCTGCTTATACTGTAACATACAACATTGCCACAAGGTTTAGTTATGATCAGACTTAATCACAGTGCAAAGGGGGTCAAATTGACAGTATTTATTAAAATAATACAATTATTTATACATTTCTTGATCATAGGTTGAGGAATTGTTATTATTTTTTTTTAGTTATAACATTCTAATCCTTCGTAAGACGGGTCAAAATGACACTTCCTATGGAATTCTGACTCACTGTTGTAGTTTTGTCAATAGTTATATTTATTCTTCGCACTTCATGGATTATTCTAAATTTGGAGTTGTGACTGAAACAGTGTGGCTTTAGCATTTACTACCATGAAGAACAAATAGACGTAGACTGGGCATAGAGATTTATTTACTTAAAGTGGACCTATAATGTCCTTTTCACAAGATGTAATATCAGTCTCTGGTGTCTCCAGAATGTGTCTGAAGTTTCAGCTCAAAATCCCCCACAGAGCATTTATTATAGCTTGTCAAATTTGCCGCTATTTGGGTTTGAGCAAAAACACGCCGTTTTTGTGTGTCCCTTTAAATGCAAATGAGCTGCTGCCCCAGAAGAGGGCGGAGCTTTAACAGCTCAACAACAACAAAGCTGGAGAATCTCACGCAGACAAAATGAGGAAAGTGTTCAAACTGATGGAGAGACTCAGGAAGAAGTTCCAACTTTTAGACGTTTCTGAACGGTTAGTGGATAAATTGATGTAGTTGCTGTGGAGTTGATCAACTCATCACTAGCATGTGTCGTCACGTTCATCTTTTTTCCTTGAATCGACCCTCGTTTGTGAAGCGGTCCGGCTTAAAATGACGGCATCAACAACACTCGACTACAACAACTCTTCCTCTTCTCTAAAGCAGCCCAACATGGCCACGCCCCCTTTGTTGTGTGTTCTCGGGGGCGGGGTTTATGTAAATGTTGGGGTTTGTGATGTCACCAACCCAGGAAGAAGCTCGTTGTAGTCCCTACCAGCCGTTTGTTGTAGTCCTTAAACAGAGAATTCTTTAAAAGAAAATATCTCCCTTTGCTTTGAACTTTGAGCGTCGTAACTTTGCAGATGTTGTTTATGATCAAACACTAACTAAAGTTAAAAAAGTGAAATCATAATGAACCACCACTTTAAGACTCAATCTGTCTTTGATGCAAACACATACCCTATGTGAGTTCTTGTTTTAATGTTAATAATATATTATGCGAGCAAGAATGCAATTTTCCCAAATATTCACACAACTGCAAACGGGACACTGATTTTATACAACAGTTCAACAAACATATTGATGTTAATACTATTTATATTAATATTAAGTGAAGAACATATTAAATACGGCATTGATTTGCTGTATTTTGCAATATAATAAAAGTTCCAATGAAAGCAAAACGGCAACACACAGCGATGTTTCGTGAACGAATCAAGAGAGTCAATGATTCAATGACTCACTCATTAAGAAAGCGACTTATCGCCACCTACTGGCGGGTTTAGTTTAATATTTAAAAGCATCACTTCATTTTAAATTTTAAGCATCATCGTTGCTTATTACTGTATTGAACATTTTTTATTTAATAAAAAAATATTTTATAAAGGTAAAAAAAAACAATGCCCTGGAAAAATCAATTTAAGGGGGCAAAATATTTTTTTAGCAGACGGAATAAGCAGAAGGATGTAGAAATGCCTCGACTGTAAAAAGTTTGGTAATTTTTTCTATGTTGTATTATAACCCTCTTTATCAAAAAATTGATTTCATCCCTTGATAGGCCTTACCCTGTTTTTCTCCTCACTCTCTCGGCGTGTCTCACACAGAAATTCCTCCAGCTCCATCAGAGTGTCTCTCAGTGTGTCCACCTGATACATCAGGTTTGTCTTCTCGTTGTCCAGCTGAGCGTTGGACACCATGGCCTTACGGTACTTCTCCTCCACCTCTACCAGGGAGTCCTGAGAGTAGACAACTAAATGAAGATCTTTACAAATTAGATCATTGCCAGAATAAACAGGTATTATGAACACACCTTCATTTCCCGTATGGAGGCCTCAGTGTCAGCTGAAATCGAGGTATCACAGCTTCCTCTCCGTGATAACCCTCCACCCAGAGATGCTAGAGTAGCAGCAGAGAGGGTGGAGGCTGTCCTGGATCCCTGAGGAGGTAGTTCAAATATTTACTTGGTCTGTTGGATCATTTAGTTGTGGTATTTTTTCACTGTGCATCTTTTCAACAATCATCCTACTGACCTTTTCCAGGAAGTCTGACCTTTCCTCCACCTGTATGAAAGATGAAATGTGTTCAGCAGAAGCTACAACTCTTCATACAAATTAAAGACATTAAAGGAGAAATACTCAATTAAAACAATAATACGGAAGAGCTGTTCCATGCTTTATTCACTAGGGGGAGCACAACACAAACAAGATTCATGCTCCACATGATGCTAAATATTTTAGTGTGAGGAACAGGATATGCGGAGGAGCAGGAGAACAGGTCAGTTTTTGACATCGATCTTCACGTGTTACAGAGATGACAGACTTGACCTTGAAACTGCAGAACTTGGTCAGTGATAGAAAAGGGAAGCTCACCACTGGACTGGCTCGGGCTGAACTCGCCCTAGATGAAGCCCTGGAACTGGAGCCCAGAAAGCCATTGTAGTCTGAAGGCTGACCAGGAAAGCAGGTACAGAGAAAAAAAGCCGAATAAGATGGACAGAGGAGCAGATGTGAGCAGGAAGACAGTTAGTTCTGAGCATTAAAGGAAAAAATATGGGAACTGAGAAGAAATGCCACAGTACCATATACACTACTGTTCAAAAGTTTGTAAGAATTTTTAAAATCGTCCCACTGTGATGAAAATCATTTTTTATTTTCTTTTTGTTTATATATATCTACGTCTATATCAAACCATGTGCAAATTCATAAGTCAAAACCATTGCTGAGTATTTTCTCCTTAAAAATGCTGTGAAAAAAGACTCTGGTGTCTGTGATGTCACAAACTAGCTTGTAGCCAATCACGTCAACGTGTGGGCGGGCTTTGGCATCTCATTAACAGCGAACTAGCAGGGGAGTCTCGAGAAAAACCAAGTTATCCCGGTATATTTTTCTGTTGTTATGAAAAATCTTGTAGATTTAGCAATATCGCAGGTGTATTATTTATATTACGACGTTATGATGAACTATATGCCTTTCTGTTTTGTAAAGATGCAGATTTTCAGACGACGGCTGTCTGACTCTGATATGGCGAACATGGTTTGTGAAGGCGGGGCTAATTAGCATATTCATAGATCTGAGTATATTAAATGAGACAATGGTGTAGAATTACACTCAAGCTATTTTAAATATGTTATTTTGTTGACCAAAGATTTAAAGATTGAAGTTTAAATACATTTATTGACAACAAGGGGACTTTAAAAGAAGCCTCTTTTGCTCAAGAATGCATTTATTTGATCAAAACTACAGTAAAAACAGTAATATTGTGAACTATTATTACTATTTAAAGCAACTGTTTCTATTTTAATATATTTTAAAATGTAAGGTACTCCTGTGATGGCAAAGCTGAATCTTCAGCGGCCATCACTCCAGTCACGTGATTCGTCAGAAATTATTCTAATATGCTGATTTGATTTCTTCTCATTATCCGTGATTAATTAAAAACAGCATTTATTAGAAACAGAAATCTTCTGTAATAATATAAATGTCTTTACTGTCACTTTTGATCAATTTTATCCATCCATGCTGAATAAATGAACTAATTTCTTTAAAAAATAAAAAATAAAACAATCTTTTGAACAGTAGTGTAAAACCATACCCAGATTGTGGGTCAAGACACACACTGACATACAGCATTAGCGGGTATCTGTGCGAAGGAGAGTCAATCAGTCCGACTAGTAAATGACCAAACAAAAGACGATCCAAGATGGTTAACCATCAAACGCATGCTTTACATACACACACCAACAGTCCCACTCTGACCACTGCCATGCAGGCATCCCAACACAACAGGAGTGGGGAAAACAGCTCCCAAACTTTCCTCGGAGAAGCTCATGACATAGACAGACACAAACAACACCTAGTCAAGCCTGTGGTCTGAAAACCATGCAAGACGCTCAACAAGCCCAGACGGGCATTGGGAATCAGGTCATGCCCCGTTCAGAGGGATAGGTAAAGATCGGGCCTTACGCCTCTAGCGCTGGAGCCACTGAAACGCCTAGTGCCAGAGAATGAATTCTCTTCATGCAGTGACCCCTGCAGACAGAACAGAACACCTCACACACTCCATATCTCTCAGACATAACACAACAGTTAAAATAAAGACCCTTAAATGACCGCGTCATGTATCCAAAATGGCTGACCACCATGAAATGTGATCAAACGGGACTGCTAACAACCAGAGGAGATGCACTTTAAACACATTATGAAGAGGAAATGCTCATTACATACAGAGGAGTTCAAAGGAAGCTAGCTCTGATGTGTTCTGAGCACTTATGGAATGACAAAAAATTGATTTCTGCATTAGATGTCTTCTATGGAAGCCATAGACTTTCACTACACTGCATGCAGGTATCTGCTCAAAAGGGATTGAACACACACAACACGTCCGTAAATCAGATAGTTTACCCGGAAATGAAAATTCTGTCCTCATTCTGCTCTAACGTTGTTACAAACATGTTGGAGATATCTAGCAGAATGTCCAAGCCGCTCTTTTCTACAATAAAAGTCATCTTGTTTAGTGCAATTAAATAAAAAAATGTATTAGAAGTTATAATTTAGTCATTTAAAATATATATTTAAGTACATAATATAAATATATTAATGGTTAAAATGACTGCAATGCACAACATATACTTCTCTAAACCACAACAAAATGATTGCAACTTTTAATTGGACATTGTTAGAAAGCACATTTTTTACTTAAAGCTCCAGTGCGTAGATGTTTTCGGTTAAAAATTATCCAAAAATCAGCGGGAAATTCCACCATCCGAAGTACAGCATCCACACCGATGTGACTGACAGCAAACGTTAGATTCGTCCGTGCCGATGCACAACCCGTGTAAAGATGATAATTCCGCAAATAACTGCAATTGCAGCTTTCAAACAGAGATGGCGACAAACTTACGAACTGCAGCTTTAAGTGTGTTAACAACATGAAAGTGTACTCTCTTTAAGTACACAAATGTGGCTTTTATTTCATTAATATTATCTGCAACTACAGTTTATTTTTCTAAATATGCTTTTAAGATTTGAAGTACACTACAAATGCAATAAAATGAAGCTATTTTTGGTTAAAAATTATCCAAAATCAGCGGGAAATTCCACCATCTGAAGTACAGTATCCACACCGATGTGACTGACAGCATATGTTAGATTCGTCCGTGCCGATGCACAACCCGTGTAAAGATGATAATTCCGCAAATAACTGCAATTGCAGCTTTCAAACAGAGATGGCGACAAACTTACGGACTGCAGCTTTAAGTGTGTTAAAAGCATGAAAGTGTACTCTCTTTAAGTACACAAATGTGGCTTTTATTTCATTAATATTATCTGCAACTACAGCTTTTTTTTCTTCTAAATATGCTTTTAAGATTTGAAGTACACTACAAATGCAATAAAATGAAGCACACTTTATCAAATGGGACAAGTCATCATTCACTTTCATAGTATAGGCTAGAAAAGAACAGCTCGAACATTCTACTAGATCGCTCCCCACACAAAATGTCAAATGGGTTTGGATGACAACAGATTCCATTTGTGGATTAACTATGTCTTTATGTTCATTACAATGTGTGCCATGTATTCACCAAGATGAAACTGAGTGAACAAACAATCTGCATGTCAGGTTGCATGCGGATGACAACTGGAAACAAACCCTGTGACTTCTTGAACGGGGGGTTTCACTAAAAAGCGCAGAGGGCTAAAAAAAAGACAGAGAGGGGAGGAAGAAATATATATGCTCATAACATTTCATGTCAATACTACACATTCTTCAAGTAAAATAATCATCTCTCCCCTAAATAAAATAAATATAAAAAAGATTATTTTTTCTTTAAAAAAAAAATAACATCAAAGTTTGTATAGACCAAGATAAGCTCACTTTTGCATTTAAAATAGGAAGTTTAAATTTAGCTATATTCAATCAATTCAAAAATACACAAATTTCAACATTTGGGATTTACTAATTCTAAGCTTGAATACTATTTAAAGGGACAGTTCACCCAAAAATTAAAATTCTGTCATCATTTACTCTCCCTCGAGTTGTTCCAAACCTGTATAAATTTCTAACTGAACACAAAGGAAGATATTTGGAAGAATGTTTGTAATTAAGCAGATCCTGATACCAGATTGACTGCCATAGTATTTTTTTTTTCCTACTATGGTAGTCAATGGGGGGCAAGATCTGCTTGGATATTCTTCCAAATATCTTCCTTTGTGTTCAGTAAAACAAATACATTTATACAGGTTTGGAACAACTTGAGGGAGAGTAAATGATGACAGAATTTTCATTTTTGGGTGAACTATCCCTTTAAGGCAGAAATTAAGTGCAGACACATTTATAGATTTTTGCGACCAAAAGAAACACAAAAATATTTTGATAGAGAGGAATCCATGAGATTTTCCCATTGCATCAGGTTCAAGTTTGTCGGAGTGAGTTCTGGGTGAGCGGTGCTTCACTACACTGTTGATAATGGACTTTTTAATTCACAAAATTTAATAGCAATGCTTAGCAATCAGTAACAACGACTTCTCTGATTGGTTGATTTCACAGTGCTATTGTGGGTAATGTAGTTTATACGCACTGTAAAAAAGAATTGTTGGTTTAACTTAAAAAAGTACGTTGGTTGCCTTAAAAATTTTGAGTTAATTGAAATTTTAATAATGAAACGATTGATTTAATCAACACAAACTCAAAATATTATGTTATCTGAACTACATTAGTTATTGAAATTGATTTGACAAAAGAAAAAATGTGATAACGAATCATGAATTTTTTTTTTTTTTTTTTTTTTTTTTAAGAAGAAATCAAAATTTAGAAAATACAGTTGCTTACACAACCACTTAAATCAATTTTTTTATATCACAAAACGTCATTTTGTCTATCAGTTTGGATATTCCGAGTGTGAATTTCACTTCCAGAACCCAACAGTTGTGTTCTACTGACATTCGATTGAAAACAGGCGTTCCCGTGAGATGACCGAAGAGCGGCAAAATGAAGAGAGGGTTATAAGATAAAACAATGAAGGAGAGAACTAATTCTAAAGGAAGGAATAAAGAGGGATTGTTAGGGATTGTGAGAGGGACAGACCCGTCCATTTTGTAGTCTGGCTGAAGGCAGACTGCTGGTGCTGCTGCAGAGATCTGTGTGGTTACCCTACGGCAAGCAGAAGAGGACAAAAGAACAACGTGAGAATGAGAAATAATAATAAAGAAAACATGAAAATAGCTGAGGTGACAGATTGTCGCACAAGTGATGAAGGATGAATGAAAGAGGGAATAAGCAGTGACCGGGATCTGTGTGCAAACGGCAGCCGCACAGACTCTGGATTCATAATTCTGCAATCAATTCCATCATTAATACTTATTAATTTAATAAATTAGCTTCAAATTATGATATTATTATTATTATTCATAGCCTCAGTGATTGTTTCTCTTTGCATTCACTGATGTTTGCTTACAATGCTGGTCAAAAGTTTGCAATTTTGTAATGTTTTACAATTTAAAATAACTTTTCTATTTTAATAATTTTATTCCTGTGATCAAAGCATCATTACTCCAGTCTTCAGAAATCATTAGAATTTGATGATTTTGGTCCTCAAGAACATTTTCTCATCATTATCATTGTTGAAAACAAAGCAAAAACAATTCAAAAGTTTTGGTTAAGTAAGGTTTATAAAGAAAGAAAGAAAGAAGTACTTCTATTCAGCAAGGGCACGTTAAAATGAGCAAAAGACTGAAAAAACTGTTTTCAACATTGATAATAATAAGAACCATTATTAAAAATTGATATAAAATAAAATAAATCGGCAAATTAGACTTAAGACTGAAGTAAAGGATGCATTAAATTCATTTTGCCATCACAGGAATAAATTACATTTTAAAATCTATT
The DNA here is from genome assembly GCA_038088235.1 of Zacco platypus. Classification (NCBI taxonomy): domain Eukaryota; kingdom Metazoa; phylum Chordata; class Actinopteri; order Cypriniformes; family Xenocyprididae; genus Zacco; species Zacco platypus. The sequence goes on along the minus strand of CM076074.1, from coordinate 2,067,196 downwards.
TAAATAAAAACTGTTTTAGGATTGTACAATATTATTATTTCTACTATGTTTTTAACATAATAAATGCAGCATTGGTGAGCAAAAGAGACTTCTTAAAAAAATAAATAAATAATAATAATAATAATAATGATGATGATTCCAAACTTTTGACCTGTAGTGTAAATCCTGAATATCTATTTTTATTTAAGTGACGGAAGATTCAAATGAAGAGAAAATAAACTACCACTCTTCAAATAGAGTGTTAAGCAGTAGAAACTGCTGTAAAATCTCCAATGTTTTTTTAGTTGTATCATCCCAATGAAAAGCTTTAGAGGAAGAATCACAGGTATACTAACCCTCAAACTGCCCCGACTGCCGACAGACATCCGCTCCTCATCATCTGATATCTGAGACAGGAAGAAAAGAGAACATGGAGTTTAAAACTGTGCTTTGGGTTTTTCTGTGCCTGCAAGTTTACTGCGACAGCAAATAAAGAGTACATGTACCTTCTAGAAAGCAAATGTTGGTCAAAAACGGATAGAATTCAGCGCATACTTTACAACTCTTTTGTAAAAATTTTATAGTTAAAATTTTAATGGGTAAATGTATATGTATACCTACATATTTAGGAGTTTAGCTGTATATAAAAACTGTGGAAGCTTGTTTCAATTCTCTTTTTTTTCCACACAATTGGTGTAGTTTATGTCTCACAATTCTGAGAAATGAAGATATAAACACAAAATTCTCATTCTAAACACGCAATTAATTTTTTTCTCGCGCAATTCCTGGTTTCTAACTAATAATTCTGACTTTTTTCTCACAATTGCAAGTTTATATCTTGCAATCCTGACTTTATTTCATGCAATTCTGAGTTTATAGCTTGCAATTGCGAGAAAAAATGACAAATTTGTGAGATAAGTTGCAATTACTGTGGGAGAAACAAGTTTCCATGTATAACAGTATATGTGCCCATTTAGATAGTAAACATGTGTGTGTGTGTTTATTTGATTTATGAGGATGCAAATTTGTACGACATGGGTCTTACACTGCTATTTCAACGTGTATGTGTGTATGTGTGTGTGTGTGTGATCGTTTTTGTGATTTATGAGGACACAAATGTGTATAATGACATGGGTATGACACTGGTGTTACCACTTAAACGTGAAATATGAGGACATTTCATGCGTCCTTTTGTGTGTGTGTGTTTATATGATTTATAAGGATGTAAATTTTTATAATGACATGGGTGTTACACAGGTATTACAACATGTGTGTGTTTGTGTGTGTGTGTGAGCGGGTTTTCCCTACATTATGGGGACCAAATGTTATTATGGGGACTCAAATGGACATTTTTTTTTGGTCCCCATGAGGAAACAAGCTTATAAATCATACAGAATTATCTTTTTTGAAAATCTAAAATAGCAGAACATAGGGGTAGGGGTAGTGTAGGGGGACAGAATGTACAGTTTGTACAGTATAAAAACCATTACGCCTATGGAATGTCCCCATAAAACATGAAAACACAACGTGTGTGTGTGTGCTTCAGCGTTGGCCTACATTGTTTCTCACACAAAGTTTTCAGATTGTAAGATTTCGCACAAAAGTCATATGGACTATTTTTATGACACATTTATGGAGTTTTATGATGTTTCGAAAGCTTCAGTCCCTATTCCCACATCAAAATGAGCATGTTTCTTAGCGTCATAAATTTTCATTTTTGGCTGAAGCACATCTGACGTGTTATGAACAGCACACTACAGGCAATAAATAAATATGAAATATAGGAAAGAGAGTGATGGAGAGGAGGACTAAAAAGTAAGGGACTAAAAGAAATATCAAATAAAGCGAAGGATAAAAAGCAGACGGAGAGATACAGACCGAGGTATGTCTCCGAGAGTGGCGGGAATACCGCTCACTGTCCTCCTGAAAAGCAGAGCGGGAAAAGAGGACAGAAAGCAGGAAGTTTTAGGTCAAAAGGTCACATGATTATCAAACACAGCAAAAAGCGCACAAAGCATGCACTGAGAGATTACGCTGTCTGTCATATCACGGTTTATTACAGGGCTCAGACAGGGTGTCTGGAGGGGTGGGAGGGGAGGGTTGAGTGCTTTAAGATATGGGTCACGCGACCGCCCTATAATCCCGCTGTATGTTATGACCACCTCTACTAAGCCCTAACATGTCAGATGGGCCTCCTGCCCCCCACTGCTCCAGCAAAGCCTGTGAAATGAGGATCAGACACAGACCGCCTAAGAGACATGCAACACCAACCAATCACATTTCATTCTCTGAAGGATAGATTCTGACAGTTATGGTTTGATTGCATTGTGTGCATTCTCTAATTCATATAGTCTTTGGCGTCTACTGCATGCAGCAGTGTGCTATAATGACAGGTCATACCATCCACTGTTCAATATGGCCCCATTTGCTGTCCAGCCCATAGTATTTCTGGTGCAGAGAGGAGAGCAAGACGATCAAATGAGGATGGGTTAAAATGAAAGTACAGGAGGATGTTAAAAACAGAACTTGGTTTGAGCGTGGGATTGGTCTTCCTCAAGCTTTAGCTGTATTTTTATAACCTCATAAAACAATGCAAAATATTACAGCTTGTATTTGTGATGATCAAATCTGTGAGCACAGTTAGAAAGAAATTGTGAAGGGACAGATCTTACCTTTTGCGCTTGATATATCTAATTAAAGAGCAGGGAGAGCAGGGTGAAGAGAAAGAAAGAAAGTGAGACGGGAAGAGAAAGATATAAAGAGCTTAAAGATGACTGTAGGGATATAAAGCTGATATAAAGAATAATAAAATCGAACAGCCTGAAATATATTGTCATTTTATAAGCCAAAGCCTGTTAATGAATGATTAATGATTCAGAATGCCAACACATTAACCCTTTATGGTCTCAATATCATGGGGATGTATTTTACATGCTATTTTCGTGGAGATATAAAGCAATATTTTTTAAGAAAAAGGTGAAATTTTGCTGATGTGTGACAGCAAAAAATAGATTTTTCAAATTTGGTTAAAAGGGTTAAAAATGTTGTCTTTGACTTTTATTGGACACACACACTACCATACAAACTGAAAAATTTGGGGTCAGTAAGATTAATAGAAATTGATTAAAAAAATAATAATTTTATTCAGAAAGGGTGCATTAACTCTTTCCTCACCATTGACGGAATTTTCCGGCAATCAATTTAATTTCTGAGGTATTTTATGTTCAAATTTGGTTAAAAGGGTTAAAAATGTTGTCTTTGACTTTTATTGGACACACACACTACCATACAAACTGAAAAATTTGGGATCAGTAAGGTTAATGAAGAAAGTAAGAATTTTATTCAGAAAGAGTGCATTAACTCTTTCCTCACCATTGACGGAATTTTCCGGCAATCAATTTAATTTCTGAGGTATTTTATGTTCAAATTTGGTTAAAAGGGTTAAAAATGTTGTCTTTGACTTTTATTGGACACACACACAACCATACAAACTGAAAAGTTTGGGGTCAGTAAGATTAATAGAAATTGATTAAAAAATAATAATTTTATTCAGAAAGGGTGCATTAACTCTTTCCTCACCATTGACGGAATTTTCCGGCAATCAATTTAATTTCCGATGTATTTTATGTTCAAATTTGGTTAAAAGGGTTAAAAATGTTGTCTTTGACTTTTATTGGACACACACACAACCATACAAACTGAAAAGTTTGGGGTCAGTAAGATTAATAGAAATTGATTAAAAAAAAATAATTTTATTCAAAAAGGGTGCATTAACTCTTTCCTCACCATTGACGGAATTTTCCGGCAATCAATTTAATTTCTGATGTATTTTATGTTCAAATTTGGTTAAAAGGGTTAAAAATGATGTCTTTGACTTTTATTGGACACACACACTACCATACAAACTGAAAGGTTTCGGGTCAGTAAGATTAATGAAGAAATTAAAAATTTTATTCAGAAAGAGTGCATTAACTCTCTCCTCACCATTGATGGAATTTTCCGGCAATCAATTTAATTTCAGAGGTATTTTATGTTCAAATTCGGTTAAAAGGGTTAAAAATGTTGTCTTTGACTTTTATTGGACACACACACAACCATACAAACTGAAAAGTTTGGGGTCAGTAAGATTAATGAAGAAATTAAGAATTTTATTCAGAAAGAGTGCATTAACTCTTTCCTCACCACTGATGGAATTTTTCAGCAATCTATGTTTTCAGTGTTATACAGTAGGGGGCGCTGTTACGCATCTTCTGAAAGAATACAGAATCAAAACACACACAATAAAAGGCAGAAACAAGCAATAAAAGTATTGCTTTTGCACGATGTTGACAAAAATGCAATTTTATCAGCTTTTTGTTCGAAATATTGCTTTTTTATGAAACTTAACCACATTCAAGTGTTGATAAAAAAGAATACATGAAGCTAGAATAAAATGTTACACATTGTTGTTTTAAGCAAAGGCTCTGTTCTTTCTTTGGATATATTGCATGTTCAAGTATTCTTTCAACAAAATATTCTGGAGGCCATGAAATTTTTGTGAAAATTACCAAAAAATGGCTGGCAACTTTTAAAAAATATTACTATTTTACTGTATTTTCATCAAATAAATGCACCATTGGTGAGATACGAGATAAGATACGTTCTTCAATTAAATGACTGAGCCCAACCTTTTGAACAGTAATGTATCATCCGTGCGATATATTTTTAAACACACACATTTTTCATATTACGCTAAATATTATCAAAGAAGATGTTCTAAAATATGATACTCTTAAAACACCAAAATTGTTACGACAACACAATCGCTAGATAAAGCATATACCTCCAATATATGTGAAAAGAAATAACACTCACCTCACAAGCCGTACTCGGCGTTACATACAAATCACATCTACAGTTTCACTGTTACAGACTAGTAAAGGTAAACACCAGCACACACACCGTTTTTGTCTCTATGCTAAGAAACACTTTTATGCAAGAAAAAGGAATATTTATACACTATTTTCTCTGCGTCACAACTTTAAAACTGGTTTAGAAGGTGTAAATGTTTAAATCAGGAGTAACTGTGTTCCTGCTCCAATTCAATTCTGATTCTTAGCTTTTTTTTTTACTATTATCTGCAAAAACAGATCAAAGGATCTGTCAATGTTGCTTTTCAAATTTAAGTTATTCAATTTTCTGAAGGCACAAGATATTGAGTGTTTTTATGTGACAATTATTTAGTATTATTTAAGACATTTACTAAATCAGAATTTAGTAATTACACTGATTTTGCTTAATAAAAAACCGGTTACCCTTTATTTTAAGGTGTCAGTATTACAGTGTAATTATACATTTAAGTACTGAGTAATAACAATTAACTACATGTACTTACTATAGGGTTAGGGTTGGGATGAGGGTTTGGTTTAGGGTTAATTGCATGTAATTATGCATAATTTCTAGTTATTACTATAGTAAATACTTGTAACATATGTAACAATGACACTGTAAAATAAAGTGTTACCGAAGAACCTTACCACACAGGCTATTTCTTATAGCCTAAGAAGAAACTAAAACTGTAACAGTGTGCCAAACAGATTATCCCCTGACCTCTTTCTGTTGCCTCTCCAATTCCTTCATACGGATTTCTCGAGCTTCTGCCCGGGCTGCCCGTTTAGCTGCCAGTCTTGCCTCCGCCTGGTCGAAAGACAGAAAGAAATTCAGAGTCAGAACTGCTATACTAAAAACACTAATCACATAAAGCATTTTTTTTTATATTCGATCAATACAAATGAAAGTCAAGACTATTTACCAGCATCAGTGTGAGTGAGAAAGGCAATTTGTATGACCTTTTCTGTTCTATGCAGTGCAAAAGCTAAAAGTGAAGTTGAGGAGAGTTCTCGGAATGTAATCTAATTAAGCTATTCACAGACTTTCAGTGATTAATCTATTAGAGTTTTAATCTCATCATTGACTTCATTGATTTGAGGGGGTGGAAGTCCCGTGGAAATGAGCACCAATCAGAAGAACCATTAAAAATGACTGTTCTACCTATAAAGAAAATGCTTTAGCTATAACAACAACAAAATCAACATGATGGTCAAGGAAAAATATAATCGACATCACCGTAAAAAGAGTCATTAATCGATTGTAATATTGTAAGCTATAAACACAAAAATAGATTGTAATATAGTGAACTCAAACTCTAAAGTTACCAGTTAAACACACACACACACACACAGAGCCAGGAAGGAATAGCTCACTCACTGCCTCCAAGCTGCCATTTCCGGTCAACATGTGAAACCCAAAGCATAACAGAGGGAACAAAATGCTGCTCACCAACCCAACTGATGTACATCACTGTACATGATTACTATCTGTCATCATACAACTTTTTTTGGTCCTCAAACTTCAAAAACAAAAACAAACTATGAAAAAATGCTTCAAACTGCACATTGCAATTTTCTAATATTCTCATGAAGTGTTCTTTATATATAGTGATTTATCTTGAATTTGGCTAGCATCATGCTCTTGGCAGCCAATAATTTGGAATGGAAAACACATTGTGGTCGGCACAACCCATGATTATCATTGCAAGTGAGCCTGGGTCACGTTTATTAACATTTTCTATTAATCCTTTTGTTTTTTTTGTCCAAAAATTTGAATTTTGCATTCACTGCTGTTCAATGCAATTTTTAATTTAAACAAACTTGTGATCAAACAGAGCAGATGCTGTTGTTTTTTTAATAACATTGTGCAAAAAACGGAACACTATAAAATACTCTAAACAAATTGATATAAGCACATCTAATGTACGCACTACAAGGTTTACACAATTAAAAGGCATGCTTTCCATTTGTAAAGAATAAGAGACATTGCTCTTCCCATTGGCTTTAACATATGTTGCATTCAGTGATATGTGTGTGTTCAATCAGCACAAAACAAGCATTATAGCTAGAGATGCACCGATATATCGGCCAATAATCAATATCGGCTGATAAAAGCAAATTTTCGCACTGTCGGCCGATATACTTTAAAAACAGTCTGGGCCGATATAAGGGCCGATATATCGGCCAATAATCAATATCGGCTGATAAAAGCAAATTTTCTCACTGTCGGCCAATATACTTTAAAAACAGTCAGGGCCGATATTTGATATCAATCATAAGAAAGCAGGAAAATGCAGTGCATTTGTGCATTGTGTAAAGAAAATGCTAAGAAACTAGTTTGATGTTCAATATTAGTAGTAATTATATGAATTCATAATATTAAGAAAATTAAGAAATATTAATTTAATCTTCAGAATTTAGTTAATATGTGTTAATATTGAACAAAGTGTTTATGTTTATATGTTCAGTTACTCTGAAGCAAGTTGATGAAATGAAAATATAATCATTAAAAATATAATCATTAATTTAAAAGAAGGTATAAAAGGCAGAACCCCCAAACTATCGGCAGATATTAGTATCGCTGCGTCTCTAAAATCTTTTGAATTTGAATTTTGACCGCAATATTATTCGATAGATTTTAGTGAGTTTGTTGTGTTGCAGACCGAATGCAATGATTGGACGAACATTTTATGGTCCTATGCCTTCCACAGACGACATACATACATTTAAATAAATTCATAAGTTGTAAAGAGACTTTCAATCGGTATAACAAAAAAATGGTTCTGGAACAAATCGCTCATCCTGCCTTTAATTGTCCGAAACTACAAACTACATTACCCAGCATCCCTCATGATTCTCCCCTGCTCTCAAGCACACCTGGATCCGATCACAGCCTCATCAACGTCCTACATATGTAAACTGAACTGCTTTCACATTAGATCTTTTGGTGCAGCCCATAATATAATGTTTAATGCATAAAATACAAGCAGTGGTGCCAAGGGGAAGTTCGAACAAAGCAATCAAATCTCTGTTGAATGAAATTAGTAAATTCCATTGCGCTACTTTTTTGTTTTACCGCAATATTGCATATTAAAGTAGCATGAAATACATTTTTGATTTTATGAGAGCACGTGTTTTGTTGTTCAGCAAGCATATATAGGCTAATGCACTGTATGAAGTCTGGCTAAATCTCTTGACACAGTGGACTGAATAACAAGCCTGCCGGGCGACACAAACAGACTGTTAGAAAGCAGCTCTGCTTCTTTTGTTTGAACAAGTCACAACTCATTGAATAAGGGGCTTTAGACAAGCCTCTGGCCTAGATCCTGCCAACCACGTCCACTGGCCTGTCAACAGCGTGCAGGGAGCTGGAGTTCACACTGCTCAGCGGAGCAACTCTCACACGCTACTGAATAACAAAGACACAACAATGGAAAACTGGAAAATAAACGGTATAATTTTACCTGTATGTTATCTTAAAGTTCACGACGACATTCAAAAGCAACAAGACAAACACTGTGACAATATTACAGTAATATAGTCCTCTGAGGTCATTTTCACCACAATCAATAACGAGACACAAAATGGCACCAGTTTTGTTAGTGCGAAACAAGAAAGAAAGTGTACGTAGTGTGATAGGCGAAAAAAAGTAGATGTTTCCATTAAGGCATGAAGACATGAAGACAAAAACGAAAATTAGGATTTAAATTTAAATTAACGACTGTTAATAGCATTAATATTCGTATGCCGTCAATGTGACAGTTTTTTCTATTTTTATCTATTTTCCATCACACTGTGAAGAGAACTAGCCAATGACATTTGTTTTTTTTGGTCACATGTCAAGGGTCGCTGCTTTTACATAAAAACATTACTGTATCTGAAATCGCATAATGATTAGTAGATACAACAAAATATGTTTTATATGGTAGTATGAATAAAATTCACACAAAGACTGCATCTGCCATGTTGTCATTGTCATGTGACCTATGACACCAACCAGTTGCATTGGTACTTTTCATCTACTGTTTTATAAATACTATGAATTCTGACATACTACTCGGCTCACATACTATTTCCACCTACAATATAGTATGTAAGTAGGTATATGACGCTCTCACCCCACACATCATCTTCATTCCAGACAGAGCAGGTTACTTTTGATATGAAACAGTTTCATATTTAAAATATTGTAATTTTTTAAAGAAGTTTAATCAATAAATAGCGTCTAGTGTGTGTTTAATGTGTGGTGACAGATCGCTGTAGCTCCTCGTGAACCGATCATCTCTTCATACTAGTTCATTTATAGCATCAAATAAACATGAATGAACATCAGAAGGAATGTTGTTTCAAGCGTGGAAAGACGTGATTCAAGTTCACCAACGTTAATCTACTAACTCCCCTGACCGCTTTGTCGCACAAAATGCCGGATTCAGGGTTATGATTGGTCAGATCGCCTGTCAATCAAACCCTTGCGAAGGGTCAATTGTGCGTCTTCCCCATAAAATTCTTCTAAAATGACAACATATTTCTGCTTCATCATTCGACCAAAATCCACATTGGATCGCAGTCAGTAACACTCAGTGGTGATTGATAGTGACTTTTAAGTAAAAGTGTTGTATTAATCTCATTGTCGTGTAGCTTGAAGTTAATTGTAATTTATCTGTTTCCCATATACGATTATATTTCATGATGAATTTTGCCAAAAGAAATCACATAAGTACGTAAGAAAATGTTTAATTATAGTATTATAATTCATGTCAGGATCAGAGGGATGTGGGGGGGGGGGTAAAATGATGTCACAACTTACAGATCATCTTTTTCGTGACAAAATCAATGTAAAGGCAATATTTCCATCCACTGAATGTAAGCTTTCCCATATCCCAAGCTTGCCTGCTGCACTGGTGACTTCACGCGTCTCTGCGAAATTCTGAAAATAAATCTAGGAGTTATTGGATTGTTGGATTTCAAATCAGGAAGGGCTGAGGCATCATAAAGTAATGAGCTGTTAACTGTAATATTCTCTCTTTAGTATTTAGTTACTGCAAAAAAAAAGCAATATTATTACTGCAACTACCAAACACTGGAAGAACCTTTCTGACATTTTATTTATTTATTTCTGGTGTGTGCATTTTCCGTTTTACCGTAATAATGTTAATAATCCAGGTGGACACAACTGTTATATATTTTGTAAAAGGAAATGGACAACCCAGCTAGTCAACAAGCGTACGTTAAGCGACAATATTAGGCTCCTCATGGAAACAGGAAGAGCCACAGTTTAAGAAATGTAATTCCAAAAGTTTCCGTGCCATAACGTCTGCTGAAATACTGCACCAACAAAGAACGGTTACAGTCTAAACACATGCGCATGCCAGTAGCTCCACGGGTCAAAACCCTTTGATCAGTGACTCAGCGTGAGACACATGTGTGCGCGATAAACTGGTGCCTTATCGGTCATACCAGACTCGTGACTTCAGACTAGAGCTTTTTGTTGGTTTCATGTGTAGCTAAATTGTAGTGAAATATCATTATTATTACTGCTAATGCATTATTAAGCCTCTTTAATATGAAAGGCTGATCATCTCATACATGAATGATTTCTAAAGCACTAAATCTTCATGCAGATCCACTGTACTAAAGAGAATACGGTCACTGCAATCTGCTGCGTTTTCTTCTTTGGCTGGATTCCCTCACTGGGGGAGCTATATTTTCAGCTTTAATGTTCAGTTTCTGGTTTCGTTAAACACCGCTCTGTAAAAACAGACTACAAGTCACTGCTATTAGAGGGATTTGAGGTTCTGCGAGGAGAAGACAGAGTGCCTGTCCTAGATCAAGCGTGAGCGTGGCAGAATCTGACAGATGTTCCTTTCCTCCTCAGCTGTGTCAGGACCCACAGGCCTCCCTATGGAACCATAAGGAACTAGATTCTTTCAGAGCCAGGAAAGAGATCAACTCTATGAACTCACATAAGAGCAAAGGGACAGTTCAGTGCTGTATACACTACCATTCAAACGTTTGGGGTCAGTTCGATTTTATCCTTTTAAAAGGAATATTCCTTAAGAAAGGATGTTTGAACGTGACAGTAAAGAAGTTTCCATTCATCAAAGACTCCTATTTCCACAAAAATATTACTGTTATGTTTTAGTTTCACACAGTAAAACCCCAGAGTTAAATCAACTCTGCTCAGATAACATTTGGTCCCTCTCTCTATAGTGTTAAAGTAACACTGAAGCAGAGTTAAAGTTAATGAGATAATTGTGATTTTGTGTAGAAAGTGATTAATTAAGCGATGATTGAACATTAATGGTGAACACCTGCTGTTAACAAGCAGAATCACTGAAGAAAAGAGAAACACAAGAACAACAACTGACTTCAGCCACAGTCTTAGATGAAATCAACTGAAGATAAAAGACATTCAATCTCTGAAGAGTGTTATTTTAACACTATTTAGAGAGGGACCAAATGTTATCTGAGCAGAGTTGATTTAACTCTGGGGTTTCAGTTTGTTTTCTTCAGTTACGTGTGTTTCCATGGTCACTATCTCATCATTACAGCTGACATCATTTAGTTCGTCACCACTGTGTATTTAATTGTGTTTATGCAAGGTGTTAAGCTCTCTAGCCTTTTGTTTATTAAATCTCGTTCATATTTTATAATCCTGTCATCCGTCTACATCTTGACATCGTGTGACAGCAGCACAACTGGAAATGTTACCAAATCAGCATATTAGGATGATTTCTGAAGGATCATGTGACACTGAAGACTGCTGAATGGTAATAAAACTAACTCATTTTAAACTGTAATAATATTTAACATGACTTTTTAATGTATTTTAATTAAATGAAAGTAGCCTTAGTAAACATCTGACTGACCAAAACCTTTTAAACTCTTCTGAAAAACGATAAATTTTATGTTGTACTTCTTGGCAGAATAAATCATCTTGAGAAACTTGACAAAAATAGGCCTGCATATGTAAAATATATTTGCTGATGGTGACGGTTTAGAAAACAATGTGTGCATCCACATGCAGTTTCATTAAATATCAGTTTATAAACTTATATATATTGGTCATTTGCATCATTAAAGTGATCAAACAGACCACCTACTCTCCACCTAATGCATAAACATTATGGGAAGCGTGCTAGCCAGGTCGTATTTGTCGACTGAAGACCCAAGTTTGGTTTGAAGATGAAAAAATGTACCAAGCACAATGTTCTCTCACCATTCCTGATTTCTAACGCACCCTCACAGCGTTCGGCTGGCCTTGAGACGGTCAGAGCAGAAACGAAAGCTGACGCTCTGGTTTTTCCCTCGTCTCTGGTCGCGCTCATTTTAAAATTGCACAAGCTTATTTTGTCCATTAGATCGAAAGATCTTTAAAAAAAACAAAAAAAAAAACATATTTACCCACCCATAGACCCTCCCCTCGAAAAAGTGGTTGAAAGTTGACAAGAGACAGATGAAAACACCAGATGTAAAGGGGTATGTGTGTGCCTTGTCTACTTGTGATCCGATCGACCGAAATGCATCTTAATACCAGGTGGAAGCAGGCCCAAACTCATTCAGTTGAACCATTCAAAGCCGTTACTGAGTTTACAAATGACTCAAAATGAAAACTGGAACACAACACTTTTTTGTCCCAAAATAGGCAGAAATGATCTTACAAAGCATCAATATTTATCTGGCCCAAGTACAATCAGGATCTTATGGAAGCCCGTTCCCGCCACTGTTGAGAAAAAAAAAAATCCGTAAGTCATAATAATGAGAAACTTTCTCATAATAATGACTTAGTATCTCATAATAATGACTTAGTATCTTTAACTTAATAAAAAAAAACTTTTTTATTTTTTTATTAAGTTAAAGATACTAAGTCATTATTATGAGATACTAAGTCATTATTATGAGATACTAAGTCATTATTATGAGATGCTAATCATTATTATGAGATACTAAGTCATTATTATGAGATGTTAAGTCATTATTATGAGATACTAAGTCATTATTATGAGATGTTAAGTCATTATTATGAGATGTTAAGTCATTATTATGAGATGTTAAGTCATTATTATGAGATACCAAGTCATTATTATGAGATGTTAAGTCATTATTATGAGATGTTAAGTCATTATTATGAGATGTTAAGTCATTATTATGAGATACTAAGTCATTATTATGAGATATTAAGTCATTATTATGAGATGTTAAGTCATTATTATGAGATGTTAAGTCATTATTATGAGATGTTAAGTCATTATTATGAGATACCAAGTCATTATTATGAGATGTTAAGTCATTATTATGAGATGTTAAGTCATTATTATGAGATGTTAAGTCATTATTATGAGATACTAAGTCATTATTATGAGATATTAAGTCATTATTATGAGATACTAAGTCATTATTATGAGAAAAGTTTCTCATTATTATGAGATACTAAGTCATTATTATGAGAAAGTTTCTCATTATTATGACTTACGGATTTTTTTTTTTTTCTCAACAGTGGCGGGAACGGGCTTCCATAAGATCAGTAGTGTGTGAACGTCAAAATTATCCAGTGATTCTGAAACTAAACATTCATTTGGTTCCTCAATGATTTGTGGAGCCCTGACTCTACAACTGACACATTGCTGCTTAATCATATTTTGCTGTGTGAAGAAAAATGTCTATCGTAATACGCCGCAGTAGTTTTCAGAAGAGTTTAATCTACATAAGTTAAGGAATAATGATTCAGCTACTTACACTTACAAGTAGACCCTGTACTTAGCATAAACTGTAGATTGGGACTGTGTACTTGTTTGTTTGCATATAAATCACTTCCAGCCATTCACAGAGATCCGAGGAGAGAGAGAGAGAGAGAGAGAGAGAGAGAGAGAGAGAGAGAGAGAGGTAAAATTGATTCAAATTGCTGCAGTGGAACTCCTAAATATTTGAGATCAAACTCATGCTTTGGCAGGAACATGTGAATTAACTTTACCTCGCAATCTGCTCCTGCAAGACCATCTCCGAACAGACTCTCTTTCAATTAGACAACAAAATCACATAGCCTTAAAATATTCTTGACCTATTGTAGAGAACTTCTAGCATGGAAATATTTAGTCAGGTTGATATGCAGTCAGCATGGCAGAAGTGAAGAAGGCCGCTGTGGTTCAGCACATTTTAACGTACACTCTGGGTGTCTTTGGAGACCATGAGCACACAGAGTATTAGCCTCCAAAGCAAACAAGCCACAGCAATATTTAACATATGTGGCTCAGAGCAAGACTGCAAAATGAGCTTTGCATAGCGACTGATGGAACAAACAACAAGAGCGTTCCTCCTCCTCCACAGTCTTGCGGAGGGGTTAATTTGAATATCAAGTATGCTGACTCACAATTCATCCAGAACACAAATGTGTGTGTGTGTGTGTGTGTGTGGACAGGGACTGGAGTGAGTCACCAATACAGATTGAAATTTATAGAAAAGCACAAGCAAATCAGCCAATAATCAGAGCAGATTAATAAACATTTTTGTGTATAGTATTTTTTTTCCCCCTAATGTCACGCAATCTAATTTTCTTTATACCTCGAAAACATGTTTTAGCAATACACAATTGCTTCACAAACGAGGGTCAATTCAAGGAAAAAAGATGAACGTGACGACACATGCTAGTGATGAGTTGATCAACTCCACAGCAACTACATCAATTTATCCACTAACCGTTCAGAAACGACTAAAAGTTGGAACTTCTTCCTGAGTCTCTCCATCAGTTTGAACACTTTCCTCATTTTGTCTGCGTGAGATTCTCCAGCTTTGTTGTTGTTGAGCTGTTAAAGCTCCGCCCTCTTCTGGAGCAGCAGCTCATTTGCATTTAAAGGGATACACACATGTTGCTCACACTCAAATAGAGGCAAATTTGACAAGCTATAATAAATGATCTGTGGGGTTTTTGAGCTGAAACTTAAAAGCAGTTAATGAAATGATGTCAGTGTATATTATAGCTATACATTAATCCAGACATGCATTAATTGATCACACTGTGACTGCACTGCAGTAGTATAGTTTAGCATGAGAGACTCTGATAGTCTACTAAGCATGATAAATTGCACCGTGCAAATTGCATTCGCTGCTAAAGTTATTTGTGGCATTACCTGTTCCTTCTTTAGGTAATGAAAGAACAGTGTGTGCAAATAAACAATGATTAAACATTAATGTGATACTGGCCAGATAAACTAGTTGGACAGTGATTCCGAGCAAATGTGACACACAATTATAGGGAACGAGTTGTTTTTGTTTTCTAGGTGACAGTGCAGGAGATTAGACGGTCATGGAGAGTAACTCCAGACTAATCTGCTCTTAGAGCGGAACGCAGGCCCATAGCGCATCACTTCCTGTCTGCTCCTCACCTCAGTTTACCCAGCAACTTAATCGCAGGCTTACTGCAACCCCCTAACGCGCACACTCGCAATGGCCTACAACATCAGCTTTGCCTTCCACTGCGCCGCAGAGAGAATAGGCTGATATATGACCCTGCATGACTAACAGAATAACTGCCTCTGCATTCCTGGCACTTTACACTGGAAACTGTCATCAGTAGCCCTGAAAGGGAATACATTTTTCGTCGTCTAAGGGCCAAAATGATGCACAGTAGTGAAGCTCCTCGAGGGGCGATTAACACAGGATGTTGTGGAGAGGCTTAAAGGATGCAGGTCAGTGGGTGGTGGCTGGACAATCTGTTGCTGCAGTGAGGCAGGGGCTAAATACCCCTCTACTACTGGGTCAGCTAAATTCTCTTTCCCCTCATGAACCAAAAACACCTTTTCCTGCACATACCAACTCTCTACGCACACCTCGACAATAGAATCCCCATTGGCTCGTCATTTTCTTTTTAAGATTAATCGCCAGATTTATGCATGCATGTGATTTGGAATGAATACATTTTATATATGAATGATGTGAGGGAATTTGAAAGCATAACAACAGAAACTTCAGTCAAACAAGCATTTTCCCAGTGCATTAATAACCCAGTGGTTGGGTTAAATGTTGGCCCAATGTCCTGGCAGTTTTATTTAACTCAACTATTGTTTAAAAATGATTTATGTAGAAATGCATGATATCAGTGCAGATATCAGTGTTTCTGTAAAAAAAACGACCAACAATAAAATACTACACTAATGTATAATAAATGCTGGGTTAAAAACAACCCAAGATGTGTTGACAACCCAGTGGTTGGGTTAAATGTTTGTCCTGGCAGTTTTATTTAACTCAACTATTGTTAAAAATGACTATATGTCTGGCTTAAAGTGAACCCAAAATATGTTGGAAATTAAAAATCAGACACATAATGAATTACTAGGCAACAATAATAATCAAAAAGTGAACATTTATTAATAAGCAATTAATAAACATATTAATAAATGTTAATTTGGGTTCATTTTCAGCAAGCAATATAGTAATATCTTGAACAATATATGAGTTAAATAAAACTACCCAGCATGTTGGACAAACGCTTAACGCAATCGCTGAGTTTGTCCATTATCAACCCAACTTGGGTTGTTTTTAGCATTTTTTAGAGTGCATGTCTACTAATTCTACTACGATACAAAGGTTTGATAGGCTGCTGGGCTCATGAATAATGTTGTGTGCATTGACTCAAACTGTTTTGCTGAAATCAAAACGTGATGACCACAGGCCAATCAGATTGGTGCATTATTCCTGCCCACTACTGAAGGAGTCAGCTGGCAGTGGCTTCTGCTTAAAGACTGAATAATACTGAACAAAATATGACAATTTGTGTCTTTTTGACAGAGAAAAAAACAAGAATATTATGTGGAAGTGCATTAGTATGTGGTCTAAGAATCTCTTTATTGTGTGTGTGTGTGTGTGTGTGTGGGGGGGTATTCCCTACATTATGGGGAACAAATGGTATAGTAATACTAGTAAATTTTGATCTTGTGGGGACATTTTTTTGGTCCCCATGAGGAAACAAGCGTATAAATCATACAGAATTATCTTTTTTGAAAATCTAAAATAGCAGAACATTTTGTGTGATGGGTAGGTTTAGGGGTAGGGGTAGTGTAGGGGGACAGAATGTACAGTTTGTACAGTATAAAAACCATTACGCCTATGGAATGACCCCATAAACCATGAAAACACAACATGTGTGTGTGTGAGAGAAACACAGACCACTTGCAGCACAGCCAAGAGTTTACGGTGTGTCAAATAAGCTGTGAATATGAATAGTGCACTCGCTGTGCTGTAAAGCCACTGAGAGAAACTCTCAAACACTCAGTCAAAATGTATGTAAGTGAAAACATATCCATGCTAAACCACTTCTTAGCTTCTAAATTATTAGACTAAATTAAATATAGTCGCATAAGTGTGCGATTTACTTGCGATGTAGAGTTGAAAACCCAACTCTTTTGCATTAATCTCAGTCAAAAGCCTTCATAAGGTCCCAAATGCCATCCTAAACCTATGCGGTCTACCTCAAAATCCACACTTTGATGACGTTATGTCGCATAAACTGTCCAGTAAAGTTTCCCCAGAGCCTGCATCAGTGCCTCCGCAAAGTGGGCGGTCGTGAGATTCCTAAAATATCCGATGGGATGTTCTACGGTCTCACAGGCACACGAGCCGTGGCAGGTCCGCGAGACCATAAGTACACATCAAGAGCGCCATTTGGAACACAGCCTAAGACGTACGGCCTTAAAGGCTTTTTGCTTCCTGTCTCAGGAGTCGGAAAATACAAGGGCAGTAAGTGGAAAAAGAGACGGGATGTGAATGGAGTCCAAAGTTCCAATGGAGTCCACATGCTGTGACTGAGGTAGATGTTAAATTTGGATCGTGAGATGCGATTTCTGCTTCTGTGCAAATAAAAGACAGTAAAAAATAAATAAATAATCATTTAACCACTTGTGCGGAATGTCAATAAAAACTTTACTGACATTGAGATAATTGTACAACACTGGCTGTTTTGTTCAATTGAGACATAAGCAAATTATTGCAGTCATTGCCTCATTTTTATGGGTGGAACTCTATCCCCTGAGCCCAATGAAGGCTATGTTCACACTGGAATCTGTTCTAAACTACTGACTAAATTAAATCGCAACTGTTCAGATCTGATATGTGTGCTCTTTCGTTTTTTTTATAATATCTGCTTTGGTTTCTATTGCAATGGCGTTGCGTCGCCAAAACAACAATAAATTTGTAATATTTAGAAACGTAGGAGGCGTGTATGAGCGGCTTTATTCCATGCCGTCATCTTCACCGGTCTCAAAAAAAGGTCTACATTATTTGTTTTCGAAGCTCGATAATAATATTTTCTTAGAGCTGCTGTAAAGCCAAAACAATCTCTGTCCATTAATTTTCCTATTATCACTTTGAAACAATCTTTATTGTGAAAAGCACTATATAAATGAAAAGGACTTGACTTCAGCTGCAGCGACTTTCAGCTTGTTTCCTATAATAACATCTGACATTTTACGTGGCATGAGAAAGTGACATACATAAACCACTAGAATTCACTGAAACGGATTTCCAAAATGCGATTTGAAATGGATTTCGAACTGTTCAGATCTGATGTGTGTGTAAGCACCAAACAGATTTGTAAATGCATTTCATGTGACTTTTTTTGCTTTAAATATGATCGGATTCCAATCAGACATGCACAATAATCAGATTTGGACTGACAGTCTGAACGAGGCCGTGTCACTGTACATTAAAACAGAGAGCGAGCCGTTTAAGCCCAGAGACATGCTGAGAAGAAGCCAAAAATCTATTAAGACAACATAACAAGCATTGTTTAGGATAAATAAAACATTGAATTAAAGAGCACCTTTCCACAAGATAAGTCCCCAAAATGTGTCTGAAGTTTCAGCTCAAAATCCCCCACAGATCATTTATTATAGCTTTGGGTGTGAGCAAAAACACGCCGTTTATGTTTATGCCCCTTTAAATGCAAATGAGCTGCTGCTCCCGGCCCCCTTTCCAAAAAAGGAAACAGCTCAGCTCAACAACAACAAAGCTGGAGAATCTCACGCAGCCAAAATGACGATTTACGTAGATGTTAGAAGAAGAAGCGTTCATAGTCCCTTTTGAGGAACGTCCGGCCATATTTGCGACGTCTCCGGACAGCTATTTCAGTCATCCAAGACCAAATCCTATCTATTTGAATGAGGGAATCCTGAAATCTCACAAAACTGCTTGGCGAATTCACAATTAAATAAGATATTTCAAATCAGCAACAAAATCTGACATGAACAGCCATACATTTTATTTCTCATGCTCAAATAGCGTTAAAAAAGCATATTTTTTCAGGCTAAACTATCCAGTGCACAAGTGCAGTCCTAAGTGCGGGTCTCGGGTTTCTATAGAAAGCAGAGCTTCTAACGGCGGGACGTATTCCGTCATATTACATTTTCTCCCATTCCTAACTAATAGGAGTGAACCGTCTTTCTATATCTATAGCAGTGCTTCCCAAACTGTGGCCCCCCGGTGGGCCGTAGCGGTATTGCAGGGGGGCCGTAGCTAATCCAAATCAATATATTAAAATAATTAAAATATTCCAATTGTTGAAAGTATATAAGGTTAGTGTTATGGATTTGAATATATTTGTAAAGAATGTTTACATCACAGTTCTCATAATTCACATGAAAATCTTACAAACTTGTTAGTAAATGTATTTGTAGGTAAATGTCGGTATATATTTTTTAACAGCGGGGTCGTAGAGCTTTTGCAATGTTTTTGGGGGGTCTTACCCCTCTTAAGTTTGGGAAGCTCTGATCTATAGTCTTTGGCTCATTACCAGTGTTTGTTGTAGTCCTTAAACAGCGAATTCTTTAAAAGAAAAAAATCTCCATTTGCAGTGAACTTTGAGTGTCGTAACTTTACAGATGTTGTTTCTGCTCAAACTGCAACATTACACAAAAGTGAAATCACTTTAACTATAAAATGAGAGGCAAAGACTTTATAAGACTTTAACAACACCGTCATGGCAAGAACTGGCCAGCGCCATTCTGATCACAATGAAACAAAGTCTACATCCAATCCGACCGCATCTGTGAACAGAGGAAAGAAAAGTGATCAAGCTTCTACAGCTGTTCCTCAATGCCTGGTGTGTAAAAACAGCTCAGCTGGCAGAGATGTTGATTATACTTATTACAGACGAACCTTGTATGTGCTACTCAGTGACTCCATATCAGACCGCACTCATTATTTATACCAAAACAAAGCTGTCTTACATGGTTCAAATGACCCAATTCTGATTTTCTCCTCCCATGTGGGACAGATCGGATACGACCCACGAGTGTGTTAGTAGGAAAAAAGAACATGGATTCCAATATTCCCAGATTGGTTTCAGGCCTTATTCATGCGTGGAAATAAATCAAGCGGATATGTGCATTTGCGTCATCCAAGTAAGCACATTCCCGACATTCCCGTCAATGCGAATTGTACGTCATTGAAAAAGTGACGGTGGCGAATGATGTCAACCAGCCATGATCACATGACTCTTTTCAACGCCCAGGCGGCAACGAGGACTCTCCTCTTTTTTCTCCACCTTAAGACACCAAAGTTTTGCTGACCTTTAAAGATGGTGTGAAAAGCAAAAGCTTGTATTACGGTTTTATCTGCGAAACGTGTTTGCTTTTCAGCCAGGGTCAGTACGTTTACCTTGGGTTGTTTCGCCAAGTGTAATTGCAGATATCAGATATGGGTCACTTTTAAAATACGATGTAAGCTAGTTGACAAAAAATGGGAAATAGTCATTGGGCATCAAGACCTGCAGTGTAAACGTGGACTAATATGTTGCTATGTGACTGTGTCTTTCCTATCAAATACAAAGTTCACCCAAACATTTTTTCCAAGCCTGTAAAACACTTTCTCGGAAGACAAAAGAAGAAGTTTTAAATAACACAGTTTTCCCTCAATTGCTGCTTTGAAGCTTAAAAGGCAAATCGCTGATAATCTCAGTGTGTTGTTGTGACGGGATCATTGAGTCCAGGGCTGCGTTTCCCAAAAGCGTTGAAAGTAGATTGCAGAAACCATTTGCTATCTACTTGCTTTTGGAGAATGCAGCCCAGATCAGTCCAGTAAACAAATTATTTGGATTTTTTTTTTTTGTTGTGAACCATTCAGGCTTCAGAACTGGATCTGAAAAGATCAAAGTAATTGATAATTATTCAATCACTTTAGTTGCAGAAAGCACAAATCCAACTGCATAATCAATTCAGTTGTTCATGTATTGAACAGGAAGGGCAGTTGTCGAGATTTTCAGTGTGACAACTTAAATTTCTGTCCATGGAAAATTGCAACTTTAATGATACTTGTATACATTTTTGTGAAGCCTGTGAGCGACATTTCTAATTTATTTTCCTTATATTAAAAACTGCAGCCAGTTAAAAAAAAAAAAAATCACCTTTTGTGTTAAACAGAAGAAAAGCCATAGGGGTTTGAAATCGCATAAAGATGTGAAAATAATGACATTTTTAATTGATTTAACTATTCGACTCAATTCTCCCTGGCTTGAGCAATGGCTGATTGTGCAGTTTCATTGAGAAAGAAAAACAAAAAGAAAGGAAAAACATTCGAGGATGTGGAGTTCATTCTACTCTTCAGGGACTGATTCATCCTGTTAGAAGGATGTTGAGTTAATAGAGGGTGGGTACAGAGTTTTACAACAACACAAGGACCAGAGGGCAAATGATGCAAAGCATCACTACTTTTTCCATTCCTTAGCTGGAGGAATAGCTCATTTTTTAGACTGAGGGTGCGTTCACACTTGTTGTTCGGTTCGTTTTGGTTCGTTTGGTCTGGACCAAAAAACAAAAACAAAACATATAGTTCTGGTCCTCTTAGCGTTCACACTGGTAAAAGCGAACCTAAAGTTACCGAACCAAAGGCACAGGGATACGGTCACGACCTGATTGGTCGGCTTTTATGACGTATATTTGGCGACGGAGCTCGCTTACCGAACATTCAAAACAACGCTGTGTTCTGGATTAAACACCATCATTTTATGCGTGTACATATGCTTTATTTTTACCAGCTGAGAACTCACGAAGAGCTCATAAAATGTTCAAAACACTCAAAACAGCAGCAGGATTTCCTCCGTTGTTCACAGAAACAGAAACTTCACCTCCTCGTTGCTCCACGTTTGCCCTCGACTCATTTTGGATTCACCGATCTTCCCGCGTCGTCGAATCAGCTGACTTGTAGCGTCGCATCTTGTGACATCACGTCCTGTTTTTGGTTGGTTTACATGTCTTTGGTCCGTGTTGCGTTCATATATCGACCGAACCGCACCAGAGTTCGTTTGGAAGCGGACCGAGACCCGTCTTTTTAGCGCTTGTTTGGTGCGCACCAGGGTTCGGATGGCAGCGTTCACATATGAACCGCACTAACTGAGCAGAGTTCGTTTTAATCGAACCAAACATGACAAGTGTGAACGCACCCTTAATGTCCCTGATACAACTCCATAGTCAATCCAAAGATTTAGCCTATTAATTGCACCAGCGAAGCGTCAAGGTCAATTGCAAGACAGAAGTGTGAGGATGTGTGGATTCTTCAGTGAGGAAATGCTTTCCAGATGTGGTCAGTTGATCCAAAAGGTGAACCTTTTGTGGCACTAAACTCAAATCTAATACGGATCATCTTCTGAACCGTAAGATTATTGATCACAACAACACCCATGAAACTGTTAGCGAGCATAACTAAACCCCTGCGCCGTTTATTTTCTGCATTTCTGACCCACGCTTTCCTTTCAGAAAAACAAAGCGTCTGCTTTTCATTAAGAACTGGAAACCGACCGACTGCAGGACGATGCTGGATCACACATGGGAGAGTGATCAGCAGCATTTGAGCTCTGTGTATTTTAAAACTCATATTTGGGCCACTGACTGGGTGTGATGTGCCGCATCAGAGCAGTTTCTGACGTCACAGTCTGGGACCTTCTCAGCATTTTCGTTTGATCTCCGCTTCATGACGTCACGCGGCTGTGCAGGTATCCAAACGCGAAGATGCTCGAATCGATTGCTAACTGAATGCCTCGATTCAGTGTGCTTTTGTCATTCACAAGAGCCTAATAATTGGGAGGGGAGGGGTGCAATGTTTCCCATTCACATTACTAGAGGACACGCGTCATCGTATCCGTGCTCATTTTTCCTTACTGCATGCGCAAAATCGTCAAAAGCCCTTTCATAATTCGTCAAGACCGCTGGAGATTCCCTGCATTTTACGCACTTGGACGACATTTTGCGCAGCGGCTTGTACCACGTGAAAAGCTGATCATCTCTCTTACCTCTCGAGCTATTTGACTGAGCGCATCATCCTCCGCCGATAGTTTCTCCCGGTTGGGAATTCTTTTCCTCCCCGTAACTTGAGTTGCCATTTTAAATTCCCTTATTCTCTGGCACAAAAAATGACCTGGTCACACGGAAGCGCTGTGTACAGATCAAAGAGCACAACTCAGAGAGTCATGGTCGGAAGAGAACCGCGTTAATAAATGGTTATATTGAAAGCACGAGCAGAAATTAGGACGCGTCCTCCCTCTGATGACCATCGTCCCCATAAACCGCATGAATGTATGGCGCGAGCCTGTTGCACATTCAAACGACACATCGATATGTCAAAACATCACGGAAGGTGACAGTTTGCATGAACACGACACACTCCTGTGAGTATAAGCGGTCATCCCGTAATAGTCCTCCCCGCGTCAGTTCGGTGTAACGCCAAACCAAACGAATAACGAGTGAAGTTGTCGGTCCGGAGCTGCATTTGTTTCTAGGGCAAAGCGAACCGGATGATGAACGGCCCTAGGATGAGAATATAAAGCAGCCCGATGGCACACGGTCTGAGGGCTGGACGCTGCGCGGAAAGTGGGCGGAGCGTGTGGGCGGAGCCTGCCTGTGCATTTTAATTACTTCCGGATTCTTTTATTTAGGACAAGTTGGCATAATGTTGTCAGAATTATTGATGAATATGATTCACGTTGCATTTCTATCTATCTATCTATCTATCTATCTATCTATCTATCTATCTATCTATCTATCTATCTATCTATCTATGTATCAATATCTATCTATCTATCTATCTATCTATCTATCTGTCTATCTATTTATCTATCTATCTTATCTGTCTATCTATCTATCTATCGATCTATCTATCTATCTATCTATCTATCTATGTATCAATATCTATCTATCTATCTATCATCTATATCTGTCTGTCTATCTATCGATCTATCGATCTATCTATCTATCTATCTATCTATCTATCTATCTATCTATCTATCTATCTATCATCTATCTATCTCTGTCTGTCTGTTTATCGATCTATCTATCTATCTATCTATCTATCTATCTATCTATCTATCTATCTATCTATCTATCTATCTATCTATCTATCTATCTATCTATCTATCCATCTATCATCTATCTATGTATCAATATCTATCTATCTATCGATCTATCTATGTATCTATCATCTATCTATGTATCAAACTAGAAGAGTAGAGGCTTTATTAAACAAATACAACGTTATATTTATAACACTTTATAGCACAGTTTTTCTCAGTGGCTTTGGTACATTTCTTGAATCATCCTTAAGATTTGCAAACCAGTAAGTGCATTTCTCGAAACAATTCATACAAACGGATCACCTGCGAAAGCCTGTAACTTTCTCAAAATCATTAGTTCATCTATCATGTATATCAATGAACACAAGTCCTTGTGTCATTGTTCACAAACAAGATAGCCAAAATGTGTAGTCATGTTGTCAAT
Source organism: Zacco platypus (assembly GCA_038088235.1). Taxonomy (NCBI): domain Eukaryota; kingdom Metazoa; phylum Chordata; class Actinopteri; order Cypriniformes; family Xenocyprididae; genus Zacco; species Zacco platypus. The sequence continues at coordinate 2,042,598 of CM076074.1, read as the reverse complement.
AACAGTGTACTCAGTATTTTCAGATGTAATCTGGCTAGTTTTGTTGACAATGATTGGAAATGCACAAGACTGCACTTTCTATCGCATATTTAAAAACCAACAGTTCAAATTTACACATTACTCTTATGTGGGATATTGATTGCAAGATAAGATGTCATTGCAATCTGGCTAGTTTTGTTGACAATGATTGGAAATGCACAAGACTGCACTTTCTATCGCATATTTAAAAACCAACAGTTCAAATTTACACATTACTCTTATGTGGGATATTGATTGCAAGATAAGATGTCATTGCAATATGAACAAAAACAATAGTGGCCCTTATTTCATCAGAAACATGTCTATAATCTTGGTATAATTTTGCCTTCCTACCCTTTCACCACACATACTTACTCCTCTTCTTCTTCAAGGCTGTTTGTTTCCTTATTGTTCTTCCAATGTCAGGAATTGAGTAGTTTTGAGATTTTAAGTTAAGGTCTGAGAAATGGACCAAAGTGGAAAACTGTAAAAGCATTAACCTTCTTTATATGTCCACTAGAGGGAAGCACACTCTTCATCAACAAACACCAAGCGGATGTAATTTCAATAATGGGGTCAAGCTTCGGCTCGGTAGTATCCAACAATTATCCATCCCCTGCTCGTAATGAAGCCTGTCAGCATGAAATGAACTTTTCCTTGTCTGTGGCCTTTCACTTCACCGCTCAGGATAGTCACTAGAATGAGAATGCTTATGGATAGCTTTCTTCATGCGTAACAGACGTCCTTGATTTGCATTATCTATAATGAAGAGTTTGCTAATGTTCAGCAAAAGCTGTTGTTAGAAGTGGTTTAAGATGGATGAGAAGCTGTTGTTGAGCCCAAATGCCTTTAAAACTAGTCAACCGGTCAGCATGGCCAGGCTGGGAGACCAGTTGGGAATGGGTTAATAACAAGCGTATCTCCTAAAAGACCAATAATGCAAGGAAAACCAATTATTTGGAATACCTTCCTTTATTACTAAAATCGCAAAGTTGTAAAGGCAATTGAGGAACAAAGCAGGCAAGGAAAAGCAATTTTTCTTGGCAGATTTTTCAATTTGATTGATTTAACTAATAATGATTTTAGTTTAAGCTGGGGTTTGGTCATTTACACAAGACAAGTTTACTAGTGCTGAGTCATGATATTACAGAGTAATATGGGTACATATATCTTCACATATAGGGTATGTCATAACCTGACAGTGATCTAAATTACATTTGAGAAATGTTATTCCTAGTAAGTGATCCAATCTGTACTAGTGAAAAAACCCATAATGATTCTCATGCTTTCTGAAACAACAACTCACGCAATTCAAATTTGAACACAGATGGAAAAATACTGTTTAATCCTTTGGGGCTCAGCATAATTTTATGTCTTTTCTTCAAACATGCTCTGGACTGAATGCATGTATTGTAATAAGAGGCACATGTATAAGGGCTGATTAATGCAGAGCAACAGAGAAGTTAAAGCGATGTCCTGTTTACACTCAAAAGTGTACTCTGTTTGAAGGAATGTCTTGGGAAAACTTCCTTTTTTGTTGTATACTCAGTGCCTGAAACAAAATATTAACAAAAACATCCAATTAGTTGCAAATCGGCAAGAAAACGAGTTTATAAATTTAATTTTACCCAGCTTCTTTGTTCAGTTCACCTTTTTCTTGGCTTTATCAATTGATAATCCTTTAGCACTTAGAGCAGCAATCTTGTTCTCAATGTCTGAGACCTGAAAGATAAATAAATAGTTATTATCTATTGACAGATGGACAGAGGCGAACTCCGTGATTCCCTCCTCTGACCGGCAGAGGGCGCCCTCACCAGAGTGGCACACCCACACACATCTCTTCACTACATTTCCCATAAGCCCTGTACCTCGGCACTGATTGCGGCTTCAGCTGCAACCCATTTACATTCAGTATTCAAGACGCTCTCGGACTCTGAGTCAACGCGAAGTCTTGTTACCTTTATGGCACATTTCTGAGCGTTTATTCCCTGTGTTTGCCTTACTGTTATCGACCTTGTGGACTTATCGTTTGCTGCCTGCCTCTTTGACCTGTTTGCCTGTTTCTGGATTTACGATTGATTTCTGCCTGACCTGATCTCTGCCTGTCCCCTGGTAACGTTTGTGGATTGTCTTTGTTAACCCTGTTTGCCGGCCATCGACCTATTTCCTGTTTGACCACGCTATTGTTAATAAAGCTTGCAAATGGATCTCAACCCGAGTGATGAGTCATTACAGGCAAAGAGATAGTCAGTCTATCCAAATAGTATATTTTTGGAATGAAGCTCACCTCACTTTCGGTGCTCTGAACTTTAGAGGCTGCCAAAGCAACCTGGTCCTCCAGATCAGAGAGCTCTGAATCAGTTAGCGGGCCCCTGTATTGATTCTTGGCATTCTGTTCAATCCTTTGCAACTTTTTTGCCACTTCGAAGGACTTCCCTGAAGCCATGTACACCTGCGGTAAGAAATAAAGAAAGAAAATACAGTGGAATTTCAGTTCTGGACAGATCTTAGAAACGTTGGTCATGTCATTGGTATTCCAAGGGCCAGATTTACTAACAGCTTACGCCAGCGCAAAACCCTCTTTTGGCATTAAAAAAACTACTTTTTACTAAAGAAACGCAGTGAAAAGTTGTGGACTGAGTTGTTTTTGCAGCTGACCGTATTGCACATATGAATTTGTTGGAGTTTTCCTTTCAGACGCAAGATTTATGGGAGGAGAGTATTTAAATGAATCACGATTTACTAATGTTTGAGCTAGTCAATTTACTGGTATTTGCACCATTATTTAACGCCCATGTCTTTACCCTGGTTTTACACCTCATCCGTATATTACAAGTTGGGTCTGTGTCGACCCGCACCTGATGAGCATCAGCTCTGCTTATTTGCGACCCAATGCTAATTTGCTTTGGCCATTATGTAAATGATTTGCGTCTGTGTTTGCGAGTCAGAGGTAGATCGCGCGCAAAACTTGCCATTCCCATCGGTGCATTTGTGGAATTGCGGTCTCACGCTAATTAGTAAATCTGGCCCCAAGTGTCTAATCGCTCTCCTTCAAACAAACATAACAGGATCTATAAGAGGGATAAGCTTACATTTTCCTCAAGTTCCCTGTACGCATCATCAGCCTGCTTAACATCTGTGCCCGCTAACTGAAGTCTGTCATTAGGATTTGAGTGGGCCAACTCGTTCATAGCGCTTTCAGTGGCATTAATTGTTCTTAGAATCTCAGTTGTGATGTCGCATAGGGCCGCCGCGGTGGATCTCTGAAACAAAAGTTTTTTCAAATTCTGAATTGATTGCATTATCACTTAGAAAGCGTGTATAGAGCGATCTCTTTATAATCACTGAAGAATTACTGTTAGTCAAATAAAAACTTTATTCTCTCAATTTTATCTACTTGTTTCAGAGCAACTGAACATAACACATAATATTAAAACAAAATAACTAAATTCTGAAGATTACATTTGTTTCTGAGTTTTAGTACTTCATATAATTACTATTAATATTGAACATCAAATTGGTTTCTTAGCATTTTCTTTGCACAAGGCATTTTCTTGACATGATATATCGACCTTGACTATCGGCTGTTCTTAAACTACCGGCCGATAGTGTGAAATTTGCTTTTATCAGCCGATACCGATTATTTAATCTCAAATTAAAATTATGTAATTTGAGAGTAATTTGAGGCATTGGTCCACCCTGTTTCACCAAGGTCCACTCACTTTAAAATTTCTGGCTTCGCTACTGATATCAAGTGATTGTATCTCTTCACAAGACTTGGATTAAACTGATATGGATGATGCCTTTTTTTGGATCTTTTTGGTTTTGGTTTCCTGCACTTTCAATGCAAAGACAGAAACATCTCAGGTTTCATTAAAAATATCTTAATTTGTTTTTGAAGATTAACCAAAGTCTTATAGGTTTGGAAAGACATGAGGGTGATGACAGAATTTTGATTTTTGGGTGAACTATCCCTTTAATAAAGTATTTGTTCTGGCATCTATAAAATATTACCGATAATATGGGAAGACGTTTAATACCATCTGGTAATCCACTGATAGTTTGATAATGAGACATCTAAATCTGCATGAATTGTTTTACAAATAAAATCAGAGATGCTTCTCAGGAAAACCTTACCTTGAACAAAGACAGCATCCGATTTTTGGACTCTGTGGATATGTGTGTGTACTCACCTTTTGTGCTTCAGTGGGCATTTCATCACTGGAGGAGCTCAAAGGATCTTGGGACGCAGGGACCACTGGTGCCTGATCGCCCCTCACAGTGGACCGAGGAGGTCTCTTCGGCTCATCTTCGTCAGAGGAAAGCGCCTTGTCGCTCATCAGCTCATCTAGTTTTCTCCTAAGCTTCTCCTCCTCCATCTGCCCTGCTGCGGGCTGAACGGCCTACAAACATACAAAATTAGTCATTTTCATTAAAATCATGAGATTGACCGACACAAGTACCGGTATAAATGAGCTACACGTCTTCATTTCTGAGACTTTATTCATACCTGATCAGAAGGCACAGTCATTTTCTCTTCCAGTCGATTCAAAAGACTCTCAATGGCAGACATTCTCTTGCTCAGTTCATTGATCTACCGTACAGTAACGTGAAAGAACAACAAGAAAAACAACAAAGTTAAGTTGACTTAATTTAATATGCAGATTGATCCACTTCTAGCCTGACTTTTGTGTGAAGAAAACACAGTTTATTGTTTTATGTGACACATCTGAAATGAATTATTCTACAATAACAGTAACTGAAACTAACATAACCTACAATAATAATTGGTTAAAATGTGCCATAAAAACTACTCTTAAAAGATAGAGTACTATTGAAAAGTTTAAGATATCTCATGCTCAAAAATACAGTAATACTGTGAAACATTATGACAATTCAAAATACAGATTTTAATATATTACAAAATGTAATTGTGACGAGCAGGGCGGGCGAGAGCCGTGAGGGAACGGTGACGCGAGTGATAATGAGCGTCACCTGCGTGCTACACCGGTCTCGTGTCTCTCACGGAGGAGCTCCGGAAGCATAAAAGAGCAGCGACGACAGTGAAGGACGAGAGAGGACCAGACCTGGAATTTATGTTGTGTTGTATTATGTTTGAATGTAACACGGTTCTTAAGTACGGGAAGAAGGAGGCGGAACCGGTGAACATTCAACGTAACTTTAATCAAATAAATAAACAAACAATAAAACGAAAGTTAAATGGCGGCAGTTCCTCACGGCAACTGCCGCCCACACAAACATAATAAAAACACAACATAAAGTCCAGGCCTGGTCCTCTCTCGTCCTTCACTGTCGTCGCTCCTCTTTTATGCTTCCGGTGCTCCTCCGTGAGAGACACGAGACCGGTGCAGCACACATGTGACGCTCAGTATCACTCGCGTCACCGGCCTCGCGCCGTTCCCTCACGGCTCTCGCCTGCCTTGCTCGACACAGTAATTTATTCCTGTAATGGCAAAAGCTGAATTTGCAGCATCATTACTGTCACATGATCCTTCAAAAATCATTCTGATAAGCTGATTTTGTGCTCTTGTTATTATCACAGCTGTAAATGGTTGTGCTTAATATTTTTTTTTCAGGATTCTTTGATGAATATAAAGTTCAAAAGAACAGCATTTATTTAAAATTGAAATTTTTATAACAATGTAAAAGTCTTTAATGTTACTTTTGCTCAATTAAATGTACCCTTGCTGAATAAAAGTATTAATTTCTTTTAAAAACTAAAATAAATAATCAGACTGACCCCACATTTTTGAATTATATTGTATGTTTAAAATCATCCACATGATGTAGTCACCTTGCTGAAATCACATGACCAGCTGAAAACAGCTAATATTGTCTCAGCAACCTCCCTATCATCTAAGTACATTATTCACAATGGCATCTGTAACCAAATTACCTTTTTACCTTTAAATTTACCTTTAAATTGACCTTTTTTATGATGATGCATCTTCACTAAGTGTCAGCCCAATCAAAAACTATTATGCGCTTTTAAGTACAACTATATTTCAAATAAAGCCTCTTTACTGGTGGTGCTCCCTGATGAATGTTTTCCTGGGATGAAGCTCGACTGCGGCGGCGTGGGGGCAGCTGGTACACAGGGTAACGGAACACATCCTCCTCCTCTGAAGTGTCCAGGTAGACGGGGCGCACAGCCATAGAGGAGTTGATTTTAGAGAGAGAGCGCGCACGCACCATTCTGTTTTCAGAATACAAACCCTCATCTACAACGAAAATGAAGGTGACAAATGAGTTAATCTGCTTAATGCTGAAAATCCATCATGGTGACTGTCCATATATTATTTTAACACACGTAATATTGTATGATGATCTGTAATACTTAACCTCATATCCTTGAACCTACTACAACATTATGCACAACACGTTATTTTAAAAATGTAGTGTCAGTGTCACTGCTCAAGCGGTGTTTGTTTATTTTTCTTCAGTAAGAATATGCAAAATTGCATACACTAGTTTGTTTATATTAAAAAAAAATGTGTAATGGTTTGAAATACATAAAAAGAAAACATTTAAATAAAAAAAAAAAAATATATATATATATATATATATATATATATATATATATATTGTCATGATTCTGGTCTGTGTTCTCTTGGTCTTGTGTGTACTTTTATGTTACTTCCTGTTCTTCGCCATGTTTTGTAGTTCTTTGTAGTTTTTCGAGTTGTTTAGCTCTATGATCGTTCCCGGGTGTGTCTTGTTTGCCTATTAGTCCTCTAGTTTCTACATATCTGTATGTTTTGCTGTGCTCATTCTCTTTCCTGGTTGTTTGGTGTCCGTGTTGGATTGTTTTTATGTTTATTCTGTCAGTAAACTCACTGCATGGATCCAGCTCTCCCTTGTTTTTGAGTTCACCTGCATTGCACATGTAATTAAAATATGTATTAAAATACATTCTCTGAACACAAGTTTTAATATATTATACAGTAAAGCGGGTCACTTAAAATTGATCTTGTTTAGATTTTTTACTCTAAAACTAACTAAAAAATCGTCTTAATCAGTGGGATATTGTATAAACACAGAGTGAAAAAAACATACCAAAATCTATTTAAAATACATTTATTTCATACTAAATATACTTCAATCCATTAATATTTATTGACATATCACTTACTGATATAAAAGTGTAACTAAACTTTTTTTTGGAGTATTTCTTTATCGCACACTGCACATTTCTTAATATTATTATAAGTGTTTTATTACCACTATCACTAAGGATTGTATGAACTTTGTGTAATATCAGTCTTTAAATGCAAGATATTTAAAGTGTATAATCAGGGTTGGGGAGTAACGAAATACAAGTAACTTAGTTACGTATTTAAAATACAAAATTTGAGTCACTGTGTTTCATGACAGTTACATTTTAAATGGGTGGTAATCAGATTACAGTTACATCTGAAAAGTGTTTTAGATTACCAAAGTGATTACTTTGAGTTTTAATGTCATTTAAACAGCAATTGGTGATTCTCTGACTCTGACAGTCTGAAAAAGTGGAGTTAAGTTTCATGTTTTCCACTGTTTTCATGTTTTGTGAGTCATTTTATAATTCACTCGTCACTGCAACTTTTTCTCACAATTTTTTTTTCCCTCACAATTGTTAGTTTGCATTTCACAATTCTGACTTCTTTTTCTCAGAATTGCGAGATTTAAACTCACAATTGCAAGTTATAAAGTCAGAATTTGGAGATATAAACTTGCAATACTGACTTTTTTCTTGCAATTGTGCATTTAGTATGAGTTTATATCTCATAATTCTGACTTCTCAATATTGTGTGTTTATATCTCATATTTTTGACTTTGTCAATATTTTCAGTTTATATCTCATAATTTTGACTTTTCTCAGTATGTGAGTTTATATCTCATAATTCTGACTTTATAACTCGCAATTGCAACATTATATCACACAGTTCTGAGGGAAAAAGTCAGAATTGTGAGATAAAAACTTGCAATTATCTTTTTTGTGTTTGTTTCACACTTATTAGTATTCCAAAGTATTCTAAAGTATTTAGATTAAGTTACTAAACTTGAGTAATGTAACGAAATACGTTACAAATGACTTTTTAAAGCATGTATTTTGTAATCTGTAGTGAAATACATTTTAAAAGTAACAACAATTCAAGTGCAAAATTAGTTGATCCAATTTAGCAGACTTTAAGTAAACCAAAAGTATATAAATACATTTTAGCATATTTTTTTTCACTTTATACGTTTCCCTGATACGTGATCAGTTTTTTTACTCCATCCAGCAGCAGTTTGTGTAAATATGTCTCTTTGTGAAAGAGGTGAGGAACAGACAGAAAGGTAAAGAAAGAAACGGAGACTGAAATGTACAAACGTGCTTGATTCACCTGGACGCAAGAACCTGTCGAGACTTTTCCTGCGGTTCATGCGATGCTGATGGTGATGGTACATGTCAGAATTGTATTCTAGATCATTTCGCTGACCTCTATCTTCATGGATGTACTGGAGAAGAGAGAAAAGTGCTTATAATGCCCTTAAAAATGAGGATGTTGATAACAATATTTTGAGTCATATCAATACCTGGACAGACTGTCTGCGAGAGTGAGTGGCGTAGTCGTCCATGTCAAGATCCATGGGGTGGACAGAGAGTAGACGCTTGGTCTTCCGCATCTGAGAGGAAGTCACATCAGTTCAGTATGAGTGACAGAACACAGTTTTAATAGACTCTTTGAAAACCGCAGCACGTGAGCTCAGATTAAACAGACCTTTATCGTTAGTAGATGTGGACGCAAAGCTATCGTTCATACGGTGGCCGAGAGAGCTCAAAGCGTTGCAAATAAGAAAACACATGCAAATAAAAAAAAGCACATGCAAATTAAAAAAAAATACATGCAAATAAAAAAAATCACATGCAAATAAAAAAAAAAAAACGTGATCATCAGTTTGACAACACATGTGCTGCAAATCCTCACAACACATGCAAACACAAAAACGCGCTGCATATACAAAAAGCGCTGCAAATAGCACAAACCACAACGGAAATGTTTCAAGGGGACCCCAGAAAGTGACGGACCCTACTAGGACGTGCGTCCAAAACCAGTTCAACTCCTCCTTCACTCATTCACTGATCCCTATATAGTGTACGGCATTTGAGTGCACAATGTGTTCACAATCATTAAATACTATAAAAACTGCAAACAAAAATAAACAACTGTACATTATTTCATGTATTTATTATTTTTAATAAAGTGTTTTTCAGTTTGCTAGAAGCTCACGCTCACAGATGACGTGGTCGTTATGATGACGTCACATTAGTACGCTACAGATGATTAACCAATATTTTTAAATCATCCACTAAATGATCATCTCTTAAAGTTTAATGAGTTAACAACAATGCCACATATTAAAACACTTTTCTGTTGGTGAAACACATTACATGGAGTTAATGCCTACATAATATATTTAATATTTTTTAGTTTGTGCTGTTGTCAAGTAGGGTCCGTCACTTTTTGGGGTCCCCCTTGAAACATTTCCATTGTGGTTTGTGCTATTTGCAGCGCTTTTTGTAAATTTAGCGTGTTTTTGTATATGCAGCGCGTTTTTGTGTTTGCATGTGTTGTGAGGATTTGCAGCACATGTGTTGTCAAACTGATGATCACGTTTTTTTTATTTGCATGTGTTTTTTTTTTATTTGCATGTGTTTTTTTTATTTGCATGTGCTTTTTTTATTTGCATGTGCTTTTTTATTTGCATGTGTTTTCTTATTTGCAGCGCTTTGAGCTCTCTCGGCCACCGTCCATTCTAGGAGCGAACGAGCCTTCACACACCTTGCACTAAAACAATTAGAGTTACTAAGCTGTTTTTGTTGTTTTCAATCATGCTTTATTTCACGTTTCACATAAAAAACACCCCTGAAATTAAAATGTAAACTCAAATAATTAAACATAATTAAATCTACCTGCTTATAACGTTGAGCTTCAGCAGCATCCAGATGTTCATCATCATGACCATTATACACATCTAAGAATAAAACATATTAAATATTACAGTGGTGCACGATCAAAATGGATTCCATTACTTTTTTTACTGATATGTCAACAATGCTTGGCCCTCAGATCTACTCTATGACAGCTATATTTTCTTCACAACACCTCGAATGTGTTTTGTACTCACTGCGCACGTCAGGCATGCTCTGTGTGTCATCTTCACGGGGCGCTAACGAAATAAAGGACGATAAAAAATGTAAGTGCCGGGCTTTGTGCAACACAAAGGGAAGATATGACATTATATGACGCTGATCATATGTGGAATTATTTCAGGTATTTTTAACAAATTAGATTCACTTCTGCATTGAAGTTGTTGTACATAATACCACAAACCACCAGAATTCATAAAAAAAAGATACAATGAAGCTTCATAACTGTAAACAAAGAGCATAAACCAAAGACACTTCAGTCATCTTTAACCTTGGGATAAATACGTCATGCCTCTATTTGTGCATTCAGCCAAGGTTTCTCGTTTTTCTGTTTAACATGTCCTATCGTGCAAGGCTATAAACAACATCAACACGTTGAGCAGCGCCCCACACGCAGCATGTGACCCAGTTGCGGCCTCAGCGCTGCGGCTCAGTCTCTGGACAGAGTTCCTTGAGTTCAGAAGGCTGACAAACAAATCCTTTTGGTAACTAAATACACATAGACATAACAACAATTACACATGGTCCAACCGTTGCAAAAATTAATACTGTTTTAAAAAATTAAAAATGCTGGGTTAAAAACAACCCAAGGTTGAATTGGGTTGGGTTGGGTTGTTTTAACCCAACGGATGGGTTAAATGTTAGTTTTATTTAACTCAACTATTGTTTAAAAATGACTGAATGTCTGGTTGAAAATGAACCCAAAATAGGTTGGAAAATCAGACATAATTACTATACAATAAGCAGTTTAATAAATGTTAATTATTATTCATTAAACATATTAATAAATGTTTGTTTATTACATGTTAATTTCCTTATTTTGGGTTCATTTTAAGCAAGCAATACAGTATTTTTTAGTTGAGTTAAATAAAACAACCCATTCACTTTTTCAATCCAACTTGGGTTGTTTTTAACCCAGCATTTTTTGTTTGTTTTGAGTGTACTACTCTCTAAAAATGCTGGATCGTTGTACTTTGGGGCCAAAAATGGACAAACCCAACCATTAGGTTAACATTTTTTGTAATTTTTTAAAATTACATTTCTAACCCAACAGTTGGGTTTCTCCATATTTAACCCAAATTTGGGTTGAAACACCCCAGCATTTTTTTAGAGTGTAGCAGATGCTTTAAGATTTTTTACATTTCCTCATTTACCAGGTGCTTTTATCCACAGTTATACAATATATTAAAGTGAATAATCAATATTTGATGTCCACACATTAGTTTATATGGTGAGTAGCTGTGTATTAAGTGGGATACTGTACAGTCAGCCAATCATTATCACAAAATAAACCCCTTCAGGGTGATACAAGAGCCCTCTATTCCGAGTCCCAATCACCAGACCGGGGTTTATTTTGCGATAATGACTGGCTGACTGTACATTATCTCCTACTTAACACTCACTTGCTCGCACAAGCACTTAAAATGACTGGTGATACCGGACCAGTATGATGATGTGACAGCTTACGTGTACACAATAAAGGCTATCAGGAGGCTTTTAATAGCACTCACCATCTTCATTTAATCTCTTGTACAGTGACCTCATTACTTTTGCACTGCCAAAACGCTTGAACCGAGAGCGTACATTGTCATGGTACCACCCCAAGGTTCCGATTTTTAGGACCCTGCATAACAAAAACAGGTTATGTATAGATTTTATCTTAACACAATTGTATAGAAGGGCATTGCTAAGCTTTAAAATGTTCCAAATGTTTTCTAACCTGGACATGCGGCAGGGGTCGCACACCCAGCCACGCTCCTTCTTGTTGTAGCGGCTGCAGGTCTTGCAGGTGTACAGTTTGCAGTCCATGCACTGCCGTTTGCTGTTCACCAGGAACTTAAAGGGCTGCAGGCAGCGGATGCAGTGAGAGTCACTCAGATTTGACTGAGACCCCAGCAGTTCCCTCTTTGTTTCCTCCTTCTCAATCTTGGATTTAAGCTGCCTGTGATGCAATACAAACAGAGCCTTCAGAATGTCTCTTCGTAATGACATACACGACTAAAGAATAAGCTTTTCTTTTTGGCTTAGCACTCAACTAAAAACACTGACAAGCAACCTCTGATCTTTGTGACAGCTTAAACTCAATCCCACTATAATGATGATGCATAAAATCAGCACTAGAGCGTAATGGATGTCATAAAATAGCTACATAATCGGATTACTTTTTCAAGTAACTAGTAAAGTAATGCAGTACTTTTTCAATTTACAACAAAATATCTAAGTTATGCAATGTCATGTTGACAGCACTCTTGTCTCCATGTGGAGAGAAAGTACAGAGGTGTTGTGTGCGCTGTGTGAACATGATGATCTTTTGGCAATATAGTGGACTTTATGTACTTAATCTCACTTTATTAGTCGTTGCTGCTGACCTTCAATGATCCAATTCAACCAGACTAAATAAGCAAACATTACTTTAGATTAGATTTAGGAATGAAAGTGTTGAACTTCCTTCTCCTGCATCCTATTCTTCAGAAGAGCAGGGCTGCGTTCAGCCCTGACAAAACGCTTTTAAACGGAAACAGTGGTGCGTTGAACGCCCTGTTCGGCTGAGGAGGCCATTTTTTGTGTTGCAATGAAGCTAAAAATATAAACAACTGCATCATCGTGTTGTTATGCTATATTTTTACTAAAAAATTCTTACGACATGTCTTCTAATATCTTCAATTGTTGCGTATACCGAGCCGTAGCGGATTTGTAAACGACTTTACTTGGACTCATTGTGCCAGCTGTCTCTTTAATACGGCGTGGTTTATATACATATATATGGTTGTTGTATATGGTTCAAGTAACTAGTAAAGTAACGCATTATTTTTTCAATTTACAACAAAATATCTAAGTTGTGTAATGTCATGTATTGGCTGACAGCACTCTTGTCTCCATGTGGAGAGAAATAGGGTAGTCGTGGCCTAGTGGTGAGGGAGTCGGGCTTGTAATCTGAAGGTTACCGGTTCGATTCCCATGCCGGCAGGAATTGAAAGTGGGGATTGTGAATGAACAGCACTCTCTCCACCTTCGATACCATGACGAAAAAGTGCCCTTGAGCAAGACACCTAACACCTAATTGCTCCCCTTGTAAGTCGCTTTGGATAAAAGCGTCTGCTAAATGATGAAAAATGTAAATAAAGTACAGAGGTGTTGTGTGCGCTGCGTGAACGTGATGATCTTTTGGCAATATAGTGGACTTTATGTACTTAATCTCACTTTATTAGCCAATGTTGTTGCTGCTGACCTTCAATGATCCAATTCAACCATACGAATAAGCAAACATTACTTTAGATTAGATTTAGGAATAAGAGTGTTGAACTTCCTTCTCCTGCATCCTATTCTTCAGAACAGGAGGGTTGCGTTCAGCCCCGACAAAACGCTTTTAAACGGAAACAGTGGTGCGTTGAACGCCCTGTTCGGCTGAGGAGGCCATTTTTTGTGTTGCAATGAAGCTAAAAATCATCGTGCTGTTATGCTATATTTTTACTAAAAAATTCTTACGACAAACATATCTTCAATTGTTGCGTATACCGAGCCGTAGTGGATTTATAAACGACTTTACTTGGACCCATTGTGCCAGCTGTCTCTTTAATACGGCGTGCTTTATATACATATATATGGTTGTTGTATATGGTTCAAGTAACTAGTAAAGTAACGCATTATTTTTTCAATTTATAACAAAATATCTAAGTTACGCGAGTTACTTTTTCTCATGTATTGGCTGACAGCACTCTTGTCTCCATTTGGAGAGAAATAAAGTTCAGAGGTGTTGTGTGCGCTGCGTGAACATGATGATCTTTTGGCAATATAGTGGACTTTATGTACTTAATCTCACTTTATTAGCCAATGTCGTTGCTGCTGACCTTCAATGATCCAATTCAACCATACGAATAAGCAAACATTACTTTAGATTAGATGAATAAGAGTGTTGAACTTTCTTCTCCTGCATCCTATTCTTCAGAACAGCAGGGCTGCGTTCAGCCTCGACAAAACACTTTTAAACGGAAACAGTGGTGCGTTGAACGCCCTGTTCGGCTGAGAAGGCCATTCTTTATGTTGAAATGAAGCTAAAAATATAAACAACTGCATCATCGTGTTGATATGCTATATTTTTAATAAAAAAGACATCTTCTAATATCTTCAATTGTTGCGTATACCGAGTTGTAGTGGATTTGTAAACGACTTTACTTGGACTCATTGTGCCAGCTGTCTCTTTAATACGGCGTGGTTTATATGCATATATATGGTTGTTGCTGCTCATTGGGCTGACATTTTTGACACTCCCACCAAACAAGAGAAAACGTATCTCAAACCCCGTCACCTTGCCAACAAATAGAAAAGAACATAATCTTCCAACTTGAGCAAATAAAAATTCAATAGGAAAACAGAGACCTCCTTGTACAAAAAGAATAGAGCTCCGGGGCATCGTGTTTTCCCAGCCAGTGGAATGGTGTGACCAGGCCTTGTGACTGTATTATGATCATCATGATGTCTTTACAACAGTGTCCTTTCACACTTGGTGCCCTTTCTCATAACCTGGTATTTCTGACATGTACTCTAGTATGATATATGGAGAAATATGGAATAAAGCATGCATTGTGGATAGACCTCATAGTACACTATGTGCTGGCTGGATCAGATCACTAACGTCAACAAATTAACCAATGCAAATGATGGAGGATTTGTCGACCCGGCTAACAAAATAAATATATTTTGATAACATTTCCATTTAGTTATGTCTGAATGCGTTCAAAATGTAAAGTTTTAAAAATGCAGTGCAAGTTTTAAGGGAATATTCCATTTTAGAATTTTGCAAACATTATGGGAATGTTACTTTTGAATGTTCTCTGAGTAGTAACATTTTTTTACAAAAAGAAATGGCTACACTTTATTTTAAGGTTACACTGTAATAATACATTTAAGTATTGAGTACTATTAAGTGTAATTTAGGGTTAGTTGCATGTAATTATTCATCATTTATAGTTATTACAACAGTAACTACATGTAACACTGTAAAATAAAGTGTTACCAAAAAAAAATCCATGAACGATGTATAAATACTGTTTTTGTGTCAACATTTTGACAACGTTATTACACACCGGATAACTCTGAATGGATCTTTTATTAATGATACTGGAAGAAATTTTGTTTATAACTTTGAGAGAACTTTGCCAGAACATTCTGAGAACATTTCCTGGGTTAAATGGTAACCTAAAGTTTAACCATGTAATTTGAAGTCCTCACCCCAGCCTCTCCTCTTCCTTCTTCCTGAGGTCGAAGTCTCTCTGGATGACCTCCCACACATGTTTGGCCTCCTCTTCTGTTAGTCTGGACAGGTCCAACTTCTGATCCATAATCAGAGCTTGGTTTGATTTGAGAGATTCGAACCCGTGACCTTTGGGTTACAAGTCCAACTATTAATCAAAGTCAAGGTACCGAACCAAATGTCACACTTATCATCATAACGGCGGATCCAAATGAAACGTTCAATGAAACAACATCAGCAATACAGCTACTAATCATATTCAGAGAAAGTAAGTATCAATTAGTTACATTTAAAGTGTATTTTATTTGCAGTTGATTTCCATCTAAGGCTGGCCACACACTTGAAGACTTAAAACCCGATTTGTGGACTGATTCAATGACTTTTTGTCCAAAAAATCCTCAATCGTGTGGTGATGGATAGATGTGGATGGAGGCACTTTCTTCCGCTCATACTCGTGACCGCTGTTCACTGCCGGATATTTATTAAAATATCTCAGATTGCGTTCATGATGGCTTGCGGGTGAGTAAAGTTTGGGATAATTTTCATTTTTAAAGACTACTAAACCTTTAACACCTGTGGGCGAGACTCATATAGACTCATGTAGTCTAAGGAAAATGCGACTCTTTCATCATTCTACATCTTTATCCTCCAGAGAGAGATAGCAGGTTTCCAATATGGGACACGTGGCCGTACAACATAAGAAGCATCACAGTCATTATAATCAAGAATCCATCCATTGGGTGTGACCCTTTTTGTATCCAAGTCTAGGCAGCTAATCTCTTAACAAGTCTATAAAAAATGATCCTATAAAAAAAAAAAAATCTATAAAAAATAAAAAGTAGTGCTTTCACAACAACTACATTATCTTTTTTTAAAAAAATGATGGATGCATTTCATTAAATATCAATGATGTCGACTGCTGTGTGCAAATTCATAGTGCACTGATTGCATGGCTGCTCATATTTATGATATTATTTCAATTGATCCCTGGATATTAATCAAGTCTGAGAGATTCCTGCTGCAGTCGTTAGAAAGTAATCAGTGTGATTATTTACATGCACTCTTCACATTCTTAGCCTTAGTAGAAGCAAGAGGAATTGACTTAATATTGAACCTATTCAAATCGTTTACTATTAAAACATTAAAAAGCAGACTTTACACATATTGATGTAGTTTTATAAGTGATAATAAAGATTTTGTTTACCTTGCTTGCAGACATGTACTGTTGCTGCTCAAGTCTGTCAGGATGAGGCAGATAATGTGAGGAAAGTCAGAGGTATGAGGTCTTCATCACATGTCTACTTTTTCAAATGAAATGCAGAGAGAGCTCCACCCTTTCCATGCTTGAAATATAAATGAATGTATTTTTCCCAGGCAGATTAACTTTTTTTTTTTTTTTTTGGTTCAATCTCTAAACATTTGCCTATTTTATTTTACTTTTGTTTTAATGTTAATTAAGTTTAAGTCTTTTATCTAAATGACCTCGACAGAGCAATGCTTCTTCAGTTGTGTTAAAAATTTAAATAAATTAAAATCTGTCATACAGCAGACAGTTTCTGTGTTTCAGACTTTACAGTTTTCTTTCTTCCTGCAGGTTACAACGTTATGCCAGTAAAAGTTTTAATGACTAATTTAACCGATTCATTCATTCAAAAAAAAAAAAATAAGATGCCAGGGATCTGTTTAAGTTCACTTCATGTGATAAAACGATGTCTCATTTCGGAGGCTGCGTCCTCCGCAGGTCGCATTTGAAGGCTGCATGCGTCATCAAGGATGTCTTATTTAAGAAAAGTAACTGTAATAAAATTTACTGTTATCTCTCCTGAGGTGTAAAATACTGTCATTTCTTTCTTACTTTCCAATCCAACGGTCACCTCGATGACATATGCAGCCTTCAAATGTGACATTTCATTTTATTTTTCACCAAACCCTATCATTTACCACATCTCGTCATGCCATTTGTTCAACCCTTTGACCTCTAAAATGAAAAGCTTTTTCGTTATTGCAATTTGGGTTTTGTGTTTTTGTGATAACCAGTTTACAATTTGCATGACATTAGTGTTGGTGAAAAACAAACGTGATCCAAAAACTCGCACGACGTTTCGACCTTCAGGTCTCCGTCAGGCACGACATTAATGGTGGTGCACATTACAGTAAAGCTTATGAGGCATATGGCAAGATGACAGAGTGAAAGTTTCTATTTACTGTACGCCCATCTACAGGCAATGTCTGTGGTGGCTAAAAATGAATCTGGGATAGTTTTACACATCACAGCACAGCTCTCTGCAATACCTCAGTAATGTTGCATGTCTTGTGCAAAATGACACAGCAGTTTTTATCCTGGAATATAATAGCTTAATAACACTTCTTGCATTCCCTCGTCCAGCTCTGTCTCTACCTTTGTGATGAACAGAAAAGCCCATCTCTAGGGCTGTGATTCAGGTCAAAGATTTGTCATAAAGAGGTTGAATGAGAGGGTGCCCTTTAGTGCATTGGGGCTAGACTATGGGCAGGCTGAATCATTTCTCTAAAATTAGCTCCCGTGCATTGACCTGGCTTTGGGTGCTGGCGAGGGGAAGTCCTGCTCTTATTTAGGGAAGCATTGCTGAGCTTTTATAATGTACCAGATGGATCCTTGCGCACACTGGTTGGGCGTTTTACTGATGAGCTGTAAAGTTGGAACTAAAATGAAGAAGTTAAATAAACAAGTATGAGACCTATAGTGAAAAATAAATATACTAAAATATATATGAAATACATTTATTTCATGCCAAGTATAAAATTGTACTTTTGGTATATAAGCTGCAGTCTGTAAGTTTGTCGCCATCTCTGTTTGAAAGCTGCAATTGCAGTTATTTGCGGAATTATCATCTTTACACGGGTTGTGCATCGGCACGGATGAATCGAATGTTGGCTGTCAGTCACGGCGGTGTGGATACTGTACTTCACAGATTGCAGTCTTGGAATTATGACCAAAATAAGAATTTCCACGGAAAATGTCAGGATGACAAAGTGAGGAAAAAAACATTAGGCCTACAATAAATGGTGATTAAATCTAACGATCGCTGAGTGCGGTTCACATCAAACCGTGCAAATTATTATTGCTGTTATACACTGTTCTCAAATTGTTAATGTTAACATCAGAATTGCATGACTATGTGTATTTAGTGTGTATTCCCGTTAGCTGTAGATTTCAATTTCTGTAGCCAGTCTTTTGCTTTTGTCTACAGGTGAATCTCCAGTTGATGATTGTCATTTGGATCTTTCTGGATTACAATCCGCCATCAAAATGATAAGTTTAATTATTCCAGCTGCTGTGAGAAAAGGCTATA
Source organism: Zacco platypus (assembly GCA_038088235.1). NCBI lineage: Eukaryota > Metazoa > Chordata > Actinopteri > Cypriniformes > Xenocyprididae > Zacco > Zacco platypus. Next base: position 2,023,802 of record CM076074.1, on the reverse strand, counting down.
AATGATCTTCTACGTGAGATATAACAAGTGTGATATAACCTACGTGACGTAATGACGCAAAGATGAATGCTCACATTTCCCGCGGAAACCCGCCAGTACCGATTTTATTATAAAAAAATATTTTAAGCTTACCGTTGTGAATCGGGCTTAGGTAAGGAGATAGCTTTGAACACTGGCTGGTTTTGAACTTGCTCAAAAATTGATTCTGGATCATTTTTAACCAAAAAAAAGTAGCTTTAAAGTCCGCTAAATTTGAACAACTAATTTTGCACTTTGATTGTGCAGAAGTTGTGCTGAGATCCAACTAAAGATGCGCTGAATTATTTGTGATTGTGCTAAAGTGGAACTATTGCAAGTATGCTTTAAATATCACACATTAAATATCTTACATTTAAAGACTAATATTCATACAGTTCTCATCAATATTGATATTAAAACACATTTTAGGCTTAATGTGCATCGTGCACAAGTAGTACTCCAAATAAAGTTTCATTCAACATTTTACATCAGTAAGTCTCAAGCGATATGTCAGTAAATATATTTGAGGTATACTTGGTGTGAAATACTTTTTTATGACTGTAATAGGAACAGAGCGAGAAATTAAAGCACTTTAATGTGTGTTTTATCCTCAATGTATTGTCTGTATTCTCTCATTCCCTAATGTAAAATAACTTTATATTACTTAAAAAGATTATAATTATAACTATCAATAGAATATAACACAATTATAAATAGAATTGTTCTTAAAATGATAGTTGGTAATGTATAAATTGCATGAACCAATTATTTATTTGTGGCAAATCTTGGAAGAACGTCTTTAAAATTAGTTTCTGCTCTGGGAAGGTCTTCACGTGCACACACTTCTTCAAGGCCTTTAGACACATGAAAGCTGAGCTTCAAACTAAACAGATAAATATACATGACAGACATGCACAACACTATTCACAGCAACTCAGGCCAACATTCTCCGAGAGTTTTACATCAACAGGTCAACACTGTAAACAGCTGTTATCTTCTTTTGTTTAATACCACGTTATTCTCTTAAACAGGCTGTCTGTACAAAAAACACACTGCAGTAGTTAAATGTCAAGATTTGAGTCTGAATTTGCAAATGGACATGGTAAAAACTAAACATGAAGCACTTTATCTCTTCAGTTTCAGTGCTTTTATTTTTAAGAACAATAAATGCATATAAATATATAGTTTATAGTTTTTTCCCCCCAAGGACCAGTGCTGATAGTGTTGCTGTAAAATCAAGTTTTATCAAATCCCGACGTTATTCGCATTTTTGTAATAGTCTAGCTGTAAAAGTATAATGGCATTCATTTAAACGGCTGGCAACTTGACATGTGCAGCATTGTTATTCACATCCACCGTTAAGGGTTTGTTTTAGGGCCATGGCAACTGTGTCTGTTGTGGATAGAAGAGTCGGTGTTAACTTCTGGCCCATAACTTCGTCAAACATGCCTACCAACAGCTGTAATTGTCAGGGTTGGAAACATGAGGCCTGCATCCCACTGTCAGACTATTCCTGGAGTTCTGTGGCTTCTCTCATTCTCACCATGCTAAAATAGCCACCCACTTCAACTGTGCTCAACGCCTCACAAGGAGAGAATGCAGATATAGCCTCACAGAGGTTGTGAATTTTGAAGGTGTGTGTGATTCATTTCAATAAGCAACACTTTTTTTTTTTTCTTATCGTTGTAAGTCCTTTATTTCCACCGAATTATTCAATGAAAATAAGCTTTACATTACAGTTCATCAGTGCATTTGACATTTCAAGTATTCAAACATTTGGATCTCGCATGACACTCTATAGTCAACTGTATTCTACAGCGTTTAATAGCTTTAACTTAGCAAGCAAAACATAATGGTCTACACTCTAATAAAAGTATAAAAAAAAACAATTCAATATTAACATCCGTATGAATAAAAAAGTACAAAAGTCAAGTGGAAAAGACATTACAAATGGTGCAATTTGTACAAGTTGTACTAAAACTGCTTTAAGATTGCACTTCCCTCGTCTCACAGTTATCAAAAGCAGCTCGATTATTGTCCTTGTCGCTGAGGTTTTGTCTTTTTATTCCTCCTCTTCCTCTTCTTCTTCCTCTTCTTCTTCCTGATCTTCGTCGCCACCAAAGTCCAGTTTGGCAAGCATGGCCTCCACGTCTTCGGTGAAGAGCGTGAAGTGGTCCATGCTCTCGAAGCCAGGCTCGGGCCTCTGAAGATGCGAGTTCTTGGACGTATCCTTGGCTTCGTCGATGAGCTGCTTGGCGGCGATGAGGAACTCCGCCGTGTTGCTGTTGTCTATCGTCTGGGAGGCTTTATCCATCAGCTTGATGCTGGCCTGGAGGTGTTCGTTGTACTGCTGGATCAGAGATCGCACCACAGTCACCTTCTCGTCCTGTTCTTGAGCGATCTGTTCTAGGAGTTGGGCCTTGCGGTCTTCTAGGATGGCGTAGAGTAGGTCAAACTTCTCCCCGAGCTTCTGCTTCTGCACTTGGCTGTTATCCTCCACCGCTTTGCAGTTTTCCTCCATCTGCGTCAGCATCGCCTGCAGGCAGCTGTTGCTGGCGCCTAGCAGGTCGATTGAATTTTTAAGTTCGGACTTCTGCGCTTCATAAACGACTTTGAGAGTGGAAACCTCGCAGTCCTTGTGCTGACCGAACACCTTGCACATGGAGCAGGTCGGTGTCTGGCAGGTTATGCAGTAGATGTTAATTTTTTCTTCTTTGTGTACCTCGCACATGGGCTCTTTTGTTTCTTTGGATTTCAAAGGAGGTTCAAGGGCGTTTCCTCCTTTCTCCAACTGCTGCTTGTAGATGTCAATGATGTTCTCCACCAGAAGGTTCCTCTGTAGACCGTAGACACCGTGGCGGTCCAGAACCACCTCGAAGCGGCAGGTAGGGCATCGGAAGATGCCTCCGGAGTAGTGGTAGGGGTTTTTGGAGTCGTAGAGGTCACTGGCGCAGCTGCGGCACAGATTGTGCTGGCATGGTAGAATGACAACCGGCTTTGTGAACATGTCCAAGCAGATGGGGCAGCTCAGCTGCTTCTCCAAGCTCTCCATGGGACTCGGAGCCCGGACTATTTGACCCGTTCGGATGTCCATCGCTGAGGTAGAGTCCTTGTAAGCTTCACTGCTTTGCCTTTTGGTTGAGCTTTTGTGGTTGCTTCTGCCTTTACTGGGGTTTATCTGATCTGTCGAGGCAGAACGCACTCGGGGTTTATATACCGGCCAGCTGCCCGTGACACTTGATCCCTGCGACAGGATCGCTCCCACCACTTGTTTGTGCGGCTCGATTCGGAGAAACATGCTGCCCTCCAACACAACCCACTAAAGAACAAGTCACATGCCAAACTTAGCAACACGACCCCCTCCCTTTCCAAGCTCTCCATCTGCAGTAGACAAATCATGAAGTCAGGCCAAACAAGACCCATGTGATAGCTGTTGGCATGCAGACATCCAGACATCCCCACAACAACATGGCAGGTCAGGAGGAGTTTTAGGACAATTGAGCAAGGGGTGAGTTGTGTATCTGTTTTAGGCTCCATTGTCCTTCACGTGTCCGTGTCACCAACCTCCATCCGTATGGTTCTGGAAGAGAGATCAGGTGGTTGGAGAGCATGGGCAGCACGGATCAGATTTTCCGCCGCATGGCTGGGTGTTTCACAACTTCGACACAGTGAATTTGTAAACAAACAGTCATATGGTCGACAGCCATGCCGCCCCTCGACATCCTCTTAAGCAATATCACACTGGAAGTGTCATTGTCCCTCCAGGAGATGTGCTCCAAAACAGCAGGTGGACACTGCAGTTCATAGTAAAGCATGTTGATGTATGTCATGCTGGTTGCAGAATCATCTCACGCTCGTGTGCTGAAACATCGTGTGCCCATCGAAGGTTATTTGGAGCAAAATTAGATATTTTCAAGAAGCAAGTGGTCGACGTATTTTCAATTCTACAGTCATGTGCTGCTTCACTGCTTATTAGTATTTAAAAAAGCAAATCGTCATGTGGTTTAATCAACAAAAATCATGTGGTGCAACCAACATGTAGAAAAACAAATCAGTGTTGTTGTTGTTCACTTTTGTTAATTGATCAAATAAATATGTTACATTAACTAACATGAACTAACCATGATCAACTCATTTGTTACTGTATTTCCTAATCTTCGTTAACGTTTGTTTGTTAATGTTGTTCGTTGTTTCTTCATGTTAGTTCGAAGCGCATTAACTAATGTTAACAAGATTTTAATAATGTATTAGTAAATGTTAGAATTAACATTAACAAAGATTAATAAGTGCAGTTCATTATTGGTTCACAACTAATGAACCTTATTGTAAAATGTTAACAATAAAATAATAAAATAAAATACAATATAATAAAATAAAATAAAATAAAAATAAAATAGCATTACTATTTAATTTAAACTGTAAGTAAATAAATTATATATATATAGTACTTCTACTACTTTTTTTTTCAGATATTTGCCAAGACAACATTTAAAGGTTTTTCTTTTTTCTTTTCTTTTATTTTATTGTTTTATTTTATTTTTATTTTAACACTTTACAATAAGGTTCATTAGTTAATAACATAATATATATATATAAATTAATATATATAATATAATATATATATATATATATATATATTTTTTAAATATATATATATATTTATTTATTTATGTGTTTATTTATTTATTTATTGATTTATTTACGTGTTTGTTTATTTATTTATTTATTTATGTGTTTGTTTGTTTATTTATTTACTTACTTATTTATTTTATTTTATACAACATGCCCTTGGTAGTCATTACACTAAAACTTTTCCTGACACTGGTGGAAGAAAAAAAATCGAAACAATATTGTCCACTTTTCACCCATTTTTCTAAATAAATCCAGACATAAAGCGGTGCAGTTTCAGTTTCTGTGTGAGTGAACACAATGATCAGTGGTAGTAATTTAAGGGGCACCAGGTAAAATCCTGTCTAGGGCAGCAAATTGACACCCATGTAGAGCTTCATGTAACCTTTATGAAAAGTCATCGAAGACAGTTTGTTGGCCCTGTATATCATCCGTGTAAATATAAACAAGTGTGGGAGCCAGCTGTAAACTGACACCTGCACTTATGCAACTGTTGGACACCACTTATAAAATGAATTTTAAGCTATTACGTCTATTACTAGAGTTCATATGACTTCAAATGGACGTTTGTGGCTTGTTTTAATTTTTGTGTGCGTTCTGGCAGTGAAGAATGTTCCTGGAACACAGTGTCTTGATTTAAATGTCAGAGACCGGATCCATTCGTTTTCCTGTCACGGGTGATCCTGCGACATCTGTGTTATCACACGGCACAATGTGAAGAAAGAGATCGGATGTAAAGCTTTCCCCATTTAAACAAAAAGAAACGAATGTTCTCCGACAAGACAAAGGATTCCAAACATGATAAATGTCAACTACAACTCAGGACAGATTATTTTCGTGATTTCTTCTTTCGTCAAATCAACTTTAATAATTAATGTGGTTCAGATAATATATAATATATTTTGAGCGTCTGTTGATTAAACCAATCGCCTTCATTGTATGAACTCAATGAACTCAACATTTTGAGGTCACTTACTTTTTAAAGTTAAACCAACAACTCTTTTTTTTAACAATGTAGTGGAAATTTTTGTGACTTTCAGATTTTTTTATTATTATTATTTACATTAATATCCATTTCTTACATATTTATTACATGTTGCAAAAAAAAAAAGTGGGATTTTATATTGTATGACTGAAAAGTGTCCACTAGGTGGCAGAATATACCAATTTTTTCAACACCTCATTTCCAAACTGTCTCTTTTCAGGATTTCAGTCATTGGTTCAGGCTGTGAGTGAGTCAGCAGTTTTTATGTCTCCTCTCCAACAAAAGAGTTTCCTACAGCGCATGCGATCACTTGAGAGCGATTATTTGTTCTGGGGCTGCAATCAAAGATATCTGATGAATGTACATTTCCTGACTGGAGCCAGTTTGACCCCTATCACCAGAACCATCTTTGTGTCCGCAAGTCTACAGTACGAGTCCATTGTGGCTGTGTGTACGAGACACACAATGATTTGAATGACTTATCAAACCGATGCTGATGTGATCGACGCTGTACGAGGTTGTTGTACACAATTCCGGTCCATGTCAACTGGACATGGCGTGCAGACGAGATTCCTGTTCTTGACTGTGTGTTTAACTTCCGCCACTCACAGGCCATAAATACAGCAGTGTGTTTGACACAGTCAACAACAACACTGACAGCTTTCTCACGCTTGAAGAAGTTTAAATGACATGTGCACTTATAAAATATACTCGGGTTGGGTTGAAAATGGACAAATCCAGTTAAATGTTTGTCCAAACTGCTGGGTAGTTTTATTTAACTCGACTATTATTTAGAAAATACTGTATTTCTTGCTTAAAATGAACCCAAAGTATGTTGGAAATTAAAAATCAGACTCATAATTACTAGAGGGAACAATGAAAATCAAAAGGTGAGTGCTGGGTTAAAAACAACCCAAGTTGGGTTGAAAATGGACAAACCCAGCGGTTGGGTTATTTGTTTGCCCAATGTCCTGGAAGTTTTATTTAACTCGACTATTGTTTAAAAAATACTGCATTTCTTGCTTGAAATGAACCCAAAGTATGTTGGAAATTTATTTATTATTGAACATATATTTAAACAATAAACATTTATTAAATTACTTATTAATAAATGTTCACTTTTTGATTATTATTTTTGCCTCTACTAGTAATTATATGTCTGATTTTTAATTTAACATATTATAAACAACATATTTTGGGTTCATTTTAAATTATATATATATATGTATATATATATATATATATATATATAGGGAGTGCAGAATTATTAGGCAAGTTGTATTTTTGAGGATTAATTTTATTATTGAACAACAACCATGTTCTCAATGAACACAAAAAACTCATTAATATCAAAGCTGAATATTTTTGGAAGTTTTAGTTTTTAGTTTTAGCTATTTTAGGGGGATATCTGTGTGTGCAGGTGACTATTACTGTGCATAATTATTAGGCACCTTAACAAAAAACAAATTTATACCCATTTCAATTATTTATTTTTACCAGTGAAACCAATATAACATCTCAACATTCACAAATATACATTTCTGACATTCAAAAACCAAACAAAAACAAATCAGTGACCAATATAGCCACCTTTCTTTGCAAGGACACTCAAAAGCCTGCCATCCATGGATTCTGTCAGTGTTTTGATCTGTTCACCATCAACATTGCGTGCAGCAGCAACCACAGCCTCCCAGACACTGTTCAGAGAGGTGTACTGTTTTCCCTCCTTGTAAATCACACATTTGATGATGGACCACAGGTTCTCAATGGGGTTCAGAGCAGGTGAACAAGGAGGCCATATCATTAGATTTTCTTCTTTTATACCCTTTCTTGCCCGCCACGCTGTGGAGTACTTGGACGCGTGTGATGGAGCATTGTCCTGCATGAAAATCATGTTTTTCTTGAAGGATGTAGACTTCTTCCTGTACCACTGCTTGAAGAAGGTGTCTTCCAGAAACTGGCAGTAGGACTGGGAGTTGAGCTTGACTCCATCCTCAACCCGAAAAGGCCCCACAAGCTCATCTTTGATGATACCAGCCCAAACCAGTACTCCACCTCCACCTTGCTGGCGTCTGAGTCGGACTGGAGCTCTCTGCCCTTTACCAATCCAGCCACGGGCCCATCCATCTGGCCCATCAAGACTCACTCTCATTTCATCAGTCCATAAAACCTTAGAAAAATCAGTCTTGAGATATTTCTTGGCCCAGTCTTGACGTTTCAGCTTGTGTGTCTTGTTCAGTGGTGGTCGACTTTCTGCCTTTCTTACCTTGGCCATGTCTCTGAGTATTGCACACCTTGTGCTTTTGGGCACTCCAGTGATGTTGCAGCTCTGAAATATGGCCAAACTGGTGGCAAGTGGCATCTTGGCAGCTGCACGCTTGACTTTTCTCAGTTCACGGGCAGTTTTTTTGCGCCTTGGTTTTTCCACACGCTTCTTGCGACCCTGTTGACTATTTTGAATGAAACGCTTGATTGTTCGATGATGACGCTTCAGAAGCTTGGCTATTTTAAGACTTCTGCATCCCTCTGCAATATATCTCACTATTTTTGACTTTTCTGAGCCTGTCAAGTCCTTCTTTTGACCCATTTTGCCAAAGGAAAGGAAGTTACCTAATAATTATGCACACCTGATATAGGGTGTTGATGTCATTAGACCACACCCCTTCTCATTACAGAGATGCACATCACCTAATATGCTTAATTGGTAGTAGGCTTTCCAGCCTATACAGCTTGGAGTAAGACAACATGCATAACGAGGATGATGTGGTCAAAATACTCATTTGCCTAATAATTCTGCACTCCCTGTATATATATATATATATATTTTTTTTTTATTTATTTATTTATTTTTTTTATAGTTGGGTTAAATAAAGCTACCGAGCAGGTTGGACAAACATTTAACCCAACAGCTGGGTTAAAACAACCCAATTGCAGGGTTTGTCCATTCATTTTCAACCCAACTTGGGTTGCTTTTAACCCAGAATTTTTTTAGAGTGTTTTTTAAAGCAATTTAATGATTGTTTTTTGTTTAATTATAACTTATTAATGAATGTTTATTTATTAAACATATTAAAAATTGTTCATTTCCAACATATTTTGGGTTCATTTTAAGCAAGCAATACAGTCTTTTTTAAACAATAGTTGGGTTAAATAAAACTACCCAGCACGTTGGGCAAATATTTAACCTAACGGCTGGGTTAAAACAACCCAATTGCAGGGTTTGTCCATTTTCAACCCAACTTGGGTTGTTTTTGACCCAACGTTTTTTATGTGTAATGATCCGTCTCATAACTGGCAAGACATGAAACCTAAGAAATTCCAGAACAAGAACTCATTCTAATCTTTGCCATGTATTATTTTGGGTCATTTATAAAAAACATAATTATCCCTTCTTTATTTGTATCAAACATTAATGGTATGATCTGCCTGTTTAGTGCAATGCAATAGAAAAATACTCATGGAACATTTTAGGTTAGCAAAGATTCTGCTCTCCCGACAGCTTCTCAAAGCTGGAGATCTACTCATTTTGGCAAGGAGAGGGTTAAGTGTTATCTCACTAAGTTCAGACCAGGTCAGCAAAGGTCAGCTTCCTAATGCTGCCAAGATTTCCTCTCACCTCCTGACAGCTGTTGAGTTTTAGCCAAAAAGTTTAATCTTATGAATATATGCCACATTATACATCAAAATCTTCATAATTGTTCTGAGAAACTGTTGAGCGCTACACATGGTCCGGTGCCATGCGTCTATGTCTCCGTCCGCCTCCACTCCGAACGGCCACAAATTTGCTAGAGATAAAAAAAATAAATAAAGCTATACTTTTCCATGCTCCTGAGAAAAGACACATGTGCCGGGAGTCACAGAAAAGAGGAATGTGTGAGGGAAGATGTCCAGACAGGGACCTTCGTGTTACACTCTATAAATCTCTGTCGAGATTAATCATCGTTCGTGTGGTTTCCACAGCAGACGGAGCGCATGCAGGCCTCTCTCATCACCTTTATGCTTAAATCTTCCCGCTGGAATACGGACTAATGAGAACCTTCTGGGACTATTAGAGCTGTAGGATTCTTCCAGATAAAGTTGAAAGCAAAAGACCCCGACAAGACATGCCAGTGTGCCACATAAAAATCTGCAGGTGCACAAGTCTATACGTATCTCTCAGTGACTAAAACTGGGTTTGGAGGAAATCTATGTGCAGTTAAAATCAGCAAAACTTCAATAATAAAAGTGTACTTTTGTATTACTTATAAAGACTTGTCGGAAATCGTGAGATAAATCGCTATCACAGTCATTTTTAACAGCAAAATGAATGAATGAATACAATCTGCATATAATTTTTGGGAAAAAAATATCCTTTATATTTAAAAAAAAAAAAAAAACATATATTAAATATAAAATAAATATTCTGTGTCTGATTTTAAATTTCCAATTTTTAATTTCTAATTTTTTTTAATTGGGTTCATTTTAAGCCAGACATATAGTCATTTTTAAACAATAGTTGGGTTAAATAAAACTATATTGGGCAAACATTTAACCCAACTATTGTTTCATTATTATTCATTAAACTTATTACTAATGTTAATTTTTCAAACATATTAATAAATGTTCATTTCCAACGAATGAATACAATATGCATATAATTTTTGGGAAAAAAATATCCTTTATATTTAAAAAAAAAAAAACATATATTAAATATAAAATAAATATAAATAAATCTAAAATTTTTATTTCTTTTTTAAATTTATATTTTTTATTTTTCTAAAATAATTATATAAATATAATTATAAATAAATAATATAATATATTAAAATTTCCTTTCAATATACATCCTGTCAAGAATAGTTTGCGCTCTAAAGCTGCTTTGGAACAATATTTTTTGTGAAAGTGTTAAACACATAAATTGAACTGAACTGAGTTTACATGTCTAAAAGTACTAGATAATAATAGGCATAAAATAAAAGTTATTATAAAATAAATGTTTTCCAGGTATAATTTTGATTATTATTTGTGGCTTTAGTACAATGACATTATTTAAGTCATATAAATAAACTATATCACGCTTACTATACATACATGGACATATTTAGTGTATTTTATATTTTACGTTAATAAATGCTGGGTTAAAAACAACCCAAGTTGGGTTGAAATTGGACAAACCCAGCAGTTGGGTTAAATGTTTGCAGTTTTATTTAACCCAATTATTGTTTAAAAATGACTGTATGTCTGGCTTAAAATGAACCCAAAATATGTTGGAAATTAAAAATCAGACACATAATTAAACACTGGGTTAAAACAACCCAATCGCTGGGTTTTGCATTTTCAACCCAACTTGGGTTGTTTTTAACCCAGCATTTGTATAAACATTTATTAATAAATGTTCACCTTTTGATTATTATTGTTGCCTCTAATAATTATGTGTCTGATTTTAAATTTCCAATTTTTAATTTCTAATTTCTTTTAATTGGGTTCATTTTAAGCCAGACATATAGTCATTTTTAAACAATAGTTGGGTTAAATAAAACTACATTGGGAAAACATTTAACCCAACTATTGTTTCATTATTATTCATTAAACTTATTAATAATGTTAATTTTTCAAACATTTTAATAAATGTTCATTTCCAACAAATTTTGGGTTAATTTTAGCAGTCATACAGTCATACAATAGTTGGGTTAAATAAAACTACCCAGTAGATTGGGGAAACATTTAACCCAACTGTTGTTTCATTATTATTCATTAAACTTATTAATAAATGTTCATTTCCAACTAATTTTGGGTTCATTTTAAGCAGTCATATAGTAATTTAAAAACATTCGTTGGGTTAAATAAAACTACCCAGGTTGGAAAAACATTTAACCCAACTGCTGGGTTTGTGCATTTTCAACCCAACTTGGGTTGTTTATAACCCAGTATTTTTAAACAATAGTTGGGTTAAATAAAACTACCCAGCATGTTGGGCAAACATTTAACCCAACCTCTGGGTTTGTCCATTTTCAACCCAACTTGGGTTGTTTTTAACCCAGCATTTTTTAGAGTGAAGAAATCATATTTGAGGGTCCCAAATTGTAAAACTCCTGCACTGACGCACATGCTTTCCATCATATCACACAGTAATTTGATGGAAAGCACATGTTTGGTCATAACCTGACGGTCAAATCATCATATCAGAAACCTTGATCTCGGAGACTTTGTTCAACTAAAGGGTTTCTGTACTGAAAAGATTGGCAAGGACAATGAGGCAGGAATTCCCAGCTGAGCCGTGTCTGCGGCGGTGGGAGTGCGTGAGAAAACGAAGGAGCCGGGTGGTATTGTTCGTTGCCATCATTTCCTCATGTTTGATCACCTCAGTTTTAGCAACCCACTGCCCATTTCAACACAAGTGACCATAGACTTTGTTGGGACGCTGGCGTCCTACAGATGTGGCCAGTTTCGACGTGTCCCTAAATAGACTTTTCTTTTCTTTTTGAGGTCATGGGTGGAGTGGAGTGCCAGTCATTTCTTCAATTACGACTTTCAAATTCCAAAATAGTTTCCAGAAGGTTTACATTAACAATAAAAACAGTGAGTATAAATTTGACTGTATTGCTTCATTCAAAGTGTAAACATCCAGGCTAGCATGCCAGGTTACGATATTTCAGTTTCTTTCCCACAGTCCAGCGGTTCTTGGTGTTTAATCAAGCGCGTGATAATAGCCGAACATAATCATTTACAATTGGCCGATGGAGTTTTTGTGTATGAGGAAGAGGAAATGGGTCGAACGAAGAGGACAGTGAGGGAGGATAAGATCATATCCATCAACATCAGACTGGAAGACCGTCGCTCTAAACAGGAAGATGTGGTCAGATTAAATGCAGATTACTGAAGTTTCTGCGCCCCTCAGCAAAAGAGAGAAAGGAACACCAGAGTAAACAAAAGATTAGTCAAGCTTGCAGTGTCTTCGCTAAACACCGTTGGCAGGGCTGGGCAGGTATTTCACTACAGATTACAAAATACATGCTTTAAAAAGTCATTTGTAACGTATTTCGTTACATTACTCAAGTTTAGTAACTTAATCTAAATACTTTAGAATACTTTGGAATACTAATAAGTGTGGAATAAACACAAAAAAGGTCATTGCAAGTTTTTATCTCACAATTCTGAATTTTTCCCTCAGAATTGTGTGATATAAAGTTGCAATTGTGAGTTATAATGTCAGAATTATGAGATATAAACTTATAATATTGAGAAAAGTCAGAATTATGAGATATAAACTTATAATATTGAGAAAAGTCAGAATTATGAGATATAAACTGACAATATTGAGAAAAGTCAGAATTATGACATATAAACTCAGAATATTGAGAAAAGTCAGAATTATGAGATATAAACTCAGAATATTGAGAAAAGTCAGAATTATGAGATATAAACTCACAATATTGAGAAAAGTCAGAATTTTGAGATATAAACTCACAATATTGAGAAAAGTCAGAATTATGAGATATAAACTCACAATATTGAGAAAAGTCAGAATTATGAGATATAAACTCGCAATATTGAGAAAAGTCAGAATTATGAAATATAAACTCACAATATTGAGAAAAGTCAGAATTATGAGATATAAACTCACAATATTGAGAAAAGTCAGAATTATGAGATATAAACTCACAATATTGAGAAAAGTCAGAATTATGAGAAATAAACTCATACTAAATTCACAATTGCAAGAAAAAAAGTCAGTATTGCAAGTTTATATCTCTCAATTCTGACTTTATAACTTGCAATTGTGAGTTTAAATCTCGCAATTCTGAGAAAAAGAAGTCAGAATTGTGAAATTGTGAGGGGAAAAAACAAATTGTGAGAAAAAGTTGCAGTGACCTTTTTTACAATTGTAAAATGACTCACAAAACATGAAAACAGTGGAAAACATGAATCTTAACTCTTTTTCAGACGGTCAGAGTCAGAGAATCACCAATTTCTGTTTCAATGACATTAAAACTCAAAGTAATCACTTTGGTAATCTAAAACACTTTTCAGATGTAACTGTAATCTGATTACCACCCATTTAAAATGTAACTGTAATGAAACACAGTTACTCAAATTTTGTATTTTAAATACGTTACTAAGTTACTTGTATTTCGTTACTCCCCAACCCTGGATTGTAAATAAAAGTGCTGCAAATTCTCAGGGTCTTTCACCACATTTAATGTGCAGGTGTACATTCTGACAGCATCTGCTTGAGTTTGGGCTTACTATTGTTCTTAGAAGTATTTGCTAGATGGATTAAGGGCTCCTAGTGGGCTTCTGGGTTTCATTTGCAGCTTTAATACATTCTCTGTGACATTTATGGTGGTGGTGTGACTTTACTTTTAACAGGTTTGGGGCTTTTACTGAAACGGAGAGGGACTGTAGTGTGACAGACATTGTTGGTTTATGATTTGTCACTGGAAACTAGAGTTATACGTGTGTCGCACGGCCTGTGAGATCTGTGGTCTTCATCAGATCAAGAACATTTGGAGCTCAGCCAAGCTTTCGCACAACCTACCGGAGACTTTAAAACTTAATTTATAAGACTGATCAGAGTAATTCGGCCTGTTTAAGCTAAAAGAAAGCATTACAACTGAATGTAACTGAGCGATATTACATGAGCACAAGATTATGAGCATGAGCCAACGACCAATTCGTATTTTACGAGGTGGCTATAACTGACCGTTCGCAAAGCCCCGCCCCCTTTAGTTACTGTTGCTATGCGCTCTCACGCCACACATCATGTTCTCACACAGTAAAAAATACATTGTGGAGCAAAGAGGACACTGACAACGTATGAAACAGTCCTTTAATTTTAAAACAGTTTAATCAATAAATAGCGTCTAGTGTGTGTTTAATGTGTGGTGACAGATCGCTGTAGCTCCTCGTGAAGCGATCATCTCTTCATACTAGTTCATTTATAGCATCAAATAAACATGAATGAACATCAGAAGGAATGTTGTTTCAAGACGTGATTCAAGTTCACCAACGTTAATCTACTAACTCCCCTGACTGCTTTGTCAGAAAAAATGGCAGATTCTGAGTTATGATTGGTCAGATCACCTGTCAATCAAACTGCTGGATTTTATCAAGGTAAATCCTACAAGTTATTTTTTTCAGTGAATGACATTTTACAATAAACAATATTGCAGTTATGCAGTCCATTTTTTTTTTTTTGCTAATGAAAACAGTTCCAAATAAAACTTACTTCGTATTCAATTCACGTCATGTTACTGTAACGTCTAGATTCTGACTTGTAAAAAGTGTTCATTTTCATGAACATCATGTTAGAAATAAACACCAGCTGTTATACACGTCAAACTACCATACCAGTAATTTATCGTAATGTACAGACTGTATGTGTGAAAGGCTCACTTGTCGCCACCTACTGGCGTGTCGATGTACATTTCCAGCTCTAATGTACAGATGGTGTAAAACAAACAAATACAGAAAGTGAAGTGCTGTTGGAATATTTGCAGAAATAGTATTGCTATGCTTCTACACAGATAAAGATAAAGTGTCTGTTATGATTTTGATGCTTGAAATGTTTCTGGAATATGGAAATGTTTTTAGTCTATAACGATTTTACAGTTTGTCAAAGTGTGGTTCAGATTATCCACCAGTGTATTTTTCCCATGGCTGTAAGCATAAGCTCTTCTCCGAGGGACAGCTGTAGAGTTTGATTTTCCCCAAATAGCCATAAAATTACCCAGAGTGTGGCTTGACCTCTGTGTTGCTTTACCCTGGTCAGCTCCGTTAGATGGATTCGGGGACCCCGGGCAGAGGCTCAGGGACGCGGTTAATCTCTAATTGAATCTGGAGCAGGTCCAACTAGCCACAATAGAGGTCAAAACACGTATGAGACAACGACGCTTCACATTTATTTGCTTTTCTTTTGTCTTTAAGCTCGCTTCTTATCCAAGAGCTGCCATCTGAGATTGAGTGTTGGTGAGATGTTGTTTTAAGACGAGTCCATGCCAAAGATCACCTCTTTCAGGTGGTAAAATTTCTCTCTGTTTACCGAGTATTCACAAATCCCTTTCATTTGTTATGTCACAAGATCAAAAAGAGGGTGTTGGGCCTTATTTCCCATTCCCAGGACTCAGCATAACTCAATATACACTCCAAAAGAAAAAAGTTGTTGGGTTGAAAATGGACAAACCCAGCGGTTGGGTTAAATGTTTGCCAACCCAAAATATGTTGGAAATTAAAAATCAGACACATGCCAACATGCCAACTATTGTTACTGAGGTGTAAAAATGACTGTATGTCTGGCTTAAAATGAACCCAAAATATGTTGAAATTAAAAATCAGACATAGAGGCAACAATAATAATCAATATGTGAACATTTATTAAAAAGCAATTTAATAACTGTTTATTCACAACTCAAGTTGGGTTGAAAATGGACATACTCAGCGATTGGGTTGTTTTAACCCAGCGGTTGGGTTAAATGCCCACTCTGGTGGGTAGTTTTATTTAACTCAATTATTAATTAAAAATTACAGTACTGCTCGCTTAAAATGAACGTTTATGTTTAATAATTGAAGTTTAATGATTAAATTATAAATGCAACAATAATCATTTATTAAATTGCTTATTAATAAATGTTCACATTTTGATTATTATTATTGCCTCTAGTAATTATGAGTCTGCTTTTTAATTTCCAACCCTTTGGGTTCATTTTAAGCCAGACATATAGCAAACATTTAACCCAACTGCTGGGTTAAAACCAGGGTTTGTCCATTTTCAACCCAACCTGGTTTGTTTTTGATGCTGCCTTCACATGCTATAGGAAATTTGATCATTCCCACTTCAGAAGTCGTGATTACGAGCTTAAGTTTTGACATGAGAGGGCGTTCATTTGCAATTTTTTAACTAGGAAACTCGTTTTTACGATAATTCCAAGAGCATGTGAAGGTGCATAACACAGCATTTTTTAGGGTGTTGTTTCATTATTATATGAAAACATATTAATAAATGTTCATTTCCAACAAATTTTGGGTTCATTTTAAGCAACCGTATAATAAAACAATTGTTGGGTTAAATAAAACTACCCAACATTTAACCCAAACGCTGCAATAAAACAACCCAACCGCTGGGTTTGTCCATTTTCAACCCAACTTTTTACATTTTTCATTATTTAGCAGACGCTTTTATCCAAAGCGACTTACAAGGGGAGCAATCCCCACTTTCAATTCCTGCCGGCGTGGGAATCGAACCAGCAACCTTCAGATTACAAGCCCGACTCCCTCACCACTAGGCCACGACTACCCCAACTTGGGTTGTTTTTAACCCAGTGTAGCCTCAGCATTTCCTCAGCTTGTCTCTTTGTATTTATTAATGGTGTCGCGCAACTGAATTTGAAAAGTGCCTTATGGGTTAATAATAGGTTTTTTAAAACAAAAAATCCACTGCATGAACGTGAGATTATTGGGAAAAAATTCATGAGATAAAGACATCAACGGTATGCCAGTCTAATTCTTCATTTCATCGAAAACATCTGAACCACTGTATAACTGTGTTCCAAAAAGCCTCCCCTGATACATCCAAGGCTGCAGCTCGTCTAATTGGGATGTTTTGTATCTGAGAAGGAAGCGGGTCAGTGCAGGGGTCAACAGTGCCGCAATTAAACCATTTTCTGCAGGTCAGCCCACAGACGGAGGACCAAAGCCACAGTTCAAGGGTGTTTTGCTGGTATGCACCTCAAGATGTGCTGATTTGTGAAGTGTCTTTTCTCCATCCAAGTGTCTTTGAACTGCGTCCGGGGAGGATGCAGCCAGACTCCAGATATAATAGAGAAGAAGTGCTTTATGATCTCTCGGATTGAGTCTCAGCCCATATGTTTGCTGATTCTTATCTGCTCAAAGATGGTCAGTGGGGGAGAAGCACAGGAGAGTATTTATGCCTCCACGTCCCTTGCTCAAGTTTGAGACACGGCGCCACAGCATTTTCACCTTGTTTATCTCCCTCACATTAGTCTGAGCCTTCATTATTTCCGTGTTTTATAGAGAGGCCTGGACTTATTGGCTATTATCTGTCTGGTATTCTAAACAGAGGGGAAGCACTACGGCACATAATGGCTATATTCCACAGGAGATCATTATGGTTGCAATCATGAATCATCACTATCCCAAATACAAATGCAACATGAGGTTGATGTCATATTAGGATTGAGAATATTTTCACAGTTATATGGAAGGCTGTCAACCACTAAGCTAACCAAACATGGAGTGGAACAAATCTTCCTTTGACTTTATTTATTTGTTTGCCCTTAAACCAAGCAGTTTCCAAGCCAAAGCCCTGAGAGAAGAGGCTCATGCAAGTTTCACTTTTGGCACTCGAACTCAGAAATAATCAGGGTTGGGGAGTAACGAAATACAAGTAACTTAGTTTCGTATTTAAAATACAAAATTTGAGTAACTGTATTTCATTACAGTTACATCTGAAAAGTATTTTAGATTACCAAAGTGATTACTTTGAGTTTTAATGTCATTTAAACAGCAATTGGTGATTCTCTGACTCTGACCGTCTGAAAAAGAGTTAAGTTTCATGTTTTCCACTGTTTTCATGTTTTGTGAGTCATTTTATAATCGTAAAAAAGGTCACTGGATCTTTTTCTCACAATTTGTTTTTCCCTCACAATTGTGAGTTTGCATTTCACAATTCTGACTTCTTTTTCTCAGAATTGTGAGATTTAAACTCACAATTGCAAGTTATAAAGTCAGAATTTGTACTTTTTTTCTTGTAATTGTGAATTTAGTTTGAGTTTATATGTCATAATTTTGACTTTTCTCAATATTGCGAGTTTATATCTCATAATTCTGACTTTATAACTCGCAATTGCAACTTTAAATTACTCAATTCTGAGGGAAAAATTCAGAATTGTGAGATAAAAACTTGCAATGACCTTTTTTTGTGTTTGTTCCACACTTGTTAGTATTCCAAAGTATTCTAAAGTATTTAGATTAAGTTATTAAACTTGAGTAATGTAACGAAATACGTTACAAATGACTTTTTAAAGCATGTATTTTGTAATCTGAAGTGAAATACATTTTAAAAGTAACCGACCCAGCCCTGGAAATAATGACCTACATAGACTCAAAATGAATAATTCATACAAATATTAAAGCTTGTGTTTTATTGTCCACACAATGAAAGTTACAGCTGAAGAAAAATATGTTGTATGGAAGAAAGAAAGTCATGAAGGTGAGTTATGACAAAACGTTTTATTTTTGGATAACATCCCTTCAAGTATCCCCTGAAAACTGCAACTCTCTTGTGAGCAACGATTACAAACGTGTACCGTACGTAATTGTGTTCGTGCGATCAGCAGACAGGAATCTCTTTATGGATCTGTGAAACGAAGCCAGGTCAATTAATGTAAATGCATGCACATATGCTCCAAGAAAGCACCTTAGCACGTATTCAAACTATTAATCAATGGGAGGAAATGAAACCTTTGACCCTTCCCTCTCGCTAATGGGGCAGAATGTAGCTGTCCGCCAACAAACTTTCAAAAGGATCGGGACTCTTGTGAGACTACTGACTGAGGAGGAAGAAACGATCCACAAAAATGTTCTGAAACCAACATTCCATCTTGAATCCATACAGAAGATTTAATGCTTAAAAACAGGTGTGCGTATCAACATATCTTCACTATGGATTTCTTTGTTATTTTCTTTCATGTAGCGTGAAATTCTGCCTTGACCTCAAATGAATAATGCACATAAACGCAGAGTAACATCTCCCAAACTCCAAACTCTATCCACTTGGCTGATGTTTCAATAGAATCACATTTTATTAAAATCATAACCCTCCCTCGCTTTACAGATGAATTGGCTGTCATGGTAAAACTCAGCTTAGACAAGCTGATTGGCCAACAGTGTGATGTAAGATTTTCAAAACTCTTGTGACTCTTCTCAGTGATTTGCAATGCTGTAAGTTCTATCATGGTTAATAACAAAGTTGACAAATTAATTGTCCAGACTCTCTGATAGGTCTGAGAGGGTTCACAACAGGTGATGACAGACTGAGCATTTCCATTACACACGGAAATATAATCTTTTGTAACGTTACATTCTTTGTCTCGGGTTTTAACTTCCATATTGGGTGGTCAAGTTAGACGCAAGCTCTGGAAAACTTGGAGAAATCTTATATCGAAGAGAATTGGTTTTGATATGTCCCCCTTGACGCTCAATTATATCATTGCCCTGAATCAACCGAAACAGATGTGAATGAGGTGTAAATGGGGTCACTTTAGACCCAAGCTGCTAAAACTATTGCGACACTTTTATAGTGAATTCCTGCACACTAAAAACTCTAGGGTTATTTTCCCTTTTGAGTCTTTTGAGTCATTTTTGGGGGGTATTTTTTCAGTGTTTGAGTAGATTTTGTGTTCCCAGATCCTGGGTCAGACATAATAACCCAGTGTTTGAGTAGTTTTTGTGTTCCTCAGATCCTGGGTCAGACATAATAACCCAATGTTTGGGTAGTTTTTGTGTTCCTCAGATGCTGGGTCAGATGTAATAACCCAGTGTTTGGGTAGTTTTTGTGTTCCCAGATCCTGGGTCAGACATAATAACCCAATGTTTGGGTAGTGTTTGTGTTACCAGATCCTGGGTCAGACGTAATAACCCAGTGTTTGGGTAGTTTTTGTGTTCCCAGATCCTGGGTCAGACGTAATAACCCAGTGTTTGGGTAGTTTTTGTGTTCCCAGATCCTGGGTCAGACATAATAACCCAATGTTTGGGTAGTGTTTGTGTTACCAGATCCTGGGTCAGACGTAATAACCCAGTGTTTGGGTAGTTTTTGTGTTACCAGATCCTGGGTCAGACATAATAACCCAATGTTTGGGTAGTGTTTGTGTTATTCAGATCCTGGGTCAGACATAATAACCCAATGTTTGGGTAGTTTTTGTGTTCCCAGATCCTGGGTCAGACATAATAACCCAATGTTTGGGTAGTTTTTGTGTTCCCCAGATCCTGGGTCAGACATAATAACCCAATGTTTGGGTAGTTTTTGTGTTACCAGATCCTGGGTCAGACATAATAACCCAGTGTTTGGGTAGTTTTTATGTTCCCCAGATCCTGGGTCAGACATAATAACCCAGTGTTTGGCTAGTTTTTGTGTTACCAGATCCTGGGTCAGACATAATAACCCAATGTTTGGGTAGTGTTTGTGTTATTCAGCTCCTGGGTCAGACATAATAATACTATAGTACTATACTATTTTTATTTTATTTTACTAATACTATAGTATTATAGTAAAAATAACCCATTATTCTGGGTTAAATAAAATAACTCAATAAATAAATAAATAACCCAATTTGCTGGGTAAATTTAACCCAACTGGACTGTGTCTGCTTAAGTTTTGTTTTGGTCAACTTGTTTTTTCGGGAAGCAGATAAAGCATCCATGATTGACAGTTTTCTGTGTCTCTCTGTCTATCAAAAGCAGTAAAGCCCCTCAGGATTTATCTGAAATGGACTCCACCAGATCCTTGTTGCCTGAAGTCTATGTAGTAGATGTCAACGGAGAGAATGGAGGTCAGGATTCAATACAGTAGACTGACAGCTAAGCTGCCTTTATCCCAGCGTCTGGCCCCTTTTTATGTGTTCCCAGTGGCCTTGGGGCTTTTTCATCTCCTTGGCCTAATATTTACCCAATTTTGGAGCCTTACCAGAGGAAGGAACACCAAGAGTAAAGCTTCAAAAATCGCAAGTGTTGAGAGACATCCACCCGTATTCGACCTGACACAAATGCACAGAAAAGTGTTTGACTGAAACCGAAAGAGAGCTCGTATATTCTGCGGTGTCATTAGGAAAAGTGTTTTTGGTAACATGAATGGCTCTGTTGTTCAGCATCATCTTTGGCAAATGCAGTAATTGGACCCAGAGATGCAGGGAGGGATGTTGTTTCAGTAAATGCAATGCTGTATCAGGTTCCTTTCTGATGAGCGACGGACAGGTTATGCCATAGCATACGTAAGTGTGTGTGTGGGTGTGAAGATGAATGGGGTTTGCATGGCCTGGAGTCAAGGGCTTTTTATAGATGCACAGCGCTGCAAGGGCTGGTGGGTAAAGCAGACAGTTATGAATGAGTCTGACTAAGACCCCATTAGCAAAGAGTTATTAATTACAGCCCATGATAACAGATGAACGAGAGCAATTTATTGAATATTGCGTTGGGAAAAATAACCTTGTTTAATCTTCGTCATTTGTACAATTTGGTTTCTTTGATTTACAGGTTATGAAAAACTGAACTGGAATCAAACTCTACAAAGTAGAGAATATACAACGCATGCAGATTTGATGAAGTGCAGAAAAAACTACATGAACTGAACTGTAAGATATTCCACAGTTCTTTCTCTCTCAAATTCAGAGCTGATGGAAAGCAGCAGACTTGAACTTTGGGTCAAACTAATGAACTTGAGAGATAAATTCACTGAATTTGTCATTGAGGGATGTAGTTATCAGGGTAGCATCAATCTCTGCTACAACTGTAATTTGATCCACCGTCTTTCTGTTCCCAGATCAGTACACAAAACTGTCTTTTGCATATAAGACTAGATTTTAAATTAAAAGATATTAAAATTGGAAAACACAGTACTTGGTAGATGAGGTACATTATGCAAAATGTTATACAAAAATGCGTTATGTTATACAAGCTGACCACACAAAATGTTTTGTCGCTTGAGAAAGTGAAGCAGTACGTGTCAAATAAAATACTACAACACACACTCACCTAAAGGATTATTAGGAACACCATACTAATACTGTGTTTGACCCGCTTTCGCCTTCAGAACTGCCTTAATTCTACATGGTATTGATTCAACAAGGTGCTGAAAGCATTCTTTAGAAATGTTGGCCCATATTGATAGGATAGCATCTTGCAGTTGATGGAGATTTGTGGGATGCACATTCAGGGCATGAAGCTCCCGTTCCACCACATCCCAAAGATGCTCTATTGGGTTGAGATCTGGTGACTGTGGGGCCATTTTAGTACAGTGAACTCATTGTCATGTTCAAGAAACCAATTTGAAATGATTCGAGCTTTGTGACATGGTGCATTATCCTGCTGGAAGTAGCCATCAGAGGATGGGTACATGGTGGTTATGAAGGGATGGACATGGTCAGAAACAATGCTCATGTAGGCTGTGGCATTTAAACGATGCCCAATTGGCACTAAGGGACCTAAAGTGTGCCAAGAAAACATCCCCCACACCATTACACCACCACCACCAGCCTGCACAGTGATCCATGTTCTCATTCTGTTTACGCCAAATTCTGACTCTACCATCTGAATGTCTCAACAGAAATCGAGACTCATCAGACCAGGCAACATTTTTCCAGTCTTCAACTGTCCAATTTTGGTGAGCTCGTGCAAATTGTAGCCTCTTTTTCCTATTTGTAGTCGAGATGAGTGGTACCCGGTGGGGTCTTCTGCTGTTGTAGCCCATCCGCCTCAAGGTTGTGCGTGTTGTGGCTTCACAAATGCTTTGCTGCAGACCTCGGTTGTAACGAGTGGTTATTTCAGTCAAAGTTGCTCTTCTATCAGCTTGAATCAGTCGGCCCATTCTCCTCTGACCTCTAGCATCAACAAGGCATTTATTGAGAATAAATGAGAAATTGAACGATTGTTCCTAATAATTCTTTGTAATATGAGACCACAAAACCAGTCATAAGGGTCATTTTTTTTTGAAACTGAGATTTATACACCACCTGAAAGCGGAGTAAATAATCTTTCCATTGATGCATGGTTTGTTAGGATAGGATAATATTACACAACTATTTGAAAATCTGGGATCTGAGGGTGCAAAAAAATCAAAACATTGAGAAAATCACCTTTAAAGTCGTTCAAATGAAGTTCTCAGCAATGCATATCCACTCACAAACATACATTTACATTTACAAAATATCTTCATGAAACATGATCTTTACTTATCCTAAAGATTTTTGGCGTAAACGAAAAATCGATCATTTTGACCCATACAATGTATCGTTAGCTATTGCTGCAAATAAACCTGCGTGACTTATGACTGGTTTTGTGCTCCAGGTCACATATTACTTATTTACAAAAAGTGTTTGCAGTCACACTTTTGTTTAGGGTCCAATTCTCACTATTAACCATGACTTTTTCCTCAGTAAACTCCTATTTACTGCTTATTAATAGTTAGTTAGATAGTTGTTAAGTTTAGGAATGAGGTAGGATTATGCAGATTTGAATATGATTTGATTTGAATATGCAGAATAAGGCATTAATATGTACTTTATAAGTACTAAAAAACAGCCAATATCCTAGTAATATGCATGATAATAAGCAACTAGTTAATAGTGAACCCTAAACTAAAGCGTTACTGTATTTGCTTTTCAGTTCAGTGTATGTGAAATATAGTTCTATGGTTTCTGGTCTCTAATTAAAAGTTCTATGTGAAAGAATCAGTTGAATGGTTTTGCAATGGCAAGCTAATCGACCCTTCGCAAAGCCCCGCCCCCTTTAGTTACTGTTGCTATGTCCGACAAGTCATGCGCTCTCATGCCACACATCGTGTTCTCACGAAGTGAAAAATACATCCTGGAGCAAAGAGGACACTGACAACGTATGAAACAGAAAAAAATATTGTAATTTTTTTAAGAAGTTTAATCAATAAATAGCGTCTGGTGTGTGTTTAATGTGTGGTGACAGATCGCTGTAGCTCCTCGTGAAGCGATCATCTCTTCATACTAGTTCATTTATAGCATCAAATAAACATGAATGAACATCAGAAGGAATGTTGTTTCAAGCGCGGAAAGACGTGAGGACACACAATTTATCAAGTTCACCAACATTAATCTACTAACTCCCCCGACAGCTTTGATGGACAAAATGGCGGATTCAGGGTTATGATTGGTCAGATCGCCTGTCAATCAAACTGCCGGCGAACGGTCAAGTGCCCGTATTGGCTCTTTTCATTAATAGACTGAATGAATGTATGACTTCACTGTGACACAAATAACATATCAAGATTATTTACATCTGGATTGGTACTATTTTTACTAACCTTTCGGCCCAGAAAGAAGTCTGAAGTGTGCTGTGCAATAGATACTGGGATTTTTTTAAAATGAAATCACTTAGAGCAATAAATTATCCGTGCATTTTAATTTTAGAGCAAGATTGCCAAGGTCAATAAATGTTGTGGTCTGCAGTTCAACAGCAATCAAAACACAGTCTTAAATTTCTTTAAACGTTTTATACATCCCCGCTCGCCTAATGCACACATCTTTTGGCCGACCGCATGTTAAATTGCTTTAGGTTGCCCCGGGTCAGGATTCACTTAAGTCTATATAACTGTAACACAATTCAAGGAAGTCGTTCCTGAAGTGGAAAATATTTCCTTCGTATCAACACGTCATCATCAAAAACGTTTGCGCTTTAATGATTTTTTCTTATGTTAACATGTCAAGTCTCAGTCCATCACATTTGAGCTCGTTCCAACAAGCGTTTTCATGGTTTAAGTCACATGTCGTGAAACAACTTTGCCCACATGTTCGAGAGCCAGTCCTTCAAAGGATTGTGTGGTAAAGAGACAGCAGTAAATTCACTGTGGTTACAGCAGCGGGAATGACCGCGGATCAGACGTTTGATCTTGTTCTTCGAGTGGAAGCGGAGGCCGAGTGCCTCGGCCAGAATGGATTGCGATGACTTGCAGAGGAGCGGTGAAGGAGCTCTCTGTTTCTCAGCAGTCGGAACACAATGCACAGCGATCTTCCCGTGGCAAACCCCAGAGAAACATGTATGGAAGGTTCAGAGGAAAACCGAATGCAGGTCACTTTCCCTCAGTGTATGAGATTAAGCGTGGGGCCTCCGTCTCCTCACTATCTGGCACTTTTTTGGCTCTGGCTACCAGGAACCTTTGATCTCCCTCTCAATGGACCGCAGACTCCTGCCAACAGAGGGGCATGGTCGACTGTTATAATCAAATCTAATCGAGCTGCATCTAACAGCAGAGATGGAGTGATATATTTAGACTGTGAACATAAGTAATGGATTTGTGCTGAGCGGAATGAGGGAGAAGAGCTAATCAAGCGTTAGATGTTTTGGCAGGGCTTCACCACTGAAGAGTGCGCACTCATTTGAAAATGATTAAGCTTACGGTTGGTGTGGAGATGGAAAAAGAAGGGACGTCTGTATTTGCTTCCGCCCAGAAATAAAGTACAGTCCAAAAATAATATGTGCACTACTGTTCAAAAGTTCGGGGTCAGTATCACGTTTGAATAAGAAAGTAAATTCAGTTTCAAGTAAAATTTTCCTGATAAAATGTAAAAAGAATCTCATTTTCCACAAAAAAATATTAAATAACACAACTGTTTTCAACTGTGATGATAATAAGAAATATTACCTGAGCATCACATCAGCATATTACAGTCTGAAAAATTGGTTAAAAACAACCCAAGTTGGGTTGAAAATGGACAAAACCGGCGGTTGGGTTAAATGATTGCAGTTTTATTTAACTAAAATGACTATATGTCTGGCTTGAACCCAAAATATGTTGGGAATTAAAAATCAGACTCATAATTATTAGAGACAACAATAATAATAATCAAAATGTGAACATTTATTCATAAGAAATTTAATAATGTTTAGTTATTATTCATTAAACTTCATTACTACATTAATAAATGTTCATTTACAACATATTTTGGGTTCATTTTAAGCAACAATACAATCATTTTTAAACAACAATACCCAATAAAATCATTTAACCCAATCACTGGGTTTGACCATTTTCAACCCAGCTTGGGTTGTTTTAACCCAGCATTTTTTGTGTAAAATACATGATTGTGGTGGATCATGTGACACTGACTACTGGAGTAATTCAGATCACAGAAATACATTACATTTACAAAATATATTAAAATAGAATACAGTTGTTTTAAATTCTAATAATATTTCACAATAATACACTCTAAAAAATGCTGGGTTGAAAATGCAGTTTTATTTAACTCAACTATTGTTTAAATTACTGTATTGCTTGCTTAAAATGAAGCATGTTGGAAATTAACATTTATTAACAAGCTTAATGAATAATAATTAAACAAACATTTATTATTAATAAATGTTCACCTTTTGATTATTATCGTTGCCTCTAGTAATTATGCGTCAGATTTTTAATTTCCAACCTATTTTGGGTTCATTTTAAGCCAGACATATAGTCATTTTTAAACAATAGTTGAGTTAAATAAAACTTTGTCCATTTTTAACCCAACATTTTTTTAGAGTTTTACAATGTTTTTGACGAATGGTGACTCAAGTCACTTTTATTTATATTATAATCATAAGGAGAAGTGAGAGACTGAAAAGAGCTCTAGCCATAGTTATTTTTGACACATTAAAATACCAAGCATGACGTTATTCTCATGTTGTCTGGAAATAAAAGATGGAAAATTGAAAGCTCATTCAGTAAAACTGATGGATACGCCTTATTTGTAGGGCAACCTCATGATTTTAAATGATTCATTTCAGTCTTTTTGAGTGGAAGTTCCCCAAACCGGAAGTGCCACCCATAACTCAAAACACAGACAGTAACAGGGCTGCTTAGTTACTTTTAAAATGTATTTCATTACAGATTACAAAATACATGCTTTAAAAAGTCATTTGTAACGTATTTCGTTACATTACTCAAGTTTAGTAACTTAATCTAAATACTTTAGAATACTTTGGAATACTAATAAGTGTGAAACAAACACAAAAAAGGTCATTGCAAGTTTTTATCTCACAATTCTGACTTTTTCCCTCAGAATTGTGTGATATAAAGTTGCAATTGCGAGTTATAAAGTCAGAATTATGAGATATAAACTCACACACTAAATTCACAATTGCAAGACAAAAAGTCAGTATTGCAAGTTTATATCTCCAAATTCTGACTTTATAACTTGCAATTGTGAGTTTAAATCTCGCAATTCTGAGAAAAAGAAGTGAGAATTGTGAAATTGTGAGGGGAAACAAATTGTGAGAAAAAGTTGCAGTGACGAGTGAATTATAAAATGACTCACAAAACATGAAAACAGTCGTGGATCATCAGGTCATGACAGGACAGTTCAGTAGTTATGCAATTTTTTTATATAAATTCAGTCATTTTGTCTTGTTCAGGACAGAACTAAATAAAAATAACAACATTTTTATGATCCTCTTAAAAGTATTAAAATGTTGATGAAACTTCACTCCTCTTTTTCAGACTGTCAGAAAATCACCAATTGCTGTTTAAATGACATTAAAACTCAAAGTAATCACTTTGGTAATCTAAAACACTTTTCAGATGTAACTGTAATCTGATTACCACCCATTTAAAATGTAACTGTAATGAAATACAGTTGCTCAAATTTTGTATTTTAAATGCGTAACTAAGTTACCAACCCTGGTCAGGAATAAGGTGGATATGATCGACAGAGGGTAAAGAAATATAAAATAGACTGCAATATAGAAAAAAAATCACTGTCTTAATCATGCATTCTGATTGTGCTTGATCATTCTTGTCGTGTCACTGTATAAATGGCACTTTTGTCGTATCCCCAGACCCCTGTGTTATTCCGCAGAAGTGTGAACATCTCGGCGGTGCTCCGTCGACATGCAGCCGGGTTGGTGAAAGACTTATTTGTTAGGCGGTGACAGTATCAGTGGGCTCATATCATGTTTGCATATTTGTCTCTGTTTGACAGCAGCCCACAAAAGGCGGAGGCCTGGGGTTAAATCCTGATGTATTGAGCTTCCCGAACAAGAGCAGTGTGGAGTGACGCGTTTCAGACCCCCATACATTACTCTTTTTCTGTCACACATTCTCTCTCTCTTTCTCCTGATTTCTTTATCTCCATGTTTCGGTCTCTCGGCGGCTCAACTCACAAGCTGTTTTGATCGACGCGTTTCTTTGTTTTTCTCATTTTCGTTCTCTTTTGCCTCCCTTTCTTTCTCATTTTCTGTCTCCTTCACACATCTTTCCTTTATTTTTAGGGGTTCAAGTACGTAGCGCTGAAACTGTATTGTAATAGTAAGGATTTTTCTTCTGCCGTACAACTGATCGTAACTTAGCCATATGATAGGTTTCAGTTTGGAGAGAGGTTGACAAGGTATATTGGCCAATAGGTGGCGCTACTGCAATCAAAACCGCGAAACTGCTCATAATTCCTATACAGTTTGTCGTAGACTCAATATAATGGTTGTAATCCTTGACTCAAGACGAACAAAACGGATATATAAACAATGTTATTTGCGCCTGGAATATTTTCCGCCATCTTGAATTTTGCCCAAAACATATTTTTGCAAACTACTCTTTTTATTTTTGCAAGAACTAAACCAGTGCAGAAAGGTTCTCTGGGGTCTGAATATCAATAATTATCAAAAAGAAGTTGAAATTTCAGTTCACTTTAGCTAAGGGGCGGCAGAATGTTTGAAGTGGGCGGAGTCACTTCGACTAAAATGGTTATAACGAATCAAGAACGAAATGAGATATTTTCACCAAACTCGGTGCACATGTGTATGGGCTCAATCTTTTCTCACAATAAAAAGATGCAGTGATTGGCTACTAGCTGGTGCTATAACACGAAAACCAACATGAAAACTGCTATAAATACGCAACCGACTGACTTGAAAATTGGCATCGACCAATGAAGTTTGAGCACACATTAGACAAGGTTAACAGCGGCCGATCAGAACGAAACTCGCTGGGCATGTTCGACTCATGGACCTGGAGGTCTGTAAGAGTTTTGAAAGAAATCGGCCACTAGGTGGCGCTAATGAGTTTTACGCCTCTGTAAACTGCTGTCAATCAAATTGTTCAGCAAATATTTGCGAGGCTACTGGACTAGTCTGAGGTGTTTCGCCCGATCTGAACCAAACCAGTGCAGTTCAATCCTCCGGAGGAACTTTATCCCTTGGATAAAGGATATAACATGATATAAAAGGGTCATTTAAAAAAAAAAAATGGGTGGCCAAGTGCACACAAAAGCCTTTTACTCCTAAACAAAGCCTCGAAACGTCATGAAAATAGGTGAGCACGTGCGACATGTGATTCTAAGCAAGCATGAAAACTTTTATGGAGACTATAGGTGTCGTTAAAAAGCTTTAAAACCAACACTCAAAAAAATATTTCTATCTAAACATAAGTTTTATGTAATTTAATTACATAGCAATTTTCCATCCATTTGGATGACACAGTTTTAACATAGACAAACTAATAAACTTAATGTTATTCATATTTGTCAGTCATATGTAAATGAAATAGGTAAGATTTATGTAATAGTTGAGTATATGAATAGTGAGAGATTAAATGTCTTTTATCTTCAGTTGATTTCATCAGTTGTAGTTCTTGTGTTTCTCTGTCCTTCAGTGATTCTGCTTGTTAACAGCAGGTGTTCATCATTAATGCTCAATCATCACTTAATGATCTCATTAACTCTGACACTGCTTCAATGGTACTTTAACTCAGTAGTGTGCACAAACATGACCACTAAACAGTGTTCATTAACCTGTGAACTATTACATAAATCTTACCTATTTCATTTACGTATGACTGACAAATATGAATCACATTAAGTTTATTAGTTTGTTTATGTTAAAACTATGTAATCCAAATGGATGGAAAATTGCTATGTAATTAAATTACATAAAACTTATGTTTAGACTGAAATATTTTTTTGAGTGCATATACTTTCAATGGTAAATTGCCTGTTTTGGCTGCGAATGGTCTTTTTCTTCTATGAGTCAAGTGGTTATATGCTTGCTAAATAAAACGTAATAACTTTGTGCGCAAGTGCTTAAAGGTCTTAAATGCATGAACTCCGGTCATTCTCTGATTATTTTCTCTCAGCGTGTCTGTCAGCTGTCGTGGTCGTAGCCATCAATAACTGTATATATTCAGAGCCGCTCTCTCTCTGTCCTTTACTCTCACGCACAAAATAACACGGCAGCAGGTGACGAGAGCACTTCTCTTTTCTTTTTTGCTTTACGGCCATCTGTGGCCTCCAGAAAAGACTCCACTGAATAAACAAGTCTCATTGCCTTCTCCTCAAAGGCTCCATTTGCTCTTATATTACAGGGCACCTATAAAATGCCCTGTAGGGTGTAGGCCGTTCTGTCTATATAACCAGTTTCCCTTAGTAACAGTGTCAAGCATACCACACATCTGACCGCAGGGTGAAATATGATAATTGTGTAGAGAGGGAACTATATAGAGAAGGATTTTCAGATAATAGCATTTGTGGCGTGTCTGGGTCTCAATTCAGACCTTTTCAATGCGACTCTATTCTAGGATTGTTGACATTCTTACTGATACATTCTTGTCTACAGATACGCTGCTTTCCGACAGAGACGACGAAAGGGTTTTTTTATTAGGTGTTCAAAAGCTCATCAAGTCCGTATTTATTTGATTAAAACAATAATATTACAAAATTTTAAAGAACAGTTTTCTATTTGAATATATTTTAGCGTGTTGGTGAATTTTCAGCAGTCTTCAGTGTCACATGACCCTTCGGAAATCATTCTAATATGCTGATTTGATGCTTAAGAAACATTGTTTATTGTCAATGTTGAAAGCCGTTTTTGCTGCTTAATTTTTTTATGGAAACCGTGATCGAATGTTTATAATAATGCTTTAATTTGGCAAAAAATGCATTAATTGGGTAATAAATGATAAATGCTATTCATTGAACTTTCTATTCATCAATTAATAATGAAAAATGTTTCCATTAAAGTAATAGGCAGCAGTAACACACACACACACACACACACACACATATATATATATATATATGTGTGTGTGTGTGTGTGTGTATTCCCTATGTTATGGGGACCAAATGTCCCCTCAGGTATAGTAATACTAGTAAATTTTGATCTTTTTTGGTCCCCATGAGGAAACAAGCTTATAAATCATACAGAATTATCTTTTTTGAACATCTAAAATAGCAGAACATTTAGTGTGATGGGTAGGTTTAGGGGTAGGGGTAGTGTAGGGGGACAGAATGTACAGTTTGTACAGTAGAAAAACCATTGCGCCTATGGAATGACCCCATAAAACACGAAAACACAACGTGTGTGTGTGTGTGTGTGTGTGTGTAAACTGTAATAATACTTCACAATTTTGCTGTTTCTACTGTAATATTGATCAAACAAATGCAGCCTTGGTGAATATATACGAAACTTCTTTCAAATGCATTGAAAATGTGAATTATTCCAAAGATTTTACAATTAAAAAAATTATTTTACGATGCTGTTCAGTTTATTTAAAAAAAAAAATTACATTTAACACCATTGTATTAGGTTTCGTATTCAAACAATTGCATTGTGTTACACTGACTTGGCTCAACTCAATATTTTCATTTTGAAACAACGTGTTTCAAAATAACATTTGATGCTTGTTCAGTTTACTTAAGTAAATGAAGTTCATCCAGCACAGGACATCCCCTTCCTGTCATGCTTTACACAATGTTGGATAATATGTTGACTGACATAAAATGTTATTTTATGCATGTTTATCGAGATGATAAAATTGGGTGATTTTTTAATGTTTAATGTTCTTTTATGTTTATATTTAAACGAGTTTCTGGTGTGTTAGTTTACCACTGTGGTGAAGTGTAGAGCATGTGCTTGGCTTGAGGACCTGCTAACGAAAATTAAAGCTGTTTTAATGATAAAAAAAAAAACCATTTACTTTGAATGCAACAGTTTTGGCTAACGCCTAACAATAAAAGTCTTAAAGATTGTGTTAAAGCTGTTCTCGTTAGATCATATATGTAAAAATTGTTCTTGAATGCATTCACTAAATAAACTAATCAATTAAATTCAATTATTTATTTTAATTTTTGTTTTATATTCATTTTAAGATAAGCAAACTAAACGTTTTGCAGAATGATTCAACAAAAATTGCATTGAATTAACCTTAAGTTTACCAAAATAAATCATGTTAATTAAACGCTACATAACTGAGTTCCACGAAACCTGTTGACATAAAAAAGTTACGTAAATCCAATCCAATCCAGTGGTTCACACACTCTCATTTAAACTCAGCCTGAACTTTGCAACTATTAAAAGGCCTCATATATGAAACAGATCTGTGAGTGCAAAACTCCTCAGCCATAATAAACGTGTTTGGTAATAATAGTGATGAAGGTGATGTCAAGATTGTGGATTCCTTTAAAAACGCTTCCCTATCCATCACAGAGAGAGCCGTATTCCCACTCCCACCGCACTCCAAACCCTGACAGATGGGTTCACAGCCGAGCTGCCTGATGAAACCGTGTTTAAAAGAGAAGTACCGAGCCCTCACTCCACACGCAAACATTCATTACACTAGTGCACAACGAATCGAGCTGGAAGTATTTTAATATGCTTTTGTATTTAAAATTCCAGATGGAGTCCTGAAGGAAAGTTTGGGAGGAGCCAGTCAAACACAAGCACCTATGAGCGGCTGCTAATCTCACTTCAGTCCCTCCATCACCTTATTAACTTTCAGTTGTCTGGGCAAAGTTGAGTTAAACCTGACGCTCAAAACCTTCCTCTACATACAGCTCAATGTGTCGTATCTGTTTTATTAGACGAACTAAGATTTTTGAGTTAAGATTTTATTTTCAGTAGGTTCTTTCAATGTAGTTTTTATTTAGTGTTTTTTAGATTTTACACTCATAAGTTTAAGGGCAGTCTAGCTTTAATCCAGTGATGTTTTCATGATGGTGGGTAATAACATTTGAAACAGTGACAGTGTAACAACCAACATAAATATGTGATTTTTATTTACTATTATTATTTTTACTTACTTATTGAGTTTATTTAGTTTCATTTAGCTCATCACTTTAGTTTCCCTCTTTTTTTTTCAATTATATTAGTTTTTATTTTTAGTATTTTTATAGTTTTCGTGAACAATTACACTGATGTGAACTCCTGCAACACTAAACTAACTAAAACTAAAAATCTTAAAACTATTTTTGAGAATCGAAATACAGCTGAAACTAAATAAAACTAATAAATATTAGATGAAAAATGATGCCTGAATTTTTTTTTAGAAAAAATTATAAATGCAACTTGAACGTTTGCTAAAATTAAACTGAAATAAAAATAATTTAAAGCTCAATATACATATTTTTTAAAACTAATAAAAATAGCAAAAGCACATAAAATTGAAACCAAAACAAAAACATATTCAAAATAATTAAAAAAAAAATGCTAAAATACACTCTTTAAAAAAACTATTGTTTAAAAATTACTGTATTTCTTGCTTAAAATGAACCCAAAATTTGTTGGAAATGAACATGTATTAACATGTATTTATAAGGTTACAGAATAATAATTAAACAATAAACATTATTAAATTGCTTATTAATAAATATTCACATTTAGATTATTATTGTTGCCTCTAGTAATTATGTGTCTGATTTTTTAGATTTATTTTAAGCCAGACATATAGTCATTTTTAAACAATAGTTGAATTAAATAAAACTACAAACATTTAACCCAACCGCTGGGTCAAAACAACCCAATCGCTGGGTTTGTCCACTTTCAACCCAACTTGGGTTGTTTTTAACCCAGCATTTTTTAGAGTGTATTACAACATTTTTAATTATTATTTTGAATTATTAAACATTTAACCCAACCACTGGGTCAAAACAACCAAATCGCTGGGTTTGTCCACTTTCAACCCAACTTGTGTTGTTTTGAACCCAGCATTGTTTAGATTTTAGCATATAAATAATACTAAAACACTGATGCAATTAGAACACAAAACAAGAAAAATCCATGTAGATTATTATCCGTATTCCAACATACATCATTGATTATTTCCAGTCTTATTTTATGGTAGTAAAAAGACGGGGAACTTGACTGACACATGAAAACTCAAGGAATGTGCTTTGACATGGCTATTTATTTGCACTTCTTTGAGCAAATAAAACAGACAGCAACAAGAAATACTGTGTCTTCTCTCTCGGCTTCTTTTTGTGCCCCTCGCTGTGTCTCTCTGTGTGTGTGTGTGTGTGTGTGTGTGTGTGTGTGTGTGTGTGTGCGCGAGCTCTCACCCCACCGTCTCGGAGTCGTTTAGTCTGGGTCTCAGTGTAAGATGGAGGATGGGGCCGTTTGTGTGCTGTGGAGCATGTCTTAAGGTTGACCCTCAGCGTCTCTAGTGAAGGAATGTGTGGGCTCCTGCCCCACTAATCCAACACCTGCCTTTGGTAAACCCAGCCTGGGCCTGACCACAGACCTCCCAGGTTAGTCCACCCCTCTCTCAACACTCAGGTGAGGTCTGTACAGCCACTGAAGGGCTTGAACGAACACACTCTGAGTTTTCAGGAACACATCAATCATGTTCGACATCATTATTTGGAATGTGTCAGCCAATACTGTAAAAGCAACAATAAAGCAAAACATATATCATATGGCATGTGTTTTTGCGCTGGATTTCAGTTCTTTCAAAAACATATTTCTATTTCAGTTGCTTTGAATGAGCTTAAACATTCAAGCAATATTAGCCTTTCAAGATCGTGCCAGCCGGCAAGAGCTGTTTGAATTACCCCAGAATGCAGTTTAACTAAATGTTATTCTACTGAATTCTTGTGGGATTGCATTTTATTCAAGCACACTTTTCACTTACCTTTATGACATTGGTATGATTAACTGTTTCCTTTTAGATCCCAGTGTGTTTCTCCTCCATTACGCTCACACAGAGCACATTCAAGACCACAATAAATCTTTATGATATAATGATTATTACAGGTTTGAATTAAGAGATTATTTGTTCTTTGGGTTTAAGTGTTGTTAGAGTTCACTCTATCCCCCTTTTTCAGTGTTTTATTGATTTTAATTAACGGAAAAATGTTTTCACTTATTTTTTTATTTTAGATTTCATCTTAGTTTTTGCTAACAATAACACTCATGTGAGCTTATGAAACGTGGTTGTAATGATTGGCGGGTCGACGGAATGGAAGCTTTATTATCAAGCAGAATGGTCTTAACAGGCAATGATCAAAACAGCAAACAGGAATGTGAGAGGAAAAGCAGAGTCATAATCGTTAGACAGGTGGGTAGATCGGGGCAGGCAGCAGGCAAACAACAGTCCAATAATCCAAAGCAGTAAATCCAAAAGGGCAGGCAGAGAACAATCAGAGAACGGGAAAAACAGACAGAATCAGGAACAGGAAAACAAACAGGATTTAGATGCTCGGAATTGACCACTGTTAGCAAATCAAGACTTCGCAGGGAGTGATGTGTGAATGGTGTTTTTATATGGTGTGGGTGATGAGGTGCAGCTGGTGAGGTAATCAGTGAATGGGTACGGGGCTTATGGGAAATGTGGTTCATGTGAATGAATGAGAGTGTGAGTGAGTGAAGAGTAGTCCATGGTGAAGTGCCCTCTAGTGGTGATCAGCGGCACTTCAGCTGACAATCGTGACAGTGGTGATGTTGACTAGATAAAACTTTTTCGTAAATTGAAGCTAAAATAAAAGAAACATTTGACGAACAATTACAGCTAAAAAAAAAAAAAAACTTGAAAATGTAAATTAGAACCTGTAATAAAGTTGGTTAAAGTACTAAAATTACTAAAACTGAACTAAAAAATAAGAAAAGTTTGAAAACTAATAAAATGATAAAACCACAATTCAAAATTACTAAAACTTAAAATTAAAATTAAAAACTGAAAACAAAATAAAGGCTAATTCAAAATATTAAAGAATACTATAATACTCTCTTTAAAAAAAATGCTGGGTTAAAAACAACCTAAGTTGGTTTGAAAATGGAAATAACCCAGCGATTGGGTTAAATGTTTGACCCAACCTGCTGGGTAGTTTTATTTAACTCAACTATTGTTTGATAATTACAGTATTTCTTGTTTAAAATGAACCCAAAGTATGTTGGAAATTAACATTCATTAATATGTTTAATAAAAAACATATACATTTAATAAATAATAAATGCAACAATAAACATTTATTACATTGCTTATTAATAACTGTTCCCCTTTTGATTATTTTTGTTGCCTTTATGTGTCAGATTTTTAATTTCCAACCTATTTTAGGTTCTTTTTATAGTTGGGTAAAATAAAACTGCAAACGTTTAACCCAATCGCTGGGTCAAAACAACCCAATCGCTGGGTCTGTCCATTTTCAACCCAACTTTGGTTGTTTTTAACCCAGCATTTTTAGAGTGTAGCATATAAATAATGCTAAAATAACACTGATGCAACACAATTTGAGGGCTGAGGAGGCCATGGGAACACAAAATGATAAAAGCATGTAGATTATTCGTATTACAACATTGATTGTATTTGCTCTAAGGAATCACCGATGACGTACCCATGAACACAAGAAGCTTTATGTCACATAGTGAGATCTCAAAGGTCAACAATTGTCTGCTTAAGTGAAACAGGGCTTCAGGATGCCATGGATGGGATATTGTGGCTTTTCATAGCTGTAGGCAGATCTTAAATATGAGAAGAACAGGAAGAAAAATAGAAACCAAGATCGAGAGTGGAGGAAAGAGAGAGAATGAGATGTCCAGGTGCTGGGATCTGGTGTTGAATGTCCACAGATTGCTTAAGGCAACAGATTTCTCACACCTGATCTGAGGTGTTGTGTCCTTAGAGAATCAGTCTGCAGGTTCTGTCTCTAGTACAAGGTCACTCATTCCCAGGTTCAACAGTCCATCAGTACATGCCTTCATTAGCATATCAAGAAT
Source organism: Zacco platypus (assembly GCA_038088235.1). Taxonomy (NCBI): domain Eukaryota; kingdom Metazoa; phylum Chordata; class Actinopteri; order Cypriniformes; family Xenocyprididae; genus Zacco; species Zacco platypus. The sequence goes on along the minus strand of CM076074.1, from coordinate 1,986,484 downwards.
GTTATTGTAAGCATGGAATGTTATTGTTAATTTAAATGTAATGTAAATAGATCACACTCAGTATGTTTAATAGTGGAAAAATGCAATATAGGGCCAGATTTACTAACAGCAAAAACCCTTTTTTGGCATTAAAAACTACTGTCGGGATTTACTAAAGATTAGCGCTGAAAAGGTGTGGACTGGGTTGTTTTTGTGGTTGACCCTATTGCATATGCATTTGCTGGAGTTTCCCTTTCAGATGTAAAATTTATGCGAGGAGAGTATTTAAATGAATCACGATTTACTAATGTTTGAGCTAGTCAATTTACTGGTATTTGCGGCATTATTTAACGCCCATGTCTTTACCCATTTTGCGACATGGCTGCAATTGTTTCTGTTAGGAGGAGAGACCGCAGAGAACAGAGAGCGTGTGGTAGAAGGGAGAAAATATTTTCCACTGATATTACACGTTATCCGTATATATTACCTGTAACAAGTTGTGTCTGTGTCGACCCGCACCTGATGAGCATCAGCTCTGCTTATTTGCGACCCAATGCTAATTCGCACCGCAAATCAAATAAACATGAATGAACATCAGAAGGAATGTTGTTTCAAGACGTGAGGACACACGATTTATCAAGTTCACCAACGTTAATCTACTAACTCCCCTCTGATTCTGGGTTATGATTGGTCAGATCGCCTGTCAATCAAACTGCCAGCGAAGGATCAATCGCGCTCTCACTCTAATTTGCCTCGTTTAGTAAATCTGGCCCATACTATGATCAGATGCTTTCTTAACTAATATTTTCTCACCACTGTCATTTTAATTGTGTTAATTTTGGCATTAGCTGTTTTTTCCATTCACTATTTTTATGCACTTTTTGGGATACCGCATAAATAACGCTGGATGGAAACAGCAACATGCAAATAAATTCTAAAAATGTGCATTAACATCTTATGTGCTCAATTGAGTCAGACACATTTTTTATGCGATACAAAAACATGCGCATAAACTGCACTTTTACAAAGACGTAAAAAGACTTTGCGATGGCAACCGGCGGATCGATCACATTGCACAGCGTCTGAAATGCCGTTTTGGTCATTCTGTCGTTAAAGTGGTTTTGCATGATTCCCTCACACGACTGCAAGCAGTTTATTATATACAGTGACTTCCATTTTTTTTGGTGATATTTAGAACCAGTTTATCATGAACGGATGATTTTGATCTCTTTGACTCACTGTCTGCTTTATTCACAAATGTTTTATAGCTATTGAGACGTATTTTCATATTGCAAGTTAAGTACAGTCAGATCAGTAGTATTATTGAATATGAAGCTACACCACTTTAAGGATATTTTGGCCCTGTGGACTTTTGTCAAGTTTTGTTAAGTGGTCACAGGTCAAGATCAAATGCTGTTTTGAATTGAATATGCCCACACTTTTCACACTGTATCTTATCACGCCGCCTCTCACTGTGCCGGCGAGTCAGCAAAGCATTATAAAGGGATTCTCAATGGCTTTACATACAATCCTGCACACTTGGCAGAGGCTGGACCGCCACACTGGTCTCACAGTTCTCTAAACACGAGTCTCAAAGGCTGATAAGCTGCAGCGAGACCTGATGGGACACAAACAGTCCCAGATAACGAAGTGGAATCGAGACAAAAGCCCCCATCCCCCCATCTTACAATGAGGGCTAGAAGAGTAAGAGAAGATTTTAAGAAAATTGGCATGCCAATGAAGAACCGTTGAACCTGAATAAGCCAGTTTAACTGGCCTTATAGGAGATTTGGCGGTGTAATGTTTCCTTAATGCTGTGTGACACTAAACAAGAGAGAGCGTTGTAAGAGGATATGTAATGTGTTACATGCGTCATTAAGTATGAAACTTTCACCTCTTTCTCTTTCTGTCTTGAAATAGTTTGTTCTTTAAGATGCTGAGAGTTCAGTTAGTGACACATAGTTTGAGTATTAAACCAGTCTCCTTAAATTACTGTGATGCTTGTGAAAGCAGAAGTGTGAGGGTTTGACGGTTATTTATGGACGATGAGTCGATGAGTCGTTCCAAGTTGATACGTGAGCTTTTCAGCAGATACCAGCGAATCCTCTCTCTGACGTAATGTGTTGCATGAGAATGCGAAAAGAAAGGGAAAGGCCGTGTGGATGTCTTGAGAAGTTCAAATATGATATTCATCTCAAGGAAGCTCTTTATACAATAATGTTAAATTTGCTTTAACATGAACACGGATTTAATAATGAACAACAATCTAAACTACTGGGTTAAAAACAACCCAAGTTGGGTTGAAAATGGACTGACCCAGCAATTGGGTTGTTTTGATGCAGCGGTTGGGTTAAATGTTTGTCCAACCTGCTGGGTAGTTTTATTTAACTCAACTTTTGTTTAAAAATGACTATATGTCTGGCTTAAAATGAACCCAAAATAGGTTGGAAATTAAAAATCAGACACAAAATTACTAGAGGAAACAATAATAATCAAACATTAATTTAATTTAGTTTAATTATTATTCTTTAAACTTATTAATAAATGTTCGTTTCCAACTTATTTTGGGTTCATTTTAAGATAGTAATACAATAATTTTAAAAAAATATTTGAGTTAAATAAAACTACCCAGGAGGACGAACATTTAACCCAACCACTGGGTTAAAACAACCCAACGGCTGGGATTATCCTTTTTCAACCCATCATTTATTAATATACTATTGCTCATTAACATTCATTGATAATACATTAACTCGTGTTCATTTATAACACTTAAAATCTTAAAACATGTATATGTTGATAATCACAAATAATAATCACAATAATAAATGTACAGTTCATTATGACATCATGTTAACTATATGTTAACGTATAGAAGCTTATTGCAAAGTGTTACCAAATAACTGTTCTCATGTCAGGGGCCCGCAGTACAGTTTTGGTCATTTAAGTCTGAATTTCATTGCATTCGACGCAAAATATCGAACTAGGTGGCATCTGCAAACAAATATTGAGCTTTTTTCTGAGCTAATTTGTCTGAGCCGCTTTTTCAATTATTTTTAACGAGTTGGAAAATCTGGTTCACACATATTGAAATGTCCATATCTTATATGTGTGCGAGTGGCTGTCTGGACGTGTGAAGGGTGATTCACTGTCCATTGTACCACACATTATTAGATCATTTCAATATGAATGAAATCCATGGCTGCATTTATTAAACCATACAGGAAAATCTCCGACTATGTCTTGAGCTTTCAGAACACAAATGCACCGTGTCTTGGAGGCCAGAGCAAGTCCTTTTCGTCATGCTAAAAATCAGCCTTGCTTTTTTCTTTTTTGTTTGTTTTTGTTGTTTTTTTTCTGCCAAAGCCACAGGCTACGGGTCTCCTGTGAACTCTTTTTCTCCACACAACAACAGCAGTGCCCCTGCCCTTCACTCACACACAGACTCCGCCCACACGTCTGTCAGCGACATGAGCGGCCCCCGCTTTTTCCTTTTAAACATCTAGGCACATATTCTGAGAAACGGTCTCAGAGCTCAAAGCCTGCTGCGTACGTTCATTGGCGCTGTGAATGTGATTCGCAGGAACTGGTTAAGTGCAGAATTGTGACATAAATGAATGTCTGATCTTGCTTTATGTTGCTGTTCAGCTGTTTGGTCAAAATTCTGCTTTCAAAAATGAGATCATTCATGCATATGAGGCCAAGCGTGTTGGTGCAAATCTTTCAGTGTGAAGTATTTCTAATGTCAACATCTAGGAATTTTCTACCTTTCCATTGTTTTTTTTACACATTAAACTTTCTTTAGCATGTAATGTTGCTGTTTGAGCATGAAAAAGGGTCTGCAAAGTCATTTATAAGAGTTATTCTCTAAACCAGTGCACACTGTTTCTTAACTCCCTGAAAACCCTCAAATGACTCTTCGCAGTTTGATTGACAGGCGATCTGACCAATCATAACCCCGAATCCGCCATTTTGTCCGTCAAAGCGGTCAGGGGAGTTAGTAGATTAACGTTGGTGAACTTGAATCACGTCTTGAAACAACATTCCTTCTGATGTTCATTCATGTTTATTTGATGCTATAAATGAACTAGTATGAAGAGATGATCGGTTCACGAGGAGCTACAGCGATCTGTCACCACACATTAAAGACACACTAGACGCTATTTATTGATTAAACTTCTTTAAAAAAAATTACGATATATTAAATATGAAACTGTTTCATACGTTGTCAGAGTCCTCTTTGCTCCACGATGTATTTTTCACTGCGTGAGAACATGATGTGTTCAGCAACAGTAACTAAAGGGGGCGGGGCTTTGTCAATTGTAGTCTTGAGTTTTCATGGGAACGTAAATGTCACAATATTCCTAATTTAAATAATTCCCACCCAAGGCATACACTAAAGCAGCATAAGCACTCTCTACTTAGCAGAGAGTTCCAGACAATCTGGGAAAAGATTTGCTGCAACATTGTAAAATAAGTTAAAAATGAGTTTGTTTCAACATTCAAGCATGGAATCCTGCTGGATTAAAAACAACCCGAGCTGGGTTAAATGTTTGCCCAACATGCTGGGTAGTTTTATTTAAAAATAACTGTATTTCTTGATTAAAATGAACCCAAAGTATGTTGGAAATTAACATTTATCAATATGTTTAAATAAATGTATATTTATATAAGTTCAATGGATTATTATAATTAATAATAAATAATAATAAATAATAATAATAATAATAAATAATAATAATAATAATATAATTATTGTTATTAATAATAACAATAAACATTTATTAAATTGCTTATTAATAAATGTTCACCTTTTGATTATTATTGTTGCCTCTAGTAATTATGAGTCTGATTTTTAATTTCCCACATTTTAGGTTCATTTTATGCCAGAAATTGCCGTCATTTTTAGTTGGGTTAAATAAAACTACCCAGCAAACATTTAACCCAACCGCTGAGTTTGTCCATTTTCAACCCAACTTGGGTTATTTTTAAACCAGCTTCTCTAGTAGACCCCAAAAACAAAATGAAGACTCTGAAAATACGTCTCTCTTTTGGTGTGGTCTCAAATTTCATTGCAATTTCACAGCGGAAAAAAGGTTCATTGTTACGAAACGCAGCTCACGCCGAAGTCACTTTCAAAACAAGAAGCTTTCTGTCGGTAAATGTGGTGAAAACACGTGATCAACTTGACAATGAAGGAAATCTGCATGAAGAACTTTTCCGCCCTCGCACATATTTTGCTTCTCGGAGCAACGGTAAATGTGACCGCACCTTTACTGTAATGTTCATTTTTAGACATCGTCATGCTCTTCTGGTGAAATCCATCAATGTAGTGGAGAGTTATTATTGTATCAAAGGTTAAAACTGTTGGGGAAGAGAAATGACTCTCATTTGTTTCCACATCCACTGCTTAAAAACCCCGGGGGGAACAGTGTCTCGCTCTTTGTTCGTGTCTCTTATTCCGTTTCTTTTTTTGCTCATTCTCCAAAGTTCATTCTTCCTCGTTTCTCATTTAAATAGCCTAAACAGAGTGAAACTACATGGTAACTGATACTGTGGTTGCATGCAAATTTAGTACAAATAACCAAGGAAAGGAACGCTGTAAGTGTATCTGATGCCCAGAGAAAAATAATTCACTGTAATAAATATCATCGTTGTTCTTCTGCCAAAACAACCCTGGCGAGGATAATTTCATATCTGTTTTTGCCCACATCCTTCTTCTTCATCTCCCCCTTTGATTGGTTCGGCATCTCGGCCCAGTCGGCGGGAACTCGCACACAAACCATGTGAAATCGAACTTGTGGTCTCATTACCAAACAATAGGATTGAGGCGAGAGTTAGTGCAGCGTTGCAGGCCGAGCGCAGTGTAGTGGTTGAATGGCCCATTAGCTTCTCTCACAGGGTGGTTCCCAGCAGGGTTTATTAATGACCTTAGAGTGCTAATGACCTTTCAGTCTTCACTTTCTCTCTACCTGTAAACCGATCCACCGAAAGCGACTCTATTGTCTGATTCTCAGGGCTCTCTGTATCACTCTCTCTGTCTCACTTGTGCCATTCTGTTTGGCAAAGTGTGGCCGTCGCCACCTTTCTCCGATTAAGAGGAGCTCGGGGAATATCTCATGCGATAAATCACGGTATTGACACAAAAACATACACATGAGTCTGACCTTTGGAGAGGTGTTCTCCTGTATCGCTCAGCAGAAACTGCACAGCTGAGTCTGACTGTACAAAATCCTCATCTTACCTGACGTTAAAGAAAGTGATGCACTCAACAATGCTGGGTTAAAAACAACCGAAGTTGGGGAGAAAATGGACAAACCTGGTGTTTGGGTTGAGTTAAACGTTTAACCCTTCTGTGCTGTTCGGGATGTTTTCATCCACTATGGGGAATTTTTGAGTCTTAATTTGGCCATAACTTTCTCCGTGTTTCAGCAAATGGAATGATTTTTGGTGACAAATCTTATTTTGACACATATTTTGGGAAAATGCTTTGAAAATTTTCAAAAACTCAACAGTACTCTGTGGGCAAATTCACGACCCTTTCGTTATGTTCGATTTTAACTGCTTTAAAAATGTATCAGATAAATATTTTTTTCAATTTTTTTTGCTTAAATCTATTAATCAACCTCAGTCCTGATCAAAACTAAACTCTTTAATTGCCAAATTCATAAATGATGTCACTGATTTGGGAAAAAACGTGTCAAAGATTAGAAACAACATTGGCTTTGATGCGTTGTTAGTTTTTGTGCAGCATCAGATTTTAACGTTTTAAAGAGTTAAAATCCTGAATTTTTTTTTTTTAAATTTAGTAGTTTTGATCAGGACTGAGGTTGAATAATAGATTTAAGGAAAAAAATGTGAAAAAAATATTTATCTGATGCATTTTTAAAGCAGTTAAAATATAACGAAAGGGTAGTGAATTTGAACAATGCACAAGGGTTAATAATCCATAATAATAATAATAATAATAATAAATGCTATAATACACTGTAAAAAAATGCTGGGTTAAAAACAACCGAAGTTGGGTTGAAAATGGACAAACCCAGCAGTTGGGTTAAATGTTTGCCCAACGTACTCAACTATTGTTTAAAAATTACTATATGACCGCTTAAAATGAACCCAAAAAACATTTATTAATATGTTTAAAAATGAACATTTATTAATAAGTTTAATAAATAATAATTAAACAATAAACATTTATTAAATTGCTCATTAATAAATGTTTACCTTTTGATTATTATTGTTGTTGCCTCTAGTAATTATATGTTATGTAATCATATATATTACAAAAGATATTGGGTTCATTTTAAGCCAGCCATATAGTAATTTTTAAACATTTAACCCATCTGTTGGGTTAAAACAAGCCAATCACTTTGTTTGTCCATGTTCAACCCAACTTTGGTTGTTTTTAACCCAACATTTTTTAGAGTTTATTATAGCGTTTTTTATTATTATTTTGAATTATTAAATATTTCACCCAACCACTGGGTTAAAACAACCTAATCCCTGGGTTTGTCCATTTTCAACCCAACTTTGGTTGTTTTTAACCCAGCATTTCTTAGAGTGTATTACAACATTTTTAATTATTATTTTGAATTATTAAACATTTAACCCAAGCACTGGGTTAAAACAACCCAATCACTGGGTTTGTCCATTTTCAACCCAAGTTGGGTTGTTTTGACCCAGATTGTTTGGAGTGTATAGTCTGGGTAGCCTGAAGGCATAGTTAGACATTAAAATAAAGATTTTAGGAATAAAGAATTAGGTCACAAAAATAATATTAAATTTTTTTTTTAATGAGGTTATTTTCATTAAAAACGTCTTCATAAGGATAACAACAGGAGAAAAACCGCTTGTCCTTACAGCAAATATCTATTTCTTCAAATTCCAGTGGAAATGAACACAACAATTGATTTTGTTGTGGAGCGTCACACACCAGCACCTTCATCTTCACTCTCGCAATCCATCATTACAGATGTTGAAATCACGATTGGGTTTAAACACAGCTGTCTCAGGAGGATGTGAAAGAAAACTCACTGGAATTCTATCAGATGATCATGTGCTAACAGTTCCTACAATCCTCCAAGTGAGGTATGTGGGATTCTGGAAAAAGTCTGGACCAGAAAAATGTGTTTGCACCAAGAACCGTCTGTCTTTTCATTCCATTTAATAAGCAAATCAGAGACTTGAGTGCACAGTAAACCGCTCAGGTTATGATTCTGTATTTCTTCTGATGCAGGGGATTCCCAAGTCATGTTCCTCTTCTCCCAAAACGTTTAAGTGTTTGTGAAAATCATATCATTTGTTTTACAGGAGAGAATAAGCCTTGTTATTTCCTGAGGACTTTCCAAGAGAACAGTAATAATGCCTTCTCTAATTTGCACTGTCTAGAAACCCAGTCACAGTCTGAAACACACCTGGAACTTCTTCAGAACTACAAAGGAGAAGCGGAGAAAACGAGGCTCCTGGAACAGTTGGTGTGGATTAAACAAACTTCCCTTCCCTCGGAGCTGAACTCGCTGAAGATAGAGAATGAGCCGGACCCCCCTGGAGATTTAAATATGAACGCATACGCAACCGGACCCAAAGAACCAATGCCCACAGGCTCAGTGAGTAATGTTGCTCATCACGGCCGTATGGAGTTTTCCACAGAAAATGAGCTGTAAATACTCAACAGCTGTACTTTGATCATCTGTAGGTCTGAATGCAGGTCAAAATTAAATAAAAATGATAAATGCATAATGGTTTACTTTAGAAATTAATATCATTTGATAAGAATTTCCAGTAAGGTTTGATTCATTAAAATGAATTAATGCGTTTTGTATTGTGAAATAATCCATGTTCCTAATATTAATGATAATTTGATGTTTGTTCATAATGTTATAAATATTAGTAATAAATGCATTACTACTACATTTGTAACATTATTAACATGTATAATAAACAAACATTAACCTACAATTAAAAATGCTGCAAATGCTTCATGAATAATGTAAATAAACATATTGTAAAATGTTAATATAATAAATGTACGTGACATAATTATAATAATTAAGATAATGCTTAAAACCGAGTGCTTATGGGTCGATTCGTAATCATACAAAACAAACGTCTTCACGAGAATTCCGAAAGATTGATACAAATTTTATTTCAATGGCAGACAATATATAAACACTGAACATACACAAGCAGTATATAAATATAATTTTATTTACAAAAACATTTACAAACGCTGCAAGCATTGTTCTTGAAATGTACAGCTTATCTAAAAAGCGTATCATTTCCCACGAGCATAACAAACAGCACGACATCCATTCACAATATCTCTTGCTTCTCTCCACTGAGTTGTTTGGGTTTTCAACATTCCCATCCATTTCACCAGACATAACTGTACATTACACGTTGTGTATGAAAACGTGATCTTTAGCCTAAGCATGTTGGAGTCTTTCCGGCAGATGTGTGAAAGCCACAGATAAGTGGAGAACGGATTATATGAGTCTTTCTGTGGCTCCGGGACAGGGAGGGTCCTTTTCCACCAATTTCTCTGACACAAAAGCCTGGCTAGACTTACAAATCAAATCAATACAAGTGCTTTCTCAATACATCTATAACTTTCAGAATAATGTACAAAAAGCATAAACATTCATCTGTTTATAAAGATACACTCTAAAAATGCTGGGTTGAAAACAACCTAATTTGGAATGAAAATGGACAAAACCAGCGATTGGGTTGTTTTAACCCAGCGATTGGGTTGTTTTAACCCAGCGATTGGGTTGTTTTAACCCAGCGATTGGGTTGTTTTAACCCAGCGATTGGGTTGTTTTAAAACCAGCGATTGGGTTGTTTTAAACCAGCGAATGGGTTGTTGTAATCCAGCGATTGGGTTGTTTTAATCCAGCGATTGGGTTGTTTTAACCCAGCTATTGGGTTGTTTTAACCCAGCGATTGGGTTGTTTTAAACCAGCGGTTGGGTTGTTTTAAACCAGCGGTTGGGTTGTTTTAACCCAGCGATTGGGTTGTTTTAACCCAGCGATTGGGTTGTTTTAAACCAGCGATTGGGTTGTTTTAATTCAGCGATTGGGTTGTTTTAATCCAGCGATTGGGTTGTTTTAACCCAGCGATTGGGTTGTTTTAATCCAGCGATTGGGTTGTTTTAAACCAGCGGTTGGGTTGTTTTAACCCAGCGATTGGGTTGTTTTAACCCAGCGATTGGGTTGTTTTAATCCAGCGATTGGGTTGTTTTAATCCAGCGATTGGGTTGTTTTAACCCAGCGATTGGGTTGTTTTAACCCAGCGATTGGGTTGTTTTAACCCAGCGATTGGGTTGTTTTAAACCAGCGATTGGGTTGTTTTAAACCAGCGATTGGGTTGTTTTAAACCAGCGGTTGGGTTGTTTTAAACCAGCGGTTGGGTTGTTTTAAACCAGCGGTTGGGTTGTTTTAAACCAGCGGTTGGGTTGTTTTAAACCAGTGGTTGGGTTGTTTTAAACCAGCGGTTGGGTTGTTTTAAACCAGCGAATGGGTTGTTTTAATCCAGCGAATGGGTTGTTTTAACCCAGCGAATGGGTTGTTTTAAACCAGCGATTGGGTTGTTTTAAACCAGCGATTGGGTTGTTTTAGCCCAGCGATTGGGTTGTTTTAATCCAGCGATTGGGTTGTTTTAATCCAGCGATTGGGTTGTTTTAAACCAGCGATTGGGTTGTTTTAAACCAGCGATTGGGTTGTTTTAACCCAGCGATTGGGTTGTTTTAAACCAGCGAATGGGTTGTTTTAATCCAGCGAATGGGTTGTTTTAACCCAGCGAATGGGTTGTTTTAAACCAGCGATTGGGTTGTTTTAAACCAGCGATTGGGTTGTTTTAACCCAGCGATTGGGTTGTTTTAATCCAGCGATTGGGTTGTTTTAAACCAGCGATTGGGTTGTTTTAAACCAGCGATTGGGTTGTTTTTACCCAGCGATTGGGTTGTTTTAACCCAGCGATTGGGTTGTTTTAAACCAGCGAATGGGTTGTTTTAATCCAGCGAATGGGTTGTTTTAAACCAGCGGTTGGGTTAAATGTTTGCCCAACCTGCTGGGCAGTTTTATTTAACTCAACTATTGTTTGAAAATTACTGTATTGCTCGCTTAAAACGAACCCAAAATATGTTGGAAACGGATTGTATTTTGGGTTCATAGCCAATTTTTAAACAATATTTGTAAACATTGCAAACATCTACGCAACAGCTGGGTTAAAAACAACAAAAGCATTTTTTAGGATGTAAGCAAACTGTACATGTTTAACGTTGTTCCACTATTTTACGAAACATCACATTTGGAAATGGGTTGTATTTTGGGTTCATTTTAAGCCAGCCATATGGTAATTATTAAACAATATTTGGGTTCAATAAAACTCCCCAGCATGTTGGGAATACATTTACCCAATCGCTGGGTTAAAAACATGATTTTTTTTTTAGAGTGTAAGCAAACTGTACGTGGACAAAGTTGTTCCACTATTTTACAAAACATCACATTCGGCCATGCCTCAAGAGCAAAACTTCCAGAGAGATTTACATGACGGGTCCCTCTCCATCTCTGAGCTTTGCAGGGCCGGTGTTGATGGTCAACACCATCATCGCATGTTCATAACGGTCCCTGGTTCTCCACAGCGGAGTACTCTGTCTCAGACACATGTGAGGCATCGATAAGCCTAGCGAGGCCAGTTTTGGTAGAGTACTTGAAGATGAAGGCTTTCATGAGGTCGTAGCGGTAGTTCTTGTTGATGAAGTTGTAGATAATGGGGTTCACGCAGCAGTGGAGCAGGGAGAACCACTGGGTGAGATGCAGCGCTGCATAGAGAGCGTTCTCCAGAGTGCAATTGAAGGGGAGCACGTTCAGAAGGGCCAGCGTGTCAAGCAGTAGAGCTCCATGGAAGGGCAACCAACACACCAGAAAGACCACAATGTAGGTGAAGATGAGGCGACGGCTGACGCGACGCTCCTGGTCCGCTGAGGTTTGGATGGTACCAGCCAGGAGGACGTAGAACACGGCAATGACAGGGAAGGGAATGGCAAAGCCGAGCATGAAGAAACTCATTTGGATGCCAACCGTCCACTCCTTAGTGCTGTCGGCCGGGTACACAGGCTTACATACGATGCTGTCTGAATGGCTGGACTTCTCAGCCTGAAGGAAGTACGTTTCAGGGAGGGCGGCGAAGAGTGCCAGCAGCCAAACGCCCACACAGATTAACAGCCTGGTCCTCCTCTTCCTCTGACTGGGACCGTCTCCAAAAAGCTTCACGGACAGGTAGCGGTCCACACTCATGCACGTGAGGAAGAAGATGCTGCTGAAGAGGTTGACACTGAAGATCAGGTGTGTCATTTTGCACATGGCATCTCCAAAAGGCCAGTGGCCGAGCTGAAGCAGAGAACTAATGTAGACGGGAAGAGTGGCCACCACGCAGAGGTCAGCGATGGCTAGGTTGAGGATGTACAGGTGAGTCTCGTAACGCTTCCCCTCGGCTCGCACGTTCACCCACACCACCAGAGAGTTGGCGGCGAGGCCGATGACGAAGAGGAAGACGTAGAGCACGGAGAGGGCGTAGAGCAACGCCCTCTGGCTGAAGGCGCTGTGACACACTTCCACATGGGAGACATTATCGTCGAGAGAGAAGTTCAGATCACCCAGCGCATCCAAAATGTCATTGAAGTCATTCACGTTCACACTCATCTTTGTTATTTCCACACGACAGTGACCTGAAACAACAAGAGAGAGGCTGTTATGGCACGTCGATAGAGAAAAAAACACAAACAGGGTCCAATTAAACTCAGAAAAATGTAAAACAAAGACAGTTTATTTATAAAACACACGTAATCTGAAACATCTCGAACACAGGATCCCTCGTCAGAGGGCAGGACCTTGAACTGTTTAAGAGGACTCTTCAGCGCATGGATCGACTGGGTTTAATTTAAACCGTCACAAAATCAAAAAAGGAAAGGGTCAGTGGGTCAAATAAGAGTCTCCACAATAAATAATAGGAAAATATGTTCCAAATTCTTAGAAATGTACTCTTTGTATTCATGAAAACCATGACTCTATGTCATGTGGTGTAACCATCTATCATTTTTCTTTCACCTTGAATCATTATTTTCAAAAGTTTTCAAATCGTACTAGGGATGCACCGATATGAACATTTTTACTGTTACCGATAACCGATAATTTGAAAAGCCGACAAATCTTAACCAAATTACAGCGTTTACAATCATATTTCAAGCGATTCATAACCATCATGGTGAACAGTGCACATCTGAAGGCTTTAATATATTTGGCAAATTTTCTTATCAGGTCGATAACGATTAAAAATGATCAGATACCGATATGGTGCATCCCTAAAGTCTGATATATCTGATATCCATCCAGGGCTGGGTGGGTTATTTTTAAAATGTATTTCACTACAGATTACAAAATACATGCTTTAAAAAGTCATTTGTAACGTATTTCGTTACATTACTCAAGTTTAGTAACTTAATCTAAATACTTTAGAATACTTTGGAATACTAATAAGTGTGGAACAAACACAAAAAATGTCATTGCAAGTTTTTATCTCACAATTCTGACTTTTTCCCTCAGAATTGCGTGATATAAAGTTGCAATTGCGAGTTATAAAGTCAAAATTATGAGATATAAACTCACAATATTGAGAAAAGTCAGAATTATGAGATATAAACTCGCAATATTGAGAAAAGTCAGAATTATGAGATATAAACTCACAAACTAAATTCACAATTGCAAGAAAAAAAGTCAGTTTTGCAAGTTTATATCTCCCAAATCTGTCTTTATAACTTGCAATTGTGAGTTTAAATCTCGCAATTCTGAGAAAAAGAAGTCAGAATTGTGAAATGCAAACTCACAATTGTGATGGAAAAACAAATTGTGAGAAAAAGTTGCAGTGACCTTTTTTACAATTAAAAAATGACTCACAAAACATGAAAACAGTGGAAAACATGAAACTTAACTCTTTTTCAGACGGTCAGAGTCAGAGAATCACCAATTGCTGTTTAAATGACATTAAAATTCTAATCTAAAACACTTTTCAGATGTAACTGTAATCTGATTACCACCCATTTAAAATGTAACTGTAATGAAATACAGTGACTCAAATTTTGTATTTTAAATACGTAACTAAGTTACTTGTGTTTTGTTACTCCCCAACCCTGCATGCATCCCTAAAATATACTTGATATTTATCCAGGTAGCACTTTATTTTACAGTCCTGTTCCCCATTTACATACTATGTATAGCAATTGCAGTAACTAGGTACTAACCCTGAACCTGAACCCATAAACCTGACCTTAACCCATGTAGTTACCGTATGTAATCCAGTACTTTCTTAGGTAAGTACACTGTAAGTGCACGTACTGTAAAATTAAGTGCAACCTTTATACACACTTCACATTTTCTGATATTTAAGAGATTTATTGAACATGAATGTTTCTGCGCCATGCTTTCTATTTAGCGAACATTCTATTGAGTTTCGTTCAGAATTTGTTGTACTTCCTCGTATATTATCTGTAATATTATCAGACTAGACTAACAAAAAAGTTGATTCAGTGCTCAAATGTTGTGCTGTACTGCTCTGCTGAACATAAGGACTAAACGCTCAGATGGTTGAGCAAAAAAAAAGCTTGCAGATATCCATGGCGAATGGGAGGCATTTTAGCTGTACAAAAAGTTCAACACAACCACACGAGTGAGAGCGATGATAGAGAGCGGCGTCAGAGAGAGACTAATGCCCGTTAGAAGCGAGATGAGGGGAGGATCCCTCAGCGACACAGAGGGGTGAAAGGTTCTTTTCTCAAAATGATATGCTCAGCTTGAGGACTGGATGCCAAGCTTTGAACTGACGAAAGCTAAGGAGAACGGAGCGCTGTGTCGAGCTTTCATTTGCACACACATCTCTAACCACACAGTTTAGATCTTCAGCCTCCAGAGTTTATAATAATAATAAAACCATTGGCACACTTAAGCATCCCTTGGACACTTTTTGCAGTGAAGCAGAAATGATAAACACATTTATGTTCTTTCACAAACATGGAGAATATTAAACAAGATATCTGTTTACTATTAGCCGGGCGTAAAAAGATACAACTAGTTGTGTTTTGCTAAAGAACCATCAAGTAATAGAATTTGTTTAGGCTTGTTTATTTTCATTCCAAATCAACCCACGGTTTCGACCTTGGATCACAGTTAGTGCCTGACCTCAGTATCATTAAAAGAAATATGAGGAGAGACACAGCTGCTCTTAATGCATCCTGAAAAGTGCTGGGTTAAAAACGACCCAAGTTGGGTTGAAAATGCACAAACCCAGCAACAGGGTTAAATGTTTGCCCCAACCTGCAGGGAAGTTTTGCTTAAAAAATTACTATATTACCTGCTTAAAATGAACCCAAAGTACATTTATTAATAAAGTTTGTTAAAGTACAGTGTCATTGTTGCATATATTTACTGCAGTAATAACTAGAAATTATGCATAATTACTTGCAATTAACCCCAAACCAAACCCTCATCCTGACCCTATAGTAAGTGCATGTAGTTAATTGTACTTAAATGTATAATTACACTGTAATACTGACATCTTAAAATAGTGTAACCTAAAGTTTAATGAATAATAATTAAAAATGTATTAAATTCCTTTTGATTATTATTGTTGCCTCTAGTAATAATGTGTCTGATCTTTAATTTCCAACTTATTTGAGGTTCATTTTAAGTCCTATAGTGATTTTTAAACAATAGTTGGTTTATACATAAACTGCCCAGCACGTTAGGCAAACATTTAACCCAACTACTGGGTTAAAATCACCCAATCGCTGGGTTTGTCCACTTTCAACCCCACTTGGGTTGTTTTTAACCCTTCATTTCTTCGAATGTGTGATGCACTGCAAGATCCTCCGAACAAAGACTCATTTTACAGCTTTCCACTCACATCGTTAGATTAGGGAGACGCAAAGCTCTGACCTGACTGACCAGGTGCAATTGAAAAAATCAGGTGCCATAAAATGTGACGGTCCATAACAGACGCCACCGTCCCGTCCCGTCCCCCGGCCTTGTTGTAAAACTGTTGCGTTTACACTGCTCAAACACAGCGGCCCCTCACCTGATCTCACGGCCCCAGGCATCAAGCACACTTGCCCGCACAAAGACTTAGCTGTGCGGACACTGCTGCCCCTCCTTCACTTGAAGTCTCTAGGTTCCCTTGAAACTCAGTATTGTTTCACTCCAAGCATGAATTATCAGTCATGGCTCAAGCATGAAATCCTCACTGTACTGAATGTGAGGGGGGAAATACAACAACACGAGGAGTAAATCATGCTGGTCATGAAACTGGGAGGAAACTATAGATACCAAGGAAATTTACATATAAAATAATGCAAGAAGATTTAGTCAACATTTCCAGAGGAAGCTCATCATTAAAACCACCTTTGATTAAAAAAAAAAAAAAAAAAAAAATCTCGACTTCTCTGTTCCTGCCAACATTATTTACATCAATGGATATTCACAGGAACTGATTCTTACTCCAGAAAACACCCGAGAGAAAAAAAAAGAGTTCCTCTACCTGACCCTGCACACACAAGAAAGCATATTCTTCTCTGAAAATGTGCATTTGTTCAAAAACAACACTGATTTGTTTGTCATATTTAAATATAATCACGTATTAAAGTATTTAAAACCCGCCGGATTGGAAACTGCTGATCCACACCATCAACCGAGAGAGAATCTGATCAAAACTTTAGAGCAAGTGAGGTTTTACAGCTGATATCTTCTATCAGCTTATATCACTAGTTGTGAGTGTGTCATGTGGTCCGACACGAGCGCGCAAAGGCTGCGTTTACAAACTAAAGGGCACAAACAAGACGTAAAAATGAACTTACAATCCTTCTGAGGTGTTTTTGGTGCTCCTGCACTTTCAGCCTTTGGTAACGAGATTCCGATGCCTGGAGAAAATGTCAAAGTGTTGTGGTTATCCGTTCGAGAGGATGGCGTGACTGTCCCTCTGCGCTCCGACGGCACTTGCTCATATAGTGGCGGAGGAACGCCTCCCGACGCCGCGCGCAAAGCGGAATCACTCAAATTTCTCTCCAACAACAATGTGAACGGCGGACGTGCGACACATCGGATTTCCACTCCCTCTTTAAACAAATACAAAAAAAAAAAAAGAAAGACTGTTCGAATGTAAAAATAAGCTTTTGTTGTTTTGTTTGCGCACGAGAGTTGTTTAGAGAAATCAAAGATTGTCCATTGAGGACTTCCACTTTCACACTATGCTCTTTAAAATTAGGAAACACTTAATGCTGTGACAAGAAATATTTAATATTGCTAACATGCACGCAATGCTGGGTTAAAAACAACCCAAGTTGGGTTGGGTTAAATGTTTGACCCAACCTGCTGGGTAAACTATTGTTTAAAAATGACTGTATTGCTTGCTTAACATGAAAATGGGCTGAAAATGAACATTTATTAATATGACTAACAAGTTTAATGAATAATATTTAAATTTATTCAATTGCATAAATGTTCACCTTTTGATTATTATGTGTCTGATTTTTAATTTCCAACATTTTTAGTTCATTTTAAGATATATATATAAGATATATAAGATATATTAAGATATGTTTATAATTTTTAAACAATAGTTGAGTTCAATAAAACTGCCCAGCACATTGGGAAAATGTTTAACCCAACCGCTGGGCTTGTCCATTTTCAACCCAAGTTGGGTTGTTTTTAACCCGATATTTTTTTAGAGTGAATATATCACAACATTCCATTCAAATTGTTTAAAATGTCATATAGAAATGTACATAGTCATATTTGAATCTGTTAAGCATTTGCTATGGTTTTTTATAAATTAGTATAATAAAATGCTTATATCATATTACCAGTACACAGTAAAAAACGTTGGGTTATTTAATTAACCCAACCGTTGGGTTACAGATATTGGGTTATTTCCCAAAATATCGGGTCATTTTTAACATCGTTGGGTTATTTTTACTAATACCCCATCTGTTGGGTTAAATACGGATCCCTTGACGACGGTTTGAATTTTAACGGTCCAGTGAGTCAACAGAAGCTGCTGCAGACTGATTATGAAAGGTAAGTCATGTCGTTTTTCATGTAACGTTATATAACTTTTATAACAGTAGGTATTCTGTACTCAAACTACGGAGAACTGTATTTTATATTTTTAAGTCGTAATTATCTTTATTCAGTTTTAATGTTCTCTGTGAGATCGATTGGAAATGAATCCTAGCTATGCCCGTTAGCAACATAGTTGGGTTACTTGTTGGGTTATTTTTTAACCCAACTGGCTTTTAACCCAATCATTGGGTTAAAAATAACCCACAGTTGGGAAGGTGCTATGTTAACCCATAGCATGGGTTATTTTTAACCCAACATTTTTTAGTGAGTAATATGACTATTAGCCATATAAAATGCTCTTTTTACTTCATGCTTCATGGTAAACTCTTGTGAAATGCTGTAAGTAGTAGCAGGTGAATGTGTTTTGTTGTTTTTCCTGTCCCATGACTGTTTCATTCTCTTTGCATCCTCTTGGCAATCCCTCAAAGACTTCCAAGCAGTTTGCTAAATTTAGGAAGCTCACCTGTTCTGAATCTTCAGCTGGCCTCTGTTTAGCTTTATATCTTCTGGCTAGCGGCCAGTGCCTATTGTGTGTGGCTTGGAAACTGAAATGAAACTTGATGAGATAAATTGTTCAGAGGTAGTAAAGCATTTGATTGTGGAAGCATAAACTCTAATAGAGCATTGATCCTGCGGCAAAACATAATTTGGCAACCTCGAGCAATGTGAGGGTGCTGATGGAAAAGAGATAAGCCGCCTGTTACCACAACACGGAAAGAGTAAAGTCTTTACCAGCATTATTTTTTGATTGTGTGACTAATTTGGACGGAGATGCATCAATGTACTTGTAATCATATGAAATTAGATGGAACACCTGCAATACACATAATTTGTGGAAATGGGGAAATAAAGTCTTTATACGTGCAAGCATAACCGTTCACACCAGACCCAACAATCGATTGGTCAATTGGTCTCTGTTTGAAAACCATCAGGTCTTTTTGTGAGAAGCATGCATAGAAATCCAGCAGTTGAAAGACATTTGGTTTTAGTTAGGGGCGTAGTCTGGTAAACGGAGACATGTTCCAAATTAAAGATTGTTAAAATGGTGTTTCCATCTTATTAAGTTTTCCCTGGAGTCTGTTTTTTGTGTCTGGAAAGGAAAGGTTTTCACAAAATAACACTGTTTTTTGGATTAAAAACACTATAAAAACAAATACTTAACCATTTTTCTTGACAAGCTCATTGTTGACAGTTTTATTAACAAATTGCTATCAAGTAGCTGTTCATGTCCCATCATAGAGTGAAGCCTGTGAGGGATCATCCCAGATAATTCTGCAAACTTTGGCTAACGTTCCAACATGGATCCCTCAAAGCTGAGCAAATGTTCTTCCAGAACGTTGTTCAAATGATCCGGTCTTTAATAATTTTATTCATACATTGCTAATGGAGCGTTTATTTATTACGTTACTGACATATTTCAGAATGTTCAAAAATGTAATGTTACAAAAAATATGTGCTAAATGATAAAATGGAACATTCCCTTAATGTTTGCAATAACCAAGAAAAAAAGATTTTTAAAACATTCTAAAAACTGCCCAGACAGCAACGCCCAGATCTGGCCCGAGTGGAATCCACATGGGGGCCGGATCTGGGCCGGATCTGGGCCAACACTGTCTGGGTGGACATTTTGAATATTCAGAGAACACTTAGAAGTAACGTTTTCATAACTTAAAGGGATAGTTCCCCCAAAAATGCAAATTTTGTCATAATTTAAACAGTTCATGGGCCGCATTGACTTCCACAGTAAGGGGTGGAAAAATACTATGAAAGTCAATGTTTGGATATTCTTCAAAATGTCTTCTTGCATACAGGTTTGGAACAAGTAAATGATAACAGGATTTGGTAACTGTTTATTTTACAGTGTCATTGTTACACATGTAGTAATAAATGCATGCATAATGACATGCAATTAACCCTAAACCAACCCCTCACCCTATAGTTAGTACATGTAGTTAATTATTATTACTCAGTACTTAAATGTGTAATACTGACACCTTAGAATAAAGTGTAACCCAGAATTTTCCTTTAATGGAGCTATTTTTGTTAAAAACTATTAGCCCATCCATGGTAGGACCACCAGGATAAATGATGCATTCATTGATCAATGAATTTCAGAGAGCAGTTCTTTAGGCTGCGTAGACCAGACAAACCAGACTCACTTCCAAAGTGACGACTATTATTTCAAAAGCTGCTGCGTCAGAAAGACTCTTGCAAATTGCTTTGTTAACAAATGGCCGAATGGCACTCATACATTGAATGAGCTCAGCAACGCAAGCGTGGCGTGGCGGTGTGTTGTGCTGCGCAGCGGGATGCCAAACAAGAGCTTGTTAGTAACAGACTTGACATGCGCGCGGCTTATCGGATAAGATAAGAAAACGAAGAAAATGACCGGCTTAAGCGCCCATTATGTGTTGGAATCGCATTATGTGTTATATTTAAGGTGATAGAGTATTGTATTCGGAGTTTAACTGGATGCACAGAATGCCCCCTGTCCCAGAAGCAGTGAAGAGGCTTTGATCTCGTTGCCATGGCGCCTGTCAGAAGCGCAGCGCAAAACGCAGCCTGTGTGGCGCGAGACTGTCCAACTCTAGTTAAAAAATGGTTCACTAGTCAAACTTGGATGCTTTACTTCGCTTCGTTTAATCATTTTAGTTTGCAGTTGTGTTTGCCCTCTGATGTTCAAATGGGCTTGAGCGCTTTCTAAACTAAACTCTGCAGCGCGTGGAATCACGAAGGATGTCGCAGAGGTGAGTAATGTTACCTTGTGCACTGTACTGCGACACGGCAATGTTGATGCGATGCCAAAAAGCACCAAAACCGAAAGGTTTGTCTGTGTGAGAAAACTGGAATATGTGTTGTGTAGCCTAAGACTGTGGCAAGCCGTTTTGACTTTTATTCATTTTCAGGATATGAACTTGTGATATCAACAATTGATTTAAACTAGTAAAGATGTTAATTCTTGATATCAGGAATTAGATTTCCACTAGTAACAACGTTCATTCTTGATATCAACTATTCAATTTCCACTAGTATAAACTATAATTGTTGATATCAAGAATTGTATTTTTACTGGTGAAATCTTGCCATAGGCTGCCATTCAAATTCAGTTGTTGATATCAAGAATTCATTTCTTACTGGTTGAAATTCCAGTTTCACACATCAGGAATACAATTCTTACTAGTAAAAATGCAAATTTCTGATATCAATTACATTGTTACTAGTGCAAATGTCTATTCTTGATATCAACAACTGAATTTCTACTAGTAAAAATGTTCATTTCTGATATCATGAATGTGATTGTTACTAGTAAGAAAGCCGTTTTAGATATCAGAAATTATATTGATATCAGGAATTCATTTCAGATATCAGAAATGAACATTTTTACTAGTAGAAATTCAGTTGTTGATATCAAGAATAGACATTTGCACTAGTAATAATGTAATTGATATCAGAAATTTGCATTTTTACTAGTAAGAATTGTGTTCCTGATATGTGAAACTGGAATTTCAACTAGTAAGAAATGAATTCTTGATATCAACAATTGAATTTGAATGGCAGCCTATGGCGAGATTTCACTAGTAAAAATACAATTCTTGATATCAACAATTATAGTTTATACTAGTGGAAATTGAATTCCTGATATCAAGAATGAACATTTTAACTAGTGAAAATCAATTGTTGATATCACAAGTTCATATCCTGAAAATGAATAAAAGTCAAAACGGCTTGCCATATAAGTGTGCATCTGTAAGGTACAGAATATTGTGCTCTTGATGAGAGAACAGGCCGTGCAAGACTTCTGCATGGGGGAAAAAGGAAGGTGCAAGTTTGAGAGAAAGTCCACATTGTATTGCAGTTCCTATGACAACATCGAGCAGTATTTTTGTTCGGCTTTGCTGTAGGTGGAGGCGTGCTTTTTTTAGTCACCCTACACAATTAGTTTTCTGAAGCAAAGCATTTTCTTTAGTTGAAAGTGCATTTTAAACTCCTCAAAATTTACATCAGGGAACGTTCCTCTACTTTCAGAGGACATTCGTTAGTTACTGCAGATATTCGGATGAATTGCGGCGCTCCTGCCTTTGTTGTCTGCTATATTTAAGATATCTCTAAAAGGCGCCTCTCTATTTTATTGTAAATGTTCTTTTACAACCTCCCGTCGAACCTCCTCCCACAACTCCTCCCCTGCCCCCCTCCCACTCTTACTATCCCATCCCCTCCTTTGATTTTGCCATCCCTACAATTTGAGTAGCTCTTGGCGGTGCTAATGCCCTGAGGGGAACAATACTGTATGGGCCCATCAGAATAAGAAAAGAAGGTGGTTTCACCCTCGCCACGAACTCTTTCAACAATCACAAAAGGAGCACCCACACGCAAGGGAGTCAAAGAGGTCAGAGGACATCTGTGGAATTCAAGGGTATTCAACTTTAGAAAATGAAAGAATGGAGAAATAATGTTTGTCAGGGGATTTCTTGCTGACTTCAGTGTGAATTCTGTGCTTTCCACACATTCAGTTTGCACAGTCAGACATTGGCGGTGCTAATTTTGGCCCGAGGGTCTAGAAACTGAGGGTCAGGAACACTTTCCCTGAGGGCAGGTGCTCTCAACAGGTGCAGTTCGGCCTGTTAACAAGTAATATCGCATATTTAAGTGTCTCTGTTGATTGCATTTCAAAGACAAGTTGTCATGGAAGACCAAGGAAATGTTTAAAGGGTTCAGCCAAAAATGAAAACTCTGTCATTAATTCCTCTCCCTCGTGTCGTTCTACACCCGTAAGACCTTCGTTCATCTTCAGAACACAAATGAAGATTTTTTGATGAAATCAGTGAGTCTCTATTGACAGCAATAGAGATGCCCAGAAAGCGATGGGAATACTTTTTGTGCGCCAACAAAACAAAACAACGACTTTTCAACAATATCTAGTGATTTCAAAACACTGATTCATGAAGCTTTACGAATCTTTTGTTTCGAATCAGTGATTTCAGTAAACGAGGCTTCGTTACGTCATAAGTGATTCACGTGATTTTGGCAGTTTGATACGTGAACTGAATCACTGATTCGAAACTAAAGATTCTTTAAGCTTCGAAGCAATGAAGCTAGAAATCACTAGATATTGTTGAAAAGTCGTTATTTTGTTTTTTTGGTGCACAAAAAGTATTCTCGTGGCTTTATAAAATTAAGGTTGAACCATTATAGTCACATGACCTGTTTTAAATATGTTTTAGTATCTTTCTGGACATCTGAAAGTGAAATTATCTTGCTGTCAATAGAGACTCACTGAACCATCGGATTTCATCAAAAATACTTTTATCAAAAATAACAATTGCTTGCCCGTCATTACGCCATCTCTACATCATTGCACATGTGCAGTACTTTCGATCAAGTGTGTACATGTCCTCTCGATCGGATTAGAAAAGGTTTAAACCACCTTTTACAATCCAAATGAAATTGGAATCAGATTTCGCCAAATTATTCTGAGTTATGTGGTTACATGCGCTAGAAGTCCGATTACAATCAGATTATTAGGGTCTATGTAAACGCGGCTGTAACACGGTTCAAATGAGAACGGGAAGAAGGAGGCGGGAACCTGTGAACGTTCAACATACTTTAATAATAAAATAAACAAACAATAAAACGAAAGTAAAATGGCGGCAGTTCCTCACAGCGACTTCCGCCCACACAAACAAAATAAAACACAACATAAAATCCAGGTCTGGTCCTCTCTCGTCCTTCACGGTCATCGCTCCTCTTTTATGCTTCCGGAGCTCCTCCGTGAGAGACACGAGACCGGTGCAGCGCACAGGTGACGCTCATTATCACTCGCGTCACCGGCCTCGCGCCGTTCCCTCATGGCTCTCGCCCGCCCTGCTCGTCACAGCGGCTATTGTCTTACTTTTTACTATGCCAAACACTCATGACAGAACTGTTGAAGGGGTGATTCTGGAATCCACTGCTGCTTCAATATATATATATATATTTGAGTGATTTATCATGAAGTTATTAATCAACATTTATCTTTCTAAATATATTAAATTATTTAAATAACTTCATCTGATGTTAAACCATTTATTTTCATTTTCAAACACTAGAAAATAATGAAGAATATTGTCTGTACCTCTCAAGGTAAAACAAATTCACAACTTATCAGTATGTTTTGGGAAAGTTTCCTGTTCAGAGCAGAGCTCAGATCAACTTCAGCCTTGAAGAAGCTGTGAATATGTATGTGCGCTCAGTGTTCTGTACAGGTGCATTATGGGTACTAGTGGACAACTGGGACTCTGAGACCTGAAGACACCTTAAGACATCCTGTCCCTAAGTTCAGGGTCTGATCGTCAGCATCATGATGAAGGAGATATGCTTCTGACTATCTGTCCATGTGTGGAAAATGACCAGTTTTGTCTAGTTTTCTTCACCAATCAGAATGTTAGTAATGACGTGTTAGTGGACTCTGTTAGAGGATAATTGTTGTGGAAATGTGAGAGCGGCCTACGAACTCCTTGTGAGACTTGAAGCTGATGAAACTGCAAACTATTCTTCAGTAAAATTTTCTTCAATTTATTTTTTTTAAACTCTGATTCCGGGTCTTCATTCATCATATCTGGTCTTTAACTGTAAAAAAATCCCTACACTGTCTATAAAAAGGATTAAAATCTAAGACTATTATCTCTTATTATAACCTATTTAGCTATTATTATTACCCCTTTCCTTTACCCAGTTCATATGGCCGATTGTGGGATGCTGCTCAGGGAGCTTTGGAGTACCTTTTGGAGGATGAATATCCCACAATGCAACTCCATCCTCAAAAGGACCGCCTGCAGGTCTTTCAGACATTGGCCACTTTCTACCTGCGCTACCTGAAGATATTCCGTGCCCTGGAGGAGGTTTATGATCAGCTGGTTCACCCCCAGAAGAGACGGGTTGTGCACCAGGTTCTTGAGGGGGTGATGGGACGACTTGTGGAGCTGAAGAATGAGATGGTGGAGCTGGAGCACTCAGAGTTTCACTTCTTCGATGACATATTGCAGGACTTCAAAATGACACCTGTGAGTACAAGTACGCTGCAGAATGCTGGGAATGTTTGGTCTGTTGTGGCTGTGGATTCAGATGTTTGGGCCTAGGGTGGATTTTGAAGATTTGGGCTTGGGGAAGATTTAAGTGCTCAATGTCAAAGTGGATTTTAGCAGGCTAAGCCTCTTGTTTTTCCCTGAATTTAGAGGATGCTAATTGGGGTCACAAGTGCACCGCAACTTTTACATACGACCAGCTCTCTTCAGTGCTGAATCTTGTTTTTAGGAGGATCTCGAGGTGCCTATTCCACGCTATTTTGTGAGGGAGAAGATGAGGGCACTGAAAGAGAGGGAGAAGATGTTGGCGCATATTTTGGCTAAAGAAGGACATCAGGAACATAAAACTGTGAGTGTAAAACACATGCAAGTCAAATAATGGTATCTACACCATATACAGTAATCATGGGTTTGGTTTTGGCTGTTCATTCATCAGGTTCTAGTTCAGTCCGTGTCTGTGGAGAGGGCTGTTTGGCTGCTGCAGGTCAGTGAGCGAGCTCGGCAGGGAAGACTGAGAGCTCACTTCATGAAGACGATTCGGCAGGAGGAACAAAGAAGATTTCAGGGTTCAAGCTCTAGTATGCTGGACCCTGACCGGGCAGCCACCTGCATTCAGAAGGTATCAGGAGAGTTTGCATTCCACTGAAATCACTGATGCATTGCATGGATGGGTTTGAAATTGACAAAACACAGGAATGATGAGGAAAACTCTCATGCAGTGAGATTATAAATATTACTACTTCTTTTATATTACAATGACTGCACAAACTTAAGGAATGGTTCACACGAATATGACAATTCTGTTGTTCCAAAAGTGTATGGCTTTCTTTCTTTTTCCGGAACACGAGGGAAATATTTGTTTCAACTGTTTTTGTCGATATTATGAAAGTCAAAGCTTTCACACTCTAAAAATGACATAAACATAGACTGGCTGGTATATTCCAAGATTTTGAAGCGAGATGATCACTTTACACTTTATTATATTTAAGCCCTTATTCACTGTTGAATCAAATTAATTTCATCGATCAATGCACAGATGCAAAGACTACATCGAAAATGGCAACACAGACCAGAAAATTTGGAGTGTAACAGTAAAGTTGTATGGATATCCATTTTTGAGTTTTGGAACCCATTGACTTTGAGAACGTGGAAAAAAAAATATCTGAAATATTCTTTCAAATATTTTATGTTCTGTAAAAAAAGTGTTAAACAACACTAAAAAGTTGGGTTGAAAATGGACAAACCTAGCGATTGAGTTGTTTTAACCCAGCGGTTGGGTTAAATGTTTACCCAACATGCTGGGTAGTTTTATTTAACCCA
This sequence comes from Zacco platypus, assembly GCA_038088235.1. Classification (NCBI taxonomy): domain Eukaryota; kingdom Metazoa; phylum Chordata; class Actinopteri; order Cypriniformes; family Xenocyprididae; genus Zacco; species Zacco platypus. The sequence continues at coordinate 1,959,957 of CM076074.1, read as the reverse complement.
ACTATTGTTTAAAAATTACTGTATTGCTTGCTTAAAATGAACCCAAAATGAACATTTATTAATAAGTTTAATGAATCATAATTAAACAATAAATATTTATTAAATTGCTTATTAATAAATGTTCACCTTTTGATTATTATTGTTGCTTCTAGTAATTATGAGTCTGATTTTTAATTTCCAACATATTTTGGGTTCATTTTAATCCAAACATATAGTCATTTTTAAACAATAGTTGGGTTAAATAAAACTACCCAGCAGGTTGGGCAAACATTTAACCCAACCGCTGGGTTAAAACAACTCAACCGCTGAGTTTTTCCATTTTCAACTCAAGTTGGGTTGTTTTTAACCCAGAACTGTGCATATTTTATTGTTTATGGGCCCTTTGGAGTCACAAATACTAAGAAATGAGAATTACTTTCCTATACTTAATCAATAGAATTCGCCAAATGTTGTCCCAACTAGTCACACATCTCTGAATAAATCATTCCACATTGGCCAATGTTGTCTCAGCATGCACAGCAGCATGGAAAAATTATGCGTTTATCATTATAGGATTATTGTTTTGAGTAAAAGTACACAAGCAACTCATTCGATGTCATCAGAGTAAGCCAATTGGCTATTGAGGAAATAAAATAATTATATTATGGCCCCTAAGATGATACATGCATCAGTAAATATATCATATCAATATATCAATTGATTGTTGATGTTCTAGCATCATACACAAGGGAGGTAATGTCTGCTGCCCTACCTGTGCGTGAACTCAGATGTAGAGGTCAGGCCATCTCCGTTCAGTCATCAGCTGTCACATTTGACGCTCACAAAGGACTACGAATGACATGCGATCCCAACCAAGCATAAAAGATATATGTCCACCTCATCTGTGGGAATAATGTGCTTGTAGGCCCTTTGGCAGGAGGAGGGAGATTAGCAATGGAGTGCTGAGAGATGGGAAAAGGAAAGAATTCCTGGATTTTAGGTGTTATTTTTCAGTGCCGTCCTAATCATGAAATCTGAGCTCATGTATCCTGACGTCTTTTTGAGTGAGTTTTCACTACGGATGGTGAACCCAGACATAGATGTAGCTTGAAAGAGATAGCAGATATGATTTTGAAGATCTGAATTTTTTACAGCGCAAGCGTGAAACTGACATTGCTGAGTGAAATGGTGCAGAAAATCATAGATGACGGTCGCTATTGTCAGGATTATGTTCTGGCTCACCTATTGTATCCAACTGTGTTCTTCCTTTTCCTCTCTGGGAGTCTATGGCAGCCCGTAGAACCGCTTGCGGGAAACCTATGAAATTTGGCACACTGATAAAGAACAGTCTCAACATTAACCACAGCTAATTTGGAAACTCTAGTTCAATCCCTCTAGCGCCACCACCTGTCCAAATTTTCACTCATGTTTATGTAACTTTTGAAACGTAAAGGCTGGTTTTCCTCTGATTTCTGAGCTCATGATGATTCGATTGCACATTTTATGTCATGAAAATATTCTGCCATTTTGAATTTTGCTAAAAAACCTACTTTTTCAAACTCCCCCTGGGCCGATTTTCAAGAAGATTGAATCAGATCATCTTTAGACCATGGCAACAAAAATTTGTGTTATTTAAGTTGATTTGTCAAACCTTTTTCGAAAAATGTGCGAACATTTTACATAGTGCTTGCGAAAATAGATCTCCTTAAACACCTTATTGTATTCAAACCAAGATTGGTCCATGTCATCATAAGCATGACCTCAGGTGACATGCTGCAATTTGGCGCAACACCACCTACTGGTTCGGAGATACGAAAAAATTGCTATTTTGTATTTGTAGAGATACTATTTTGCTTATAACTTCTGAACGGTTTGTCCAAAAATAATAGAAGTGGTCCCGTTAAATTTGGGGAACCATGCCAAGTCGAATGATATCCAATTTGAGTGTCAGACATTTTGAATTTTGTAGTAAAATGCTGTATTTTATGAACATATGAACGCACCATTACGAAACTGGGTATATACGTCATCGATACGATGCCCTGAAAGCGTCTGAGAAGTTTCGGACCAGCGCCACCCAGTGGTGAGAATTTATTTTCATGCTTATAACTTTGGATGTGGAAGCATTATTTTCACAGGAGTCATCTCCTTGGATTCCCGAATCCTTGCCGAGTCCCAGGATACTAGACATGCTAGGTTTTGTTTTACGGTTAGTGCAACGTTGTGATTTAGCGTTTAAACAACATTCACGAATATCTTAGAAACTGTCTGATCAAGATGAAACCCCTGTAGGAAAATCGGAAACATATATCATTGGCCATTGGCTAATGGCCAAATGTCAACATTTTGATTTTTGAAGTGGCAAAAAAATGCAATCAAAGTCAGGTGTGGGTAATTTTTTTATGTGTTCATAAATATTAATGTCTATAACTCCTAAACGAAATGAGATATTTTCACCAAATTTGATGCGCTTATGTATAGCGGTACTCTGAAGACACACACAAAAAGCGGTGGGACTGCACCACTTGGTGCAGTTTTTATCTCAGTTTTATCATAGTCCATTATGGCATTGTTGGTCTGCTTCCTTGTTTACTTCTGTTGTGATTGGACCGTTAATTGTTGCATGCAGCTATATTTGTGTTTGGTTCTGTCATTCTGTCAATTTTCCAATTTCATTCTGTCAATTTCCATGTCTGCACCTGTTTCATTCAGTTCACCTGTTGTTGATTAACTAACTCATTAGTTCCCTCATTTAAGTTCCGTCTCGTCGATGGAAATTGGTTGTGTTTGCCTTATCCTCCTGTGGATTTAATAAAGACAGTATTCGTTTAGATATTCTCCGTCCTTGTGTGTTTGTACTCAGCCACCCGTGAAACCTAGAGTCTCGTCGTTGTAGCTAATAGGTAATTAATTTTCAAATAGCTCATCCAACAAGCACTGTACTGTGTTTGAATGCCAGTGAATGTGATTACAGGAGGTGATAAACAGAGATTTTGGGCTCTCGCACGGCAGGGCCGTTTTCACAAGGTCTAATCCTCCCTTCTTTCTCATTCTGTAGCTCACAGCAAAGCTGTGATGTGAAACCCTGGAAACATAATCCTCTCTCTTCAGTCGGCTATTGTTGTTTAGCATCATTGTCCTTCAAACTAAAAAAGAGGATTTATTAAAAGTAATATAGGAAATAATTGCCTGCAGGCATTTATAGCTGAGCCTTGAGATGATTCGCCTTAATGTTGATGTGATCTAACTATCCTCACATTCTCACTAACAAACTGAATGAGGAAATTCCTTTTGCCAGATTAGAATTTCAGTTGTTGTTGTTGTACATTCCTCTGATCTAAAATCTACAGTGAATGCAAGAAGATTGTTTTCACCTGATAACACCTGAGCAGATGAATGTTCTTGATCTCCAATGGACTATGATTGCATCATTTCTGGTATGTGTCTTCAGCCTTGGTTTTTCATATTTCCTCCTATTATAATGTGTTTTTTGCTCCATCTTCTAGGTTTGGCGGGGATATCGAGACAGGAGGAGGGTCAGCAAGGAGTGTCTAGAGGAGATGATATTTTTGGGAATGGTAAATACCGGGTTGCTCTGCCAATCTAACTAACAGGGAATGTTCTCAGGCAAACGTTCTTTCATTAATGTTGATTGAAAATTCTTTTAATAATATTTTTTCTGGAACATTTTAGTTGGACGTTCGTGCGACCTTTTTGGTAACACTTCCATTAATAAATCTTTAACAAACATCATCTAACAGATAATTAATCATATATATATTCACATAGCTAGAAATATGAGATAATGTCCTTGTTAATGTTAACTAAGGACCTTTGATTGAAATTCTTATAAATGTCATTAAACTTTCCATTCATATGATCATGCACTTTTTTTATTTGCAATCTACAAATGGTTTGCAATGATTAGAAGCTTCATTAATAAAACATTAACAAACTTAACAGATCATTAGTTCATTTCTACTCAAACAGCTATGGGAAAATATGCTTGTTAATGTTTTAAAATGTATTAAACATTACATTACACATTATTTAATGCAAATTAAAATGCTTACAAATGTCTTTAAGCTTTCAATTCAGATGATCATGCACTTTTGAAAAATCTACAAACGATTTTATAAGAATTATATGTTACATTTGTTGTACATTTTAATACTAAATGTCTTTAAACTTCAACTAATGACCTAAAGCACTTTTTTGCATTTACAAATGTGAAAAAGTGAGCGTAATTAGTCATTTCAAGCCGTTAACATATTATTCATTAAATCATTTACTCTTCGTTTGTGGTGTGTAGACTTCTACTATTTGCACATTTTTACAAATGGCTACTTTACAAAACTTTACAAAAGTATCATTGCCATAATGTGTGCAAAATTCTAAAATAGAATGTTCCATTACGAAAACATTTTCATTCATAACTTAATGGGAACGTTAGCAAAATGATCTTAGGATATATTGTACTGTTTGTGAAAAGCAAGCCTCTTCATGAATTTGTGGTTTTGTGTATCTTCTGCTGTTTTTGGTCAAACCACATTCTGAACTTTTTGTACCCTTCATTGACAGTTTTTCATCTCTCGTCTCCTCATGGTTTCCAGATACCAGCCCAGCAGACGACACCCAGCCCTGCCCAACTGCATGCCCAGCAGGTGGAGAGCAGGACGCACGGTGTGCAGGAGGAGCACGAGGCCGAGTACCAGAGGGCCCTTGTCAACATCAAAGAGTCGGTGCGGACGGTGGATGGCCCAGATATTAAAGAAAGCCTGCAGGAACAAATACGGCAGTGGTTTATTGAGTGCCGGTGAGCCATACACAACAATCACAGATGCTATCTGTACTTTTTAAAGCTGGATTACATTTTAGCTAATGATAATAACTGCATAAAAGATGATAAGGTGGGTCAAAGACATGATGCTATTTTTTTGTCTTATTCATTAATAAGTAATAATGCAGTTCATACATATATACAATTCAATGTATTCAATTTCTGCAATGAAAAAAAAACTTTGTTGATATAAAAGAATGAAAGTTTTGTTAAGTAGTTCAACATAATCTTTTATTATTATTTCTTAGGTGTAACACTAATACTACACATTAATATTTATTAAAAAAAGCAACTTTTGACTACAAAATCAAAGTGATGTGGAGCAAACAATAAAGACATGTGGTCAAAACAACATGCAGGAACAAAAACATAAACTAGGAAATTATATCTGTAATGAAGAGTCAGCAGAGGGTCAAACAGGCAATAGTCACGGAACAGCAAACAGGTATTTCAGAGGAATAGGCAGAATCGTAGTGGGTGGACAGGCGAGAATGTCGGGGTTCAGTCCAGTCCAGTAAAACAAAGCAGTTAATCCACGGGCAGTCAGAGAACGGTAAACAGACAGGGTCAAAAACAGGAAAGTAAACACGGGTAATAAACGCTCAAAAAAGTTACACACAGGGAAATAACAAGACCTCGCGGTGTATGTGTGTGTGAGTGGTGCTTAAATAGTCCTGATAATGAGCTGCAGCTGCTGAGGTGATCAGTGATAGGTACGGGGCTTCTGGGAAATGTAGTTTGTATGAATGGAGTGAGTGAGAGTGTGAAGTGCATTGTGGGAAATGAAGTCCGGGAGTAAATGTGTATGTGTTAGAGTCCAAGGTGGAGTGCCATCTAGTGGTACTACGGGCTGATAACCATTACAATATCATAGCGAAAATACCTACTATGTCAAGGTCAGGAAGTCTCTAAAAAATTTCTGATAATTTGACTTTATGTGGTGTGACTCCACAAAAAATACTTATCTTGAAAAATATTCATATGAGCATGTGTTTACACACATATATTCAATAAGGAAAATATATTAATACTTTTTACTTTATGGTTACACCACATGACACTTTTATAGTCATCAATTTGAGAGGTTTTTTTTATTAAAGTTTTATTAAAGAGTACATTTATAGGAACTTGGCACAATATGTTTCTTAATCATGGAGAGGTAAAAGGAACTGCAGCAAATGGTGGAAAAGATTCAATAATATTTTTCCACTTATGAAATAAAGACTTCTTGTTCCTCAGCATTCCCTCAGTTGCTTTCTCTGGAACGAATCACCTCTATGTAAGCTTCTACCACTCAGACTTCCCTTTAGATAATCTGTTAATTTGCTTCCACACTCTCAAGAGCTTTTCCTTGCTTTTCTTCATCCACTCAACCCATTATTCCACTCTAATTGTAAAGAGCATTCCTGGTCCTCCATCTCTTCCGTTTGTGCCGAGGCTGGAATGTAAGCAGTCAAATCGATGTTCACTTTTACCCAGGGCTGTTTATGCTTACCTAATGCAAGTGTGCACTGCGTGGAGTGAGACTGGGCTGATTAGTGCATTCCAGGCTGATTTACGGCCTGCCAATGCACGCTGCTGCCCATTAATGCCGAGACGACAGTCATAAGTCATCTCAGTTGGACAACACAATGTGATGGTGGTGGGAGGGAGTTCAGGAGCTTTGTCTCCGTTTAGCGGCCCCTTTCTCTGGCCCCTTCCAGTGACCTTGCTGGGTCCCTGCTGGTTGTATAAGGGATGTATGGGATCCCGGGTCAGGACCCGCAAGGTGAAGTATGTTGGCGTGGTTTCCATGTGCTGAAGAGGTGAAGGCGGAGTATTTGTGCAGCCAACCAGACATATGCTGTAAAACATATACATGTCTCGCCATTATTACACCCTGCTAACGGAGTGCAGCAGTCGGGTCATTCATTTTCTTCATAGGTAAATTGATTTTTAATGATAACTTTTCATCCTCTGGTGCTGTACATTCATTTTTGACTGAAAAATGTTATTTACATTTCATTGGAATGGTAAAAAACTTGCTGTAGGAACCAAAAAAAAAAATGGACATGATTCGAAAAAGTTGAATGTGTTTAAATTTATTTAAAACATGTATTGTTCGCATTGATGAATTTCATCTAGTGGAAGCGTTTGGTACTGCACACAAACAAATCCTTACTAAAAGCTCATTTTTTGAGATATCAGCCTCAAATTTGGAGGTAAATCGAATAAATCATAAATAATAAATAATCTAATAAGTAATCACAGCTTGTTTAGATTTATGGCTTTGATTTTCTCACAGTTTTAGATTAAAATGCGTTTTGGAAAATATATATTTCATCTAAAAATTAATGGTATTTTTGTGCATTTTTCATAACAATAAGTGGAAATTGTATACTTTTTTTTTCCAAGTTCAGTTTTTTTTTCCACTTCAGTAATAATCTGCCGTCTTTAAAAAGAGACAAAACTTTAGTTTGTGCTCCAAAGCATTCAAGATTTACAACAGTTAAATGTTGGAAATTTAATTTTCAGGTCAACGCTCAGATTACTATAATCCTAACCCTAACTACTGCATAAACATAATTCAGTACTATAAAATACAAAATAGTAAATAAAAAACATTATCAAACTAAAATCATTTCATTGAAATAAAACAAAAAGGTAATTTTTGACCAACACGCAAACAGTACCAGAATTCGGAATTGATTGGATATGATTTTGTTGAAGCCATTCGCATTATTTCAATTTATTTTGAAAATAATTGTTTTTTTTTTACAGTTGAATTTGTGGTGGAAAAACTACATTACCCATAATTCTGTACAGAAAAATCCACCAATTACAGTGTTGCAGCGAGGAAATCACGTCCACGAAGCACCGCAAATTGCGTAACTGAGTCTCGCTATGCTGTCAAAATAACATTTATATATATATTTTTGCAATTTATCTTAATAATCAACAACTTTAAATGAATACTTTTAAATTTAGCCGTTCATGGGATTGTAGTTCTTTCCCTAACTATAGTCGTTAAGTCTTTTTTTCTGATTTTCAAATGGTAGCACTTTATTTTACAGTCCTGTTCCCCATACTACGTACTTATTACAGAAATTATAACTGGGTAATAACTAGGTACTAACCCTGAACCTTAACCCACGTAGTTCCCTTATATTACTCAGTATTTTAATAGGCAAGTACACTGTAAGTACACGTACTGTAAAATAAAGTGCAACCTTTGGAATATTTTTTGCTTCAAATAAAAGTTAGTAATGCTATGATTCACCTCGCAGCTGGATGGCTGGGTTCATGGCTTGTAATAAAGACTTTAAAGTCCAAATGGGGAAAATTAATGGAAAAAAAGCCTTCCAGAACCAAAGTGGACAGGCACTATTGAACTATGGCAGAGAAAGGAATAAACAGTTTAATTTTACAATCCTCTCATTGAATTTGTTCAATAAAAGTATATTTATAAATAACGTGAATCTATTTTAGATGAAATTCAATCCCTCTGATATTACAGTAGTAGAGCTCTCAGCTTCTGCTTCCACATTGGAAGTGAGTTTGAGTTGTGTGCTCCTGATTGAGTTAGCGAGAGCGGAGCGCTCCGATCGGGCCCTGACGGACTTTTACCCTGTTATTCTAAACCTGCCCCGCTCCCCTGAGAGTCAGCGCTGGACCTGGCTAATGTATCCTCCCCATGTGTGAAGTTCACAGTTCAAATATGATTGATTTGCCTTTGTTCACGCGATCTGCTTTGTTTATCTATATGTTCACACAGACACGGAGTCTGCCTTACCTCATCTTCAAAAAATCTTTAAGAAAATAGTTTTTCTCACATATGTTTTGGGGGAAATCTGGGGGGGAAAAAATACTCTACTCTATCTAAGAAACATTCTATGATGTTACCTTATTTTAGTTAAATATATAGTTATATATAGCTACTGTTTTGTGTTTTAGAGACGCAACCGGGAAGTTCCCTGACTTCCCAAGCCCCGAGGATGGAGGATCCGCATCCATATTTGCTCAGAAGACACCAGAGCAGGTTATTAATCCTATCAGTCCATCCAGAATTACAATTAATGTTCATTTCAGATGCAGAATAGTTATATTAATTTAAGAACGATTACATAATGTTTTGAAGGTTGCCGCCGAATTTGCTGCTAAGGAAGAAGAGAGGGAGAAGAAGAAAAAATCGAAAGAAGATAAGGACAAAAAAGGGAAGAAGAAAGAGAAAAAAGGGAAGATGAAAGGAAAAAGGGGGAAAGGAGATACGGAGGTAAGGTCATAACGCCAGATCACAGTTGCACAGAAATCAATAAAGGCTTTTTAAAGTATCTGTATCTGCAGAATTAAATCAGCTGATGTGGCACATATTTGAGAGTCTCGTGACTCCGATGACCTCTGTGGTCATGAACGACACTTCATTGGTTGAGCTGACTTTAGGTGGATAATTTGATTACAGAGCTGGTTTTAAAGAAAAAACACTTGGTTTAGCGTTTCCTTGTCCTTGTAACAAGACTAGGATGCAATAAGCAGGGCTGGGTAGGTTACTTTTAAAATGTATTTCACTACAGATTACAAAATACATGCTTTAAAAAGTCATTTGTAACGTATTTCGTTACATTACTCAAGTTTAGTGACTTAATCTAAATACTTTAGAATACTTTGGAATACTAATAAGTGTGAAACAAACACAAAAAAGGTCATTGCAAGTTTTATTCTCACAAGTGCATGATATAAAGTTGCAATTGTGAGTTATAAAGTAAGAATTATGAGATATAAACTCGCAATATTGAGAAAAGTCAAAAAAATATGATATAAACTGAAAATACTGAGAAAAGTCAGAATTATGAGATATAAACTCACAATATTGAGAAAAGTCAGAATTATGAGATATAAATTCACAATATTGAGAAAAGTCAGAATTATGAGATATAAACTCACAATATTGAGAAAAGTCAGAATTATGAGATATAAACTCACAATATTGAGAAAAGTCAGAATTATGAGATATAAACTCAAATATTGAGAAAAGTCAGAATTATGAGATATAAACTCACAATATTGAGAAAAGTCAGAATTATGAGATATAAACTCACAATATTGAGAAAAGTCAGAATTATGAGATATAAACTCACAATATTGAGAAACGTCAGAATTATGAGATATAAACTCACAATATTGAGAAAAGTCAGAATTATGAGATATAAACTCACAATATTGAGAAAAGTCAGAATTATGAGATATAAACTCACAATATTGAGAAAAGTCAGAATTATGAGATATAAACTCACAATATTGAGAAAAGTCAGAATTATGAGATATAAACTCACAATATTGAGAAACGTCAGAATTATGAGATATAAACTCACAATATTGAGAAACGTCAGAATTATGAGATATAAACTCACAATATTGAGAAAAGTCAGAATTACGAGATATAAACTCACAATATTGAGAAAAGTCAGAATTACGAGATATAAATTCACAATACTGAGAAAAGTCAGAATTATGAGATATAAATTCACAATACTGAGAAAAGTCAGAATTATGAGATATAAACTCACAATATTGAGAAAAGTCAGAATTATGAGATATAAACTCACAATATTGAGAAAAGTCAGAATTATGAGATATAAATTCACAATACTGAGAAAAGTCAGAATTATGAGATATAAATTCACAATACTGAGAAAAGTCAGAATTATGAGATATAAACTCACAATATTGAGAAAAGTCAGAATTATGAGATATAAACTCACAATATTGAGAAAAGTCAGAATTATGAGATATAAACTCACAATATTGAGAAACGTCAGAATTATGAGATATAAACTCACAATATTGAGAAACGTCAGAATTATGAGATATAAACTCACAATATTGAGAAAAGTCAGAATTATGAGATATAAACTCACAATATTGAGAAACGTCAGAATTATGAGATATAAATTCACAATACTGAGAAAAGTCAGAATTATGAGATATAAATTCACAATACTGAGAAAAGTCAGAATTATGAGATATAAACTCACAATATTGAGAAAAGTCAGAATTATGAGATATAAACTCACAATATTGAGAAAAGTCAGAATTATGAGATATAAATTCACAATACTGAGAAAAGTCAGAATTATGAGATATAAATTCACAATACTGAGAAAAGTCAGAATTATGAGATATAAACTCACAATATTGAGAAAAGTCAGAATTATGAGATATAAACTCACAATATTGAGAAAAGTCAGAATTATGAGATATAAACTCACAATATTGAGAAAAGTCAGAATTATGAGATATAAATTCACAATACTGAGAAAAGTCAGAATTATGAGATATAAATTCACAATACTGAGAAAAGTCAGAATTATGAGATATAAACTCACAATATTGAGAAAAGTCAGAATTATCACATTAAACTCACATACAAAATTCACAATTGCAAGAAAAAAAAAATCAGTATTGCAAGTTTATATCTCCAATTCTGACTTTATAAGTTGCAATTGTGAGTTTAAATCTCGCAATTCTGAGAAAAAGAAGTCAGAAATGCAAACTCACAATTGTGATGGAAAAAACAAATTGTGAGAAAAAGTTGCAGTGACGAGTGAATTATAAAATGACTCACAAAACATGAAAACAGTCGTGGATCATCAGGTCATGACAGGACAGTTCAGTTGACAGTTGGGTAATTTTTTTTATAAATTCAGTCATTTTGTCTTGTTCAGGACAGAACTAAATAAAAATAACAACATTTTTATGATCCTCTTAAAAGTTTTAAAATAAAACTTAACTCCTCTTTTTCAGACGGTCAGAGTCAGAGAATCACCAATCGCTGTTTAAATGACATTAAAACTCAAAGTAATCACTTTGGTAATCTAAAACACTTTTCAGATGTAACTGTAATCTGATTACCACCCATTTAAAATGTAACTGTAATGAAACACAGTTACTCATATATTTTGTATTTTAAATACGTAACTAAGTTACTTGTATTTCGTTTCTCCCCAACTCTGGCAATAAGACGTCTAACCTATTGGCTTTTTCACATGAAAGCAGGTTTACAGGCGTTCCTATCGACATCTGTGTTAGAGAGTTTCATTTGACAGATTTCCCTTAGGTGAGAAGGCCTGAAGTTTTACTGTTAAGTTAAAAGAGTCATAGATGAGAGAATCGTGACATTGAACACCAGCACTCGCTATTTTCCATCTTAGAAACGACATTTAACATTCTCACTGCACTCATATTCTCATGCATAATTACACATTGTGAATATCCCTGCCTGTGTTCTGTTCAGGGTAGATTAGGACGAGGAATGGCGGGTTTGTTAAACTCATCCACGTCTCAGGAAATATCTGTGATTTCATCAAGGCGTTCCTGAGCTATCCTTGATAACCTCTTGCTCTCCCTATTCTCAACTCTTCCTCTTGTTCAACATAAATAGAGGCTGTGTTTTCTCTGCTATGACGTCCAGGTTTCCTCTGTTCCTACATTATATTTTAACAAAGATTTTAAGATAAATTGGACTGATGATTTATGAAAGCTTGGACGTGGCAGACAGCAGTCTTTCATGTGGATTCGTTCACTTCAGAATTCAAATGTCCTGATAATTCACTCTCCTCCATGTCATCCAAGATGTTCATGTCTGTCTTTCTTCAGTGGAAAAGAAATGAAGGTTTTTGAGGAAAACGTTCCAGGATTTTTCTCCGTATAGTAGACTTCAATGGGGTTCAACAGGGTCCAAATGTCAGTTTCAGTGCAGCTTCAAAGGATCTACATGATCCCAGACGAGGAATAAGAGTCTGATCTAGAGAAAATTTTCTTAAAAATTTAATAAAATAATAAAAATAATAAAAATTATATACTTTTTAATCAAAAATGCTCATCTTGCACGGCTCTGTGATGCGCCACACATTACGTAATCATGTTGGAAAGGTCACATGATGTAGGAGGAAGTGTCACGGTAGAGTCTCATCTTCTCCTCCAACTTCAAAATCATCCGACATGGTAGTTTTATCTTTTTTTGTAAAGGCCGTTTGACTCAGTCTTTGCACTTTCGCTTTGTAGAATGTGATGATTACATCTCAGAGCATTTGTGGTTAAAAAGTATGACATTTTTATTTGTTTTTTTTATAAAATGTCGGATGGTTTCTCTAGATCAGACTCTTAATCCTCGTCTGGGATCATGTAGATCCTTTGAAGCTGCACTGAAACTCACATTTGGACCTTCAACCCATTTGAAGTTGAAGAATGAAGAACATAAAAATCTAGTTGGGAAAGAGTAAATTATCAGGACAGTTTAATTCTGCAGTGAACTAATCCTTCCAAAGTGATTTAGGTTCATGTGAGGTTTTATGTTCTCTGACTTGACCTCTGAACGTCATACGCTGACCAGTGGTTACTGTGAGGCAGTCAAGCGCTGAAAATGCCCGCTCACACTGATTGGCTGCGTTCCGGAGATCCAGAATGGAGCCTTTGTTCGGGCTTTCCTTCATAAGAGCACCTGTAATCCTCATTGGAGAGCCAAACCGCTGATATCTGCTCACAATGAGGCCGAAAGACCAATCTGACCTTTTTCAAAAGCTCACATCCTGTCTGAAAGCTGAGCCTTTCAATAGTTCATTAAGGAATTTTTGTCAGAGCTCTTATGTTGTCCTAGTTTAGGCCTAGTTTAAATTTCCAAGTGCCACTCAAAGGCTCCTTGTTACAGAAAAAAAGAAGGCAGTACCAAATACATAGTTTGCAAAGAGAAGAATGTTTATAAAACTGTGATTTGGTAAATATATTCCACCAATGGCCAAAATATATTTCAAATATATGCTGTAAACAGAGCAGCTTAAGGAAATGTATTCAAATTTAATATATATTTTGTTAAAAAAAAAGGCCAAAATATATCAAATTTAAGATGCTAATGTTGGTTAATGCATGTGATAACATTAACAAACAACGGCTTGTCATATTTTTTCATCTTTGTTAACATTAGTTAAGAAAAGTACTGTTCATTGTTAGCTTGGGTCCATAAAATAATATGAACAGGTACAGCTTTTGGTCATTTTTTGTAATAAATTTTGAAATGAACACTAACTAAGATTGATAAATTATTAAAAGTATTTTTCATTCTTAGTTAACTAATATTAACAAATGGAAACTTGTTGTAAAGTGTTACCAGAAAATGTCTTATCTTATAAAAAGCAAAATATGTTTTGAGATTGAAAGATTGAAAGTATATTTTAAAAAAAATGACCAAAAATAAATATATATATATATATATATATATATATATATATATATATATATATATGTATATATATATATATATATATATATGTATATATATATATATATATATATATATATGAAACTATATATTTTTGCCATATAGGTTATTGCACATTACCTGACAAATTCAATTGGAGCTAAATCATATTAAACCTGGCACTTGAATTAATTTTACTCCTGACCCGGCCACAGGGTTCTTTGATATAAGCTGCTAGATCCATTTGGAAGTTCTGTCCAATGCCACATGAATAATCATAAATCACTGCTCCCAGGCACTTAAGGGCCTTTCATATTTTCAGATGGATTTCTGTCTCTTTTGGGGGACATTAGTTGCTAATGGACACATGTGTTTAAAGGAAGACAGCCCATAAAATACACAGCCTCCATTTGGCTTATTCCTTCTGAACAGCTCTGCTCCCGAGCAGACCCATTCTACGATCCGAGTGTGCGCTTGTGACACGCAAGCCAAACATTCGCGCGAGGACGTTGATTTACTTTTAATGCGCGACCCCTAGTTGAGAGAAAGGAAAACAGGAGGCGCCGTAAATCATACGCGTTCGGCCCCTGCTGTGTATTCACATCATTAAAATGCCAGCGCTGAGGCTGACCCCGCTCCACGCCGCGCTGGGAAGAGCTTTGATCACGCGTGTCTCAGCTTAGAGAACTTGCCTTGTCCGTCATGTAAAGATCATTTACAGGAAAACAGTTTATGAAGGACCCACCTTGATACTGTCTGTTTTGCAGGAGGAAGAGAAGGGATGGAAGATGACTCCCAGTAATTTCCTTCCTACGGTAGTCGAGGGAGCCAAACTGTACAAAGGTAAGCAGGAAATGACGGCGAAAGGGTGCAGTCTGTGTGTCTGTCATTGATAATTTATGCATCTTTTCCTTGACCAAATGACTAATGCTCAACAATGTCAACAGTGTTTGTGTGAGGTCAATGAGCGAGTGAGCTTTCATCACAGTCGTGACATGAGATGTGTCTGGAATACGTCTGAGTAACCAATAATGATAGGGCCATGTCAGTTCTCAGGTCAAGACCGGTCCAGATGGTTCCCCACCCCACATGGAGCCTCTTTCCTTTTCTCTCTCTCGGCATCTTTCTCCTTCCCCCTTCTTTTGTGACTGCAGATACGTTTTCTTGCCCTCTCATTAAAACTGAGTCTCTTGACGCCACATTGAAGTCCAACTCCTCCTCGTTCTATAATCAACAGCGCTCGTCTGTCAACTTGCCTTGGTTTCACCGCAAGGACAGGTTTCACAGGCTGGATATCTCACTACATTTGTTTGTCAGGTGATAGCTGTTCATCCAGTTCTCTCCAAATAAGTTTACACTGTACAACTGAACTCTGTTCTTTACAGTAAATAACTCGCAGCTGACATTCACTGTAAAAATAAGGCATTTAGATGCTTTTACAATTCATGATAGTTTAGAAACAGTCTTAATACCCCTGAGACAGAGTAAACTAACATACTTTAAAGGGTTAATTCACCCAAAAATGAAAATTCTGTCATCATTTACTCACCTTCATGTCATTCCGAACACGTAAGACTTCCGTTCATCTTTGGAAAACACAAATGAAGGTACTTTTAATGGAATCTGAGAGATTTCTGTCAGTCCATGCAGCTACCACTGTAACACGGTTCAATGAGAACGGGAAGAGGGAAGCGGGAACCGGCGAACGTTCAACATACTTTAATAATAAAATAAACAAACAATAAGTAAACGAAAGTAAAAACATAATAAAAACACAACATAAAATCCAGGCCTGGTCCTCTCTCGTCCTTCACTGTTGTCGCTCCTCTTTTATGCATCCGGAGCTCCTCCGTGAGAGATACGAGACCGGTGTAGCACGCAGGTGGCGCTCATTATCACCTGCGCCCTGCTCGTCAAGTCAAGTCAAGTCATCTTTATTTATATAGCGCTTTTTACAATGCAAATTGTGGCAAAGCAGCTTTACATTAATAAGAGAATGGTGTCATTGTGCAGCTTATTCTATATATTATTGATTCATTCCGTTGCAAATATCAGTAGTTATTAGTCTAGTTAATTTAGGTATAGCAGCACTGCAGAAAACAGTGACGTAATCGTCCGGCTCAGCTCAGTTCACATACAACGGCGCCAATGCAGGCATATCAAAAACACTGCTGAATATCAAGCAAGTGTCCCCAACTTAAGCAAGCCAAAGGCAACAGCGGCAAGGAGCCAAAACTCCAACAAATGGAGAAAAAAACCTTGGGAGAAACCAGGCTCGTCACAACCACTTTGACACAAAGTTCATTAAAAGATCGCAAAACTAATGAATTGAGCGCTTGAGGCCACATTTTCTGAAGAGACTGGATCACTTTATATGATGAACAGATTGAATTTAGGCTTTTATTCATATATAAACATTGATCAGCGAACATAAATGGAAGCTTAACCAAACCTGCTTGATGCGTAGGAACAAACCTCATTGGTTCTTGAAGCTCAAACGTGCTGCGTAACACGAGAATGAACCTCAACTAAACCTTGAAGTACTAAAATCTCTTTTGTCTCTACATATATATATATATATATATATATATATATATATATAATCGGCATAACCAACAAAACAGCACACGATGAATTATAGTTCATCATAAGTGACCTTTTCATAAACTACTACCAATCCACTCAGCCAGTACTAATATAGATGGTGTACAATATCATAAACCCAAAGACACAATAAAATAAGGGCAGCACACATGACACTCCGGGACAGATTTACTAACAGCTTGCGCCAATACAAACCCTATTTTGGAGTTTAAAAACTACTGTCAGGATTTAGTAAAGACATGCGGTGAAAAATTAGCGTGTTGTTTTTGCAATTTATGGGAGGAAAGTATTTAAATGAATCATGCAAGATGATTTACTAAGGTTTGCGCTAGTCAATTTACTGGTATTTGCGCCATTATTTAACACCTGAAAAAGCCAGACGCTATTTTGCACTGCTTTTGGTAGATTTGGTAGAACTTTCCACTCACAAATGCACTTTTTTTTTTAAATCATGCTCTTATGTCTTCTGGTATTTTTCCATCAGTATTGCATTCTTTGTAACGCTTGGGATATATATGTATCTATGTATATATATCTATGTATATATGTATATATCTATGTATATATGTATGTGCTTGTTTTTGTCTCAGTGTCAGGATGAGCTCACCAAGAAAAATTCCAGAGAACCAGGTTGTTATGGCAATAAATAAATAAATAAATTGCACTCTCACGCTAATTTGCCCTGTTTAGTAAATCTGGCCCTAAAGCTATAAACGTCAACTAAACAAAAACTGTAGCCAAGCACACTCTTATGACAACAATGATAAATTGCCAAAACATATAATGTAGTTCGACTTTTCTAGTTTTTTTGTTTTTCTATTACAATCATGGTTAGGTTTGGGGTTTGAGTTCAGATTTTTAATAAATAATTAATGACAATACGAAGAAAAAATGGTTAAAATGTTTTTTTGTTGTTGTTAGTAAATTTACAATCTATCATGAACAACAATAAAAAAAGTTTTCTTTATACTGTAAAAAATAAGATAATTAAACAAAATCTGATGATCACAAATAGATTTCTAGGACCATCTTTTTACTGTTTTTCACCGTGAACTAAATTTTTACTAGAAAAATAAAACGGTTTATGTATATATATACATTATTTTCACTGTATATTTTAAGGTAATTTACAGCTAACCGCAGTTTTTTCCCATTCACACAAATGGCTTTAACACATTATATGTCCAATCTGACCCTGACGTCTTATTCTGCAGTGTGTTTAGGATCCATAACTCAACATGTAGAGCAGCAAATCAATCAAGTCACCCCTGAAAGCTCTTGACAAGACAAGCATGTTAATGACTGAGACACTACTTCCTGTTTGTGTTGGGGTTTAAGGTCTCTGAACAGGAAATGAGAAGACTGGACTGCACTTCTGTGTCAGCGATCCATGAAGACAGAGCTAGATCTTAGATCTTCCAGAGCTATTTGTGCATGTATGTTTGTGCCAGTAGGGAGCAGGTGAGCCAGAGGTCTGCAAAAACCCATTCGAAACATGTCATTCTAGCATTTCCAGGATAGATTGCTACGACAACATCCTGCTCTGTTGCCTGCGTTCAGTGATTAGAGAACTTCCATCAACAAGCTGCACTGTTCGTTACACCCCAGTGGGGAATTACCATGGGCAGCTCCTTTTTAGCTGTGGTCCGGTCCATTACAAACCATCTATAGCGTCAGCCACAGATTGTTAGACTTCTTCCAGTGCAGCTATAACAGACTCATCCACTTCCTGTTACCCGAGGGAGGTCTGAGGTGTCTTTTAAAGTCAACATCTGATAGGGGAAACGTCTGTCTTAAGTCACCGAATCTCACATTTATCTCACAGCTGTGCGTTTGGCTTGTAACTCTGAATGAATCCATCATTCTTTATAGAACATAGAGGTTCACTAAAGCGCATCACCCACATCACATCTGCACATCTCTGTTCTCAGCCCCTCCATGTGTCTTCATCACGAGACATGAGTTGACGTCAAGTCTCGTCAGGTCTTTGATGCTTTATCAATCCCTTACGGAGCGGTAAAACTTGCGATTGTACTATACCAGGCAAGCCCAAAATGGCTAAGCTTTTATCTGTCTTAACCACAAATCATTGCTCAGGATATTAGGTAAATTTAAGCAAATTAAAAAAGCTTAAAAATTTTGAGTGTGAGTGAGTGATAATGAGCGTCACCTGCATGCTACACCGGTCTCGTATCTCTCACGGAGGAGCTCCGGAAGCATAAAAGAGGAGCGACGACAGTGAAGGACGAGAGAGGACCAGGCCTGGATTTTATGTTGTGTTTTTATTATGTTTTTACTTTCGTTTTATTGTTTGTTTATTTTATTATTAAAGTATGTTGAACGTTCGCCGGTTCCCGCCTCCCTCTTCCCGTTCTCATTGAACCGTGTTACAGTGGTAGCTGCATGGACAGAAAATTAAGTTTTTGGCAGAATATGGGAAGTTGTGTGTGAACTGATGAATCACAGCGAAACACGAGGTGCATGGAGATGCTCCAGAGCGGTGTGAAATACAAGTAAAACTTTTCAATAGCACTTCAGATCAGTTCAACAGCTGGTTTGACTGACAGCTGCACTGCAACTTGAACTAAGCTGCATCTACTGGGCAACAGCTGCGGTGCACTGGCATGAAAGTGCAGTGCAGGTTTCATTCTGCACTGTATGCAGTTGTGAAGCCAGAGGTGGCCTACTGTGTACTGAGGATAAAGTACTGTTGTTTTTTATTATTATTATTCATTTCGATGCTGCTGTTGAAGCTGGACAGTCTTATTTTAGCACATATTATTTAGGTAATTTTTTTAAAAACATTTTTACAGCGAGCAATACTAGAGCATGTATTTGCATAATTTTATATAATATAATATTTAATATATAATTTATTAGGGCTGTAAAGGTACACAAACGTAATGGTTCAGTGCGTATCTCTGTATTAAAAGAGGGAGGAAAATTATTAACCAGTGGTTTATTCATCAAATCATGCCTCTCTCTCTTTAAATAAATTCAGTTAACATTAACGTTTATTTCTGCTAATGCTGTAAACTATATTCAGGAAACCCTTTTTTGAGCATTACTATAATATTAAAGGTTACAATTAACAACTGAGCCCAAACTATAAATTTATTTTTAGGTATAATAATCAACAATCAAATAAAAAAACATGTAAATTGCACATAAGGCAGGTTTTGCATTATAAAATTACTACTCCAATTCATTTTTTTAAGTATAATCATTTACACAGCTATTGTCATAACTTGTTTTCATGACAAATTTATTTAAACATACAGTATATTAAATAATTCAGACATTACTAACAGGTAAAGTGAATATATAAGCTAATATAATGCATATATTTAGTGAAATTCTCCCCTCTCAAACATGCTGCAGACACTAAATGACTTGCCTGAGGTAAATGTAATGCTACGTGAGATATTATAATCAAGCTGTTTTATTGATGTTTTCCGCAGTTGAAATACTGGTCTACTCGTATATCTGTTCTTCTTCTTCTGCGCTTTTTCCTGTTGTGGTGGTTAGCAAACAGTGTTGCATTACCGCACGCGCCCCCTTCTGGATTGGAGTGTTGATCGCCTGTATTCGTCTTCTAACAGCATGAAACGAATCGTGACCTCTCTACCGTTCGGGATGAATACATGTACCATTATACCCCTAGAATTTATATAATTTAGGGTTACACTTTATTTTAAGGTGTCAGTATTACAGTGTAATAGTAATAACAATTAACTACATGTACTTACTATAGGGTTAGGGTGAGGATGAGGGTTTGGTTTATGCGTAATTGCATGTAATTAAGCATAATTTTTAGTTATTACTACAGTAAATACATGTAACATATGTAACAATGACACTGTAAAATAAAGTGTTACCTAATTTAGTTGCAGTAGAAGTGCCATTTTCACTACTGCAGTCATACTGTGCCCAATTTACCACTTATTTTACTAAATATTGCAGTTGTACTTGCTATGTAAACACTTAAATATGGTGCAAGTGAGAGCATGGCATGCTAAAAGTGTGTGGAAATGCCTTTTTGACTGGAAAATGTTTCAGCCATCTAGCAGCTGTAACCTTGCAGGAAGCAATTATATGCCATTACAAGTCAAAGCTGCTTAATTCTTTTCATTACGATTTTCCTCCAAATGTCACATTGCTCAGTGTGTGGAGCAAAGGGTTACATTCCTGAGGAATGAAGCTTAAAGGTGTAATGAAAAGCAGAGATCAGAGCTTACCTCCCAAATATTTGACATGGGTGAGTGAATAGGGATGTCCATCTCACAGTGTGTTGGTTATATCTGTTATATTCGTCAACCAAACTGCTGTCAACATCATTGCTGACCGAATACAGTAGCTTTAAATAATGACATATTAAAATGTAAGTGAAATGTTTTTATCAATTGTATTGCCTCCTCTTGTAAAAAAAAAAAAATGCTACTAATTGTAGAGTACTTCAAATCTTAAAAGTATACTATGTTAGTAAATAAAAAGGCTACTTAAGTGTACTTAACGGTTACACTTTATTTTAAGGTGTCTTTGTTACACTGTAATTATACATTTACGTACTAAGTAATATTAAGTAACTGCATGTTCTTACTATAGGGTTATGATTAGGGTTTGGTTGGGTTTAGGGTTAATTGCATGTAGGTATGCATAATTTATAGTTATTACTATGGTAACTACATGTAACATGTGTAACAATGACACTGTAAAATAAAGTGCCACCCTTCATTGTTACAGTGTAATATTAATTACATGTACTTACTATAGGGTTAAGGTTAGGGTCGGGGTTGGTTTAGGGTTAGTTTCTTGTAATTATGCATAATATTATGTTACTACTATAGTAAGTGCATGTAACGTCTAACTAAAGTGTTACCGAATGCACTTTCATGATTATATTTCTTTTTAAAAGTGCACTTTGTAATAATGCTAAATTGAAAGTTTTTAAAAAAAAAAAAATTAAATCATTAGGTTTAAATCATTTTTTGTTGTGCACTTATTTTGCATTGACCAACATTCATGGATTATAATTTTGAATGTAGTGTGTAATTCGATATTACATTTAAAGTTAATATGTATCAATGTACTCAGATGCAGTTTCATCATTACAAATGTATTATAACAAATAAATTTAAATAAAATTAATACAAAAAATTATATTAAAGTATATTTTATTTTACCCAAAATGCTTGTCAGTACATTTGCCGCTTTAAACTTTAACCATATTTCAAAGACAATAGACGTAATTATGAACTTTTATGTAAAATTGAGTTGCTCTAAAAGCAGTTCAGCTAATAATATAATAAACTATAATGTTTTAATTTAATTGCAGTTAACATATGTAACGATCGTCAGCTGAAGTGCCCATTAGATCCACTAGGGGGCACTTCACCATGGACCATTCACTACACACTTCACCACCGGACTCCAATTCCCACAATGCATCACACACTCACTCAGAGACAAACACACACTACATTTCCCATAAGCCTTCATACCTGGACTGATTGCACACACAACTGCCATGAATCACTGTCACTATTTAAGCACCCTGCACACACACACCATCGCGAAGTCTTGATTAGCTAACCACTGTCATTTCTGAGCGTTATTCCGTGTCTTGTTTTCCCGGTCTTGTTTTCTGCCTTGTCTGTTCCGTTTATTGATTGTTTGCTGCCTAACTTGTTGGACTTACTGCTCTGGATTATTAGACTATTGCTTGCCTGCCGCCTGCCTACGACCCACCCGCCTGTGTACTGTTTATGATTCTGCCTTATCTCCGACATCCCTCTTTGCTACCGTCCTGCCTGTTACACCATTCTGTGCTTCATTAAAGCCTGCATTTGGATCTCAATCGCTGACTCGCCCTTTCATTACAACATGCAATTAAGGGCCAGATTTACTAAATGTGGCAAATTAGCGTGAGAGCACAATTCCGATGGGAGTGGAAAGTTTTGCAGCTGATTTGCAAACACACTTAACACCCCATATCATTTACATAATGACCAATGCAATCTACCAAGAGCGGTGCGAATTAGCATTGGGTCGCATATAAGCAGAGCTGATGCTCATCAGGTGCGGGTCGACACAGACACAACTTGTTTCAGGTAATATACGGATAACGTGTAATATAGTAACGATTTACTAAGGTTTGAGCTAGTCAATTTACTGGTATATGCGGCATTATTTAACGCCCATGTCGCAAAATGGGTAAAGACATGGGCGTTAAATAATGCCGCAAATACCAGTAAATTGACTAGCTCAAACCTTAGTAAATCGTGATTCATTTAAATACTCTCCTCCCATAAATTGTACGTCTGAAAGGGAAACTCCAGCAAATGCATATGCAATACGGTCAACCGTACTTTTCCCTGTGTGTCTTTAGTCAATCCCGACAGTAGTTTTTAACACCAAAAGAGGGTTTGTGCTGTTAGTAAATCTGTCTGAAAACAGACTTCTTTCGAATTCTATTTCCATAATAAGTTTACAAACATGCTAAATTGTACTTTTTCACAACGTTCTACTCTCTCCTGGCTTGAAAAACAGTCACAGTTAACAATTTGATAAGCAATTCTGAACACTTGTATGATGTGTTCAGCAGACCAGCATATCCTACATCCGGCCTGTGAGACAGCTAATTAGAGCCGAGGGTCTTTGCTGTGCGAGTTAATCGGCAGCACACTGTTTTATCAGCTGTCTGTAATTGGGATATGATCATGTGGTGGGTTTATTTAGTTGTAATGAGGCGGAAAGGTGAGCACCATATTTACCCAGAATCAGACGATAGCCAGCATGATCCCCAGAGGGACAGGCTTTGTTGGGAAAGTTGAGAATGGCTTATAGAGAGGGCAAGGAAGTCATTTGTAGCACTCAGGGTAAGATTGAGATGGCCTGTTTGGGCTTGTCTGGCGCTTGCTTCCTTCCCTTCCTGCATCCCAACGTCATGGCGCACTTGCTGGATGTGACCGATGGATTTCATTCCGGTCTCTTGGCAGAAGAGAGCCGTGTTAAGGAAGTTCTCACTGTTAGCTGAAGGACCAGCATCGTCACATCGTCGCTGACTGACCAGCATACAAATCTTCACAGATGGTACAAAAGACCACACCGTGAAGATAACAGGCCGCTACGGAGCCCTGAAGTGTTTTTTTACTCAATCCCCATATGGTGGGTGGCAAATGTGCTGTATATACACCACGTTTAGTCAGAGCAGATGTGTGTGGCCACCCTCTTCCCACAAAACCGGCCATTTTCTGTTCATCCACAGTAGTGTCTGTTGTTCTTGCCCTGTGTGGGGCTGGACCATTCTCAGAGGTCTTCCGTCCCAATAACGTAGGTTTAAAATGCTGACCTCTAACAGTCATGTGTTTTCAGGAGAGTTAGGTGGATGTTGTCTTTAAACAAACAGGCCGGGCTATGTGAATGCATCCCTCTGAAGGAGTGAGGCAATTATATAGATCGTATTGCCCCGGGATGTTTTGAAAATGCGACTTTGAAAAGGAGGCTTTGTGGACGACAGTTTGACCTCTGACCTCGGCAAGGGATCTCATTTCAAAGTTGCTGAACTGATGCTTATTTTTAGGTTCCACCAGAGTGAGCTTTAACATCAGTGCCCTTTGACCCCTATGTGAACTTGACAGCACTGCTTATTAACGTTTTCAGAATTTATTATGCTTTTTTAATTTTACCTTTCCGTTAGCGTGTAATAAAGCTGTTTGTGCGTGTGAATGATCTGTCCACACCAAATGGAGTTCATTTCTCCAACGGGAAACACTTGCCTGAAAAAGTTCGTTTTTACACTCTAAAAAATGCTTTAAATCAACCCAAGTTGGGTTGAAAATGGACAAACCCAGTGATTGGGTTGTTTTAACCCACTGCTAAATTAAGTAAGTAAGTATTAAGTAAAATTGAAGTAAGTGCCTGCTTCAAATTAAATGCAACAACACTTTTTATTTTAATTTTAATTTCAGGTCTAGTTCTTATTTGCTACCTCAAAATAAACTAAATTAAGGAACTGATTTTAAATTAAAAAATGTATTCAAATGTATTCAATTTTAAAAGATGCACAGCCCTGCTGTTTATTAAAGTTCACCCAAAAATGAAATTTCTGTCATTAATTACTCACCCTCATTTCGTTCCAAATTTTGTTCATTTTCGGAACATAAATTAAGATATTTTTGATGAACCCTATCCATAGAAAGCAACATCTTACTGTGATTCAAGGTCCAGAGAAGCAGATAAAGACAATACCGAGCATTCGGCATTCGGATCTAAACCCTGCGTTCACGACATCAACTGCATAGAAGATTGACAGGGAAGAGATTGTTGAATAAAGTCGTTATTTTAGTTTTTATTTTGCACACAACAAGTATTCTCGTCTCTTCATAACATTGAGGTTGAACCACTGCAGTCACATGGACTGTTTTAACCATGTCTTTACTACTTCTCCGGACCTTGAATGACAGTAATTACGCTGCTTTCTATGGGGGATAAAAAACCTCTTGGATTTCATCAAAAATATCTTAATCTGTGTTCTGAAGATGAACCGAATTTTTGGGTGAACTAACCCTTTAAAGAACTATAGCTCAAGGTCATGGATGAGATTACATGAACTGATAAAAATATGCAGCGTTCAGATGCGAAAGCCGCTAAACTTCCCCTCCGTCAAAACGAGATAATGATATTGAGCGAATGCTTTCTGCACATTTTATACGTTCGTCAAATAATTTCACTTCAACTTCCAGCATCAGTCCATTCAGAAACACTGGTTCATTGGCGGAAACTGCTTCATTTTGTCAGTAAAAGTCTATAGAATAACCAATCGGAAGACGCAAATCGAATCATGCGATTTCAAGATGAATGACGGTGTGCATTCGAGCCGCTTTTAATTGCCAAGCTGCAAGTTTTAATCATGTTTTGTCCATCGTTACAGTGGCATTGATTTGGCGGGTAGCAAGTAAACACAACAGTGTTACTTTTGCTGCTGTAAAACTGACAGAAACTGACGTTTTACTATGTCTTGTCGTCCAAAGAGATGAATTTAGAGGTTTTTGACAAATTTGTTAAATATACCAATGAATTGAAAATAAGGCATTTCAATAAATGACTAATAACCTTTATTAAAGTGAAGTTACTGAACCTAAACATAAAAATGCTCATTTAAAAGAAAACATGTCTTGAATTCTCTGCTTTGAGTTGCTTATTTAATATATTCAGCGCTGGGTGGGTTACTTTTAAAATGTATTTCACTACAGATTACAAAATACATGCTTTAAAAAGTCATTTGTAACGTATTTCGTTACATTACTCAAGTTTAGTAACTTAATCTAAATACTTTAGAATACTTTAGAATACTAATAAGTGTGAAACAAACACAAAAAAGGTCATTGCAAGTTTTTAACTCACAATTCTGACTTTTTCCCTCAGAATTATGAGATATAAACTCATACTAAATTCACAATTGCAAGAAAAAAAGTCAGTATTGCAAGTTTTTATCTCCCAATTCTGACTTTATAACTTGCAATTGTGAGTTTAAATCTTGCAATTCTGAAAAAAAGTAGTCAGAATTGTGAAATGCAAACTCACAATTGTGAGGGAAAAAACAAATTGTGAGAAAAAGTTGCAGTGACGAGTGAATTATAAAATGACTCACAAAACATGAAAACAGTGGAAAACATGAAACTTAACTCTTTTTCAGACGGTCAGAGTCAGAGAATCACCAATCGCTGTTTAAATGACATTAAAACTCAAAGTAATCACTTTGGTAATCTAAAACACTTTTCAGATGTAACTGTAATCTGATTACCACCCATTTAAAATGTAACTGTCATGAAATACAGTTACTCAAATGTTGTATTTTAAATACGTAACTACTTGTATTTCGTTATATTTTAACGCACTTTCACAGATGTTTGTCCCAGCCAGTTGAGCTTAAGTTTGCTGTTTCGTTTATTTCTGTGCATCTCTATGATATGCAAATGAACAAAACAGGGAAAAACAACTTCAGACTCATTGTGCGGTCAGGCCCTGCCAGTTCTCCTAGTTTCCAAATCAACCTGGCGTACTGCCTTCAGCTCGGACAGGAAGTGGGTGGAAATGGGCTTCCCGTCAGGATGTGGCGCGTGAGAGCGCAGCGCGGAGTACAATCAAATGCCGAGTTCTCACCCAGACTACAGCACCTGTGCTTCCTCTGCTCTCCACACGCAGGAGGTCCGACTGAAGCCGACCAGACCTCTCTCAGAATTGTTTCCTCTGTTACACACAGTGCTGACTGATGTTCTCCTGACTATACTTTGATGCTTTGTGTCCAACTCAAATATATTCTGTTGTTTTAGATGTAAGTAACGTCAAGAACCATGGTGCTTTCCCTGTGGTGTGATCATATTATCATTGTTGTTGCAATTTAGTTTTATATAGATCATGGATTTGTTGTGCGTTGCAGAGGTTTGGCATAACCGAGATGAAAAACAGAACTTCCTTCAAAGTTTCGACGCTCAGTTGGTGCGAGAAGAGAAGAGATTGGAAGTTGAAGAGGAGCTCAGAGTTCAGGTGGGAGCAGAGCTGTCATCACGGGCCTGTGATGAAGTAAACACATCTTTAACCTGCCAAGAGTATGAAAAGTGAGGCCCTCGGCTTCATAAATTGTCATGGAGCCTCATGAATTCAAACCCTGGTTGGGAGTAAAGAAATCAACACTCTTTCTGCACTATATTTTATGAAAGTCATTACACTCTCTGAGAGCAAAACACCTCAGCTCTTTCACTTCCCTTCATCCCATCACATTCCCTCTTTGTTTTTATATTCGTCTCAGGTGGACGAGCTGATGAGGCAGGAACTGAAGAACCTGAAGCTGGTGGTGGACAGAGACAAGGGAAAGAAAAAGAAAAAAGTCAAGAAAAGTAGTAAAAAGGTGAATGGCAGACATGCATACGTCTTCCTTCGAGATAAGAGCTGTTTCAGATTCTCTGCACGAGTGACGGTGTACAGACGCTCTCTGATGTTGCTCAGATTATCGCTGGCCTGTAAAACCCTGTAATGTGTCTTTTAGTCTGGATGGATCCAGATCTTAAGATATACTCTCGTTCTGTGTTTATGCACCTTGTGCGAGGGGCCCTGGGGTCATACAGTGATCTGCCCTCATGACCAGGAATGTGGTCTGGACAGAGAATTAGTAAAGGTGTCCTGTCCTCGTCAGCTTGTGTTTTGATTGGGCCCCTGTTCCCCACCGTCTGTATACCACACACACACACACACACACACCACACACATGTTGGGTTTCCATGATTTATGGGGACATTTCATAGACATAATTATTTTTTTATACTGTAAAAACTGTATATTATAACCCCTAAACCTACACTCTAAAAATGCAAACCCAAATATTGTCCATTTTTGCCCCATATTTGGATTGAAACAACCCAGCATTTCTTTAGTGCATTTCTTTTGCATTTTTACATTTTCATAAAACTATGATTTATAAGCTGTTTTCCTCATGGGGACCAAAAAATGTTCCCACAAGGACAAGGATTTCGGCCATCTTTGTGGGGACATTTTGTCCCCATAACATAGGGTATACCAGGACCAGGGCTGGGTAGGTTACTTTTAAAATGTATTTCACTACAGATTACAAAATACATTTACGTTACAATACGTTACATTACTCAAGTTTAGTAACTTAATCTAAATACTTTAGAATACTTTGGAATACCAATAAGTGTGAAACAAACACAAAAAAAGGTAATTGCAAGTTTTTATCTCACAATTGCATGATATAAAGTTGCAATTGTGACATATAAAGTAAGAATTACGAGATATAAACTCACAATATTGAGAAAAGTCAAAATTATGATAAACTCACAATATTGAGAAAAGTCAAAAATATGAGACATAAACTGAAAATATTGAGAAAAGTCAGAATTATGAGATATAAACTGATAAAAAAGTTAGTATTGCAAGTTTATATCTCCCAATTTTGACTTTATAACTTATAATTGTGAGTTTAAATCTCGAAATTCTGAGAAAAAGAAGTCAGAATTGTGAAATACAAACTCACAATTGTGAGAAAAAGTTGCAGTGACGAGTGGATTATAAAATGACTCACAAAACATGAAAACAGTCGTGGATCATCAGGTCATGACAGGACAGTTCAGTTGACAGTTGGGTAATTTTTTTTATAAATTCAGTCATTTTGTCTTGTTCAGGACAGAACTAAATAAAAATAACAACATTTTTATGATCCCTCTTAAAAGTAATAAAATGTTGGTGAAACTGCAATGAAACTATTTGTTTTGCAATTGCTGCCATGTTTTTAATGGCCTACTTTACTTCTCATAACTGACTTTATATCTCGCAATGTTGCAATTGTAACTTTGTTTCTCATGATTGTGATTTCATATCTCACATTGTGACATTATATTCAACTTTTTTGTTTACTCTGAAACAAAAATAGCTGACCTGGAAGCAGTATAATATATAACATACTTACTACATCATGACGGACGATACTAGACATTAATATTTACAAAGTCAAGACAAGCATTGCTATGCCAGACAGAATAATGCACATATAAAGGGACACATCTGTTTGCGTGTGTATGTGAATATGTGTGTGGCTGTTTAACTTTGCCCTGTGAATATATAGGAGAAAAATCCATCTCTATGTTTTCCTGCAATCAGTCAGTATTGTGTCGTCTCCAAAACAAGAAGGGCTTTATTGCATGCCTGCACAAGAGCGAGAATTCCTCAACAACATATTTGGCACACTGCTTGTGTTGGTTTACGCTGAGAGGTTTTGACAGCTAAATCGGTCACAGACGCTGTCTGTCTGACGCGTGTAATTTATACACAAAGATGCTTTATCATTAATCATTCTGCAAATGCAGGCACACGCAAACCCCATTCAGCTCTGCTGGCGTAAGACTAAATTCCAGCTGTTAATTCATCTCCCTAGGTTTGCATATTGAACTTTGTTGGAATTTTGAAACACATTCAGTGATTTTAGGAAGACGAACAATTTGGTTACAGCAAATTGAACATTATGCAACTGGGAGGGTTTGTTTGTTAAATGAACATGCAACGCCCAAGCTGACCTAATGCGAGCACGTCTGTTATATAATTGTAGTTTCCTGATCTTAATAAACTCAGACCTGCCAAAAAATGATCCATAAATATTCTGGGGAATCACAATTTGTTCAGTCCAGTGGTTTCTGGGAAAAACGAGCATTTTCTATTCCTCTCCGAACAAATATTGAGAACGTTTGGTAACTTATCATTCGTGGAAATACCTGGCTGCTAGTCCTGCTCGTCTGGTTCATTTGTGGTTTGGAAAAGCCCTGAAGTTGGTTTTTCCAGGGTGTCTCCAGTTGCTCCAGCAGCATAAAAACAGCTGAGAGATTGTTCTAGATAATCAGGGAAATGCACATGCACACCATCTCAGTGTGTTTGTTGTGTCAAGTCTCCAGATGATTTTCAGGATTTCTGCATTTTGGGTGCAAGAACATATGTTATTAAAACCTTCAGAAGATTTAATATACCGAAACAGACATGTAGACTTACACTCTAAAAAATGCTGGGATAAAAACAACCCAAGTTGGGTGGAAATTGGACAAACCCAGTGATTGGGTTAAATGTTTGTCCAACCTGCTGGGTAGTTTTATTTAACTCAAATATTGTTTAAAAATGAATGTATTGCTCGCTTAAAATGAATCCAAAGTATGTCGGAAATGTACATTTATTAATATGTTTAATCAATAATAACTGAACAATAAACATTTATTAAATTGCTTAGTAATAAATGTTCAAATTTTGATTATTATTGTTGCCTCTATTGTAATTACGTGTCTGATTTTTAATTTCCAACATATTTTGGGTTCATTTTAAGCCAGACATATAGTCATTTTTAAACAATAGTTGAGTTAAATAAAACTACCCAGCATGCTGGAAAGTCATTTATCCCAACCGCTGGGTTAAAACAAAATGGTTTGTCCATTTTCAACCCAACTTGGGTTGTTTTTAACCCAGCATTTTTTAGCGTGTACCTTGGTGTTCAAAGGAAAATGAACTTTCTTTACAGTCACTAATCTAATCACACTTTAAATCATGTTATTATCACTCTAAAAAAATGCAGCGATTGGGTTAAATGTTTGCCCAACATGCTGGACAGTTTTATTTAACTCAACAATTTTTTTAAATGACTATATGTCTGGCTTAAAATGAACCCAAAATAGGTTGGAAATTAAAAATCAGACACATAATGACTAGAGGTAACAATAATAATCAAAAGGTGAACATTTATTAATAAGCAATTTAATATTATTCATTATTATTTATTAATAAATGATAATTTCCAACATATATTGGGTTAATTTTAAGCAAGAAATACAGTAATTTTTAAACAATATTTGAGTCAAATGTAACTACCCAGCACGTTGGGTTAAACAGCTGGGTTAAATCATCCCATTTGCTGGGTTTGTCCATTTTCAACCCAACTTCGGTTGTTTTTAACCCAACATTTTTAGAGTGTACTGTCATATGACACATACTTTCCTTCTCTCGTCATTCTTGATTCGTAATTATTTTCATATATTATTGTCCATAACTAAAAACACATTTTCTTTGCTTTAGAAAAAAAAGAAAGGGCGGAAGGCTGGAAAGAAGAAGAAGAAAGAGAAGGACCTCACAGCTGACAGGTTCGGATAAATAAACCAGTTTAAAATGCAAAATCTGCTTCTCAAGATTACTATAATGTAGTTTAATCTTTGCCAAAAGAGCATATTTGACCCCTGCCACTGTTTGCGACTGTGAGATGTCGGTCATATGTTACGCAGCCGCACACTCTGAGCGTTCTCCAGTAGAGTTGCTGTGCTACTGGAAAGAGCTCGAGCGTTGTGAATGTCAGGGTTCGGAGCTCAGGGGGTGACTGGCGAACGGCCATGTGGAGCACAAGAATTCACGGCTGGCTCCGAACGCTGTGATGTAATCGACGGTTGCGTCAGAAGCACAGCATGACTGATCAGTTTGCTCTCTTGTTTGCAATGCTCTTTCTGTTTTTCTCTCTACCTCTCTTTCTGTCTTCGCTCTAGGACCATCGAATCTCTATATGAGGAGCTGGTTCTGGAAGGCTTTATAATCAGGCCAAAGAACATCAAGTTGTCAGATTACATAGGTAAGAAACAAACAGATACATTTAGTTAAACATTCTGTAACTACTTGACCCCATTATGTGTTTTAAAGGGTTAGTTCACCCAAAAAAAGGTGTATATGACGATCTTCTTTCAGATGAACACAATCGGAGATAAAATATCCTGGCTCTTCCGAGATTTATAATGGCAGTGAATGGGGGCCGAGATTTTGGAGCCCAAAAAAGCTCATACATTCATCATAAAAATAATCCATACGACTCCAGAAGGTTAATAAACGCCTTCTGAAGCGAAGCGGTGGGTTTTTGTAAGAAAAATATCCATATTTAAAACTTTATTAACTAAAATAACTAGCTTCCGGCAGACATATTATTATTATTATTATTATTATTATTATTTATTTATTTATTATTATTAGTAGTAGTAGTATTATTTATTATTATTATTATTATTTATTATTATTATTATTATTATGTATTTATTTATTATTAGTAGTAGTAGTAGTATTTATTATTATTGTTTATTATTATTATTATTATTATTCTTTATTATTATTATTATTATTATTATTATTGTTTATTATTATTATTCTTTATTATTATTATTATTATTATTAATTAGTCTTTATTATTAGTATTGTTATTATTAACGATTATTATTAATTATTAATTATTATTATTATTATTTATTATTATTATTATTGTTGTTTATTATTATTATTATTATTATTATTATTATTATTATTATTCTTGGTCAGACCTTTTAGTTCATAGTTGAATGTGATACCAGGAAAGAGTAGATCTTAGTTTGGCACAAGACGCTCACGGATCGTTCTGTCCCCTCTGTTTCCTGGCACAGTGTAACGCCACATGAAAACAGACTCTTGTGCCAGTTCAATGGCTGTGGTCACACTTATGGGGGCTTCAAACTGCCTCTGAACTCATTTATTTGATAAACATTTCAGTATCCATGCTGATAATTCTCGGAATTAATTATAGTGCATAAAGTCCAGTTCGGGAGTGACAGCTTTTCATGTGTTGCCATTTGTTATAAGCACATTGAAATCAGATGGTTACATCAGTGAATCAAATTTTCCAAGTTTGAATCAAGTGAAGCTCATCATAAATGCATTGCCCAAGGGTTCAGACAGGGTTTTACTGCTAAAGCAAGACGATCACAGCGCTGAATCACGCTCCTGCGAACGTGTGTGGATTTTATGATTCATCAATTCTTCAACTGTGGATCATAGCAACCGAATGTTGCTGTAAAATGGCACAAAATGTGAAACCTTAAAATTTTAGTTTCTGTTTAGTCTGTTTTTCGGGAAGAGGGTGAGGCGTTTAAAGTATATCAACCACATTGTGTCGGAACAACTTTGTCACTCTGACATTGTTTTTTATGTTCCATGGAAACCGTGTAACATGCAGTGATGCAGTGCTGGCAAGCAGCCATTGATGTCTGATGTTTGATTGCATATTTAAAGCTGTATGGCATATATTGTTTCTAGGTGAATACAGTTATTTGGGCACAACACTACGGCAAGCAGATATTGAGCCCATGCCATCTCTCTCTGACGTCAGACAGCTCATCGCACTTTACGGCGTCCTCCCTCTGGGTGAGTCAGTCTTCTCTCTTTAGTCATCATAAATGTTCAAAAACACCTGGAAAGGTCTGGATTTACTCTGGTGATATCACTATAATGAAGTATGTTGTGCTGAAATCAGAGTTAAATATTTATCCCTCGTAATGCAATAAAAATCTGAATGCGTTTTTTTTGCGATTTGAAATGTTATCACGTTATTACTACATTTAAAACTGAGCAATTCTTTCAAATTTATACGAAATACAGAAAATTATCATGATATATTTTATAATATACAATCAGAGAATTACCAGTATGAACTTGAAATCAGAAACAGAAATTTATGAATCCTAAATTTTCATTTTCTAACAAAACATCAATATATATTATATATTTATAAAATAAAAAAACAATATTGTCAAACTTTTACATTCCAACAAAAAAGATATTCATGCATATTCATGTTTATCAACAAAATTTGGTTCCAATACTGAATGAATGATTGATTGATTGATTGATTGATTGAATAAGTGATTGAATAAATGGATAAATGATTGACTGGATGAATGAATGAATGATTGATTGAATAAATAATTGAATAAATAATTGATTGATTGACTGATTGATTGAATAAATGAATAAATGATTGATTGATTGAATGATTGATTGATTGATTGATTGATTGATTGAATAAATGATTGAATGAATGAATGAATGATTGATTGATTGATTGATTGAATAAATGATTGAATGAATGAATGAATGATTGATTGATTGATTGATTGATTGGTCGATTGATTGGTTGGTTGATTGATTGATTGATTGATTGGTTGATTGATTGATTGATTGAATGATTGAATGAATGATTGATTGATTGATTGATTGATTGAATAAATGATTGAATGAATGAATGAATGAATGAATGAATGAATGAATGAATGAATGAATGAATGAATGAATGAATGAATTTATTTTGATAGTCTTGGCTCTGTGAAGTTTGGTTCCTATACTAAAAATACTTTTTTTACTGCATCTCTTCTGGGTCAAAACGGACTCAAATGCATTATGAAGCACCAAACAACTTGATGTTACAGTATGAACAAGTTTTTGCGGGTAAAAACGCCACCATTGCGCTCAAGAGCCTCTAGGGAACTTTAATAGTGGCTCACATCAATTTTTCAGGAGCAGCACCATTAGATCCATGAGTGTGTGTGTGTGTGTATGTGTGTGTGTGTTAGTGTAGGTAATAGAACACACCCTGTCTGCCCTTCTGAACTGTACTTGACCCTGCTAAGCACCTCGTGGTCTTTTGTAACTTTCTCTGGAGCGAATGCTTGATTGCCATAGCAAGGCCCGGTGTCCCGTATCACAGTATCAACACCAACATTCACTCTATACACTCACCTCTCATCTAATAACCCAGTCATGGGCTCAGTGGGATCAGCACCGGGATCAGGCCAGATCACACACACTCTGCCCCGGTGGGCTGTTACCTTAACAACACTTTGCAGAGAGAGCTAGATTGTCCCTCAGTGATTCCTGGCCCTCGGCAGAAAAGGGTTACCACAGCGCTGAAACAAAGACACCTCAGTCACCAGCAGCAAAACAATCACACAAAGAGTCAGGACGTCTCTCCAGACGCCTGTCATCACGGCATTCCCAGAGGAGAGTGCCACCATCACAAGAGCAAAGCTAGATTGCTCTCAATACAGCAAAAGCATAAGGAAATAAATCAACTTTCAAAGTCAAAATGAAATGAAAATACACCATTTTCTAAATGCATATAATAGACCTTACAGTAAACAATCCACGCATGTTTCAAAGGGAAGACTAAACCGTTCCATATCTTTTGTTATTGACGTCAAAGACTGTTACTCTGTAATGTGACTACTACTAATACAATATCTGACCACATGGTTTTTTTTTTATTTAATTTTAGAATGGTTTATTCATTTACAAAATTGTTTCCTCAGACAGCCTGTGTCATTCTGATCATTTTGCATATTTATGGCCTTTGGAGTCCATGGTTAATGGTAAACTTTAGTTGTCCTTGAAGCAAAACTAGTTCAAAACCATACAAACCAGCATACTAAACTATTTAAAATACATTTATTTCATACTAAGTGTACTATATTATTGACATATCGCTTAAGACTTACTGATTGACTAATTAAACTTTATTTGGAGTATTTCTTTATTCCTCAATGCACATTTCTCAATATTATGCTTAAAAGTGTTTCAATATCACTATTAATAAGGATTATGTGTATAATATCAGTCTTTAAATGTAAGATATTGTAAGTATACTTGCAATAGTTCCACTTCAGCACAATCAAATATACTTCATTATATCTTTAGTTGGATCTCAGCACGAAATTAGTCGTTCCAGTTTAGCGGACTTTAAGTATACCAAAAGTACAATTGCAGGGTATTTTTATTAACTACATAACATGCATTTGTAGGATACTTAGCACAAAATAAATGCATTTCCTTTTTTTTTCACTAGGGTAAGCTTTTGAGCTGGTCTTTTCAACAGAAAAGAGGAACAAAGAACGAAGGGAAAGATTAAAGCTGTTTTAATGGTTAATCATTATTCCACTTTCTCTGTGTGTGACATAAATCCTGGCCTAGTTTTCCGTGTGTTTTTGATGATTGTGACTAATCCAGCCCTGGCCTGAGGTATGTTTCTCTCTGTTCTCACTGCAGAGATTAAGTCTTGTTAGATCTACCCACTAGATTTGATTTCCTTGCCTTTTTTTTTTCTTTCTTGAGTTCTAACCTACCCATCCCTAGAAATACAATCACTCACACCATTTTACAGTGTCTGATTTGAACATACAGTATCACAACTTTAACAGTGTGAAATTCTCGAACTATGCGCCATGATTAGAACAACCACCTTGTAAGTGGCTGTAGAAAAGCACAAAGTTCTCACAGTGCTCCTCATTGTGCTTGTCTGTAAACCATTTATACTTGATAAACATTACAGATATTCTGAGGTCAAATGAACTTCCTCCATAACACAATGGCCCTTTAACAGAGCTGTTGGGAGAGATTAGGAAGTGTAATTCAATTTTGGATAATCATGTTTAAACCGTGGGGTTGGAAAGTGTAAACGCGGATACATACACACTGCTAACTTACAACGTTTACATAAAAGTATGCACTTCGCTGGTGATGGTGAAGTACATCCTTTAGATTGTGTAGGACCAGATGGGAAATGTTAGTAGCCTTTTCTATGTAACACAAATGGCCTTCCTCAAGGTGGCGCTTACCTTAAGCTGAACTCTCCATTAAACCACATGCAAAACTCAGAATGACTGGAACGCAGTCAACGCTAGGCTCTGTTTACAGTTGTTTTCCTCCAGCGAAAAAGGAATGTGAAGATATGCTGCATCCCAGTTCGCCTACTTATACTATGCCCTAAAAGTATTTACTGGTTTTGTGGAGAAAAAGTACATACGTTTGAGTGTGTAGCAGAAGAGTATGCAAGCTTTTGGACATACTACTTCGCCGGCAGTTTGATTGACAGGCGATCTGACCAATCATAACCCCGAATTTGCCATTTTGTCCATCAAAGCGGTCGGGGGAGTTAGTAGATTAACGTTGGTGAACTTGAATCACGTCTTGAAACAACATTCCTTCTGATGTTCATTCATGTTTATTTGATGCTATAAATGAACTAGTATGAAGAGATGATCGCTTCACGAGGAGCTACAGCGATCTGTCACCACACATTAAACACACACTAGACGCTATTTATTGATTAAACTGCTTTAAAATTAAAGAACATACGTTGTCAGTGTCCTGTTTGCTCCTCAATGTATTTTTCACTGCGTGAGAACATGATGTGTGGCATGAGAGGCATAGCAACAGTAACTAAAGGGGGCGGGGCTTTAGGAAGAGTCGATTGCATGCTATTTATTGATTAAACTTCTTTAAAAAATGACAATATGAAACGGTTTCATACGTTGTCAGTGTCCTCTTGTTCATTATCTTGAATGAACCATCGGATTTCATCAAAAATATCTTCATTTGTGTTCAGACGATGAACGAAGGTCTTACGGGTGTGAAACGACATGAGGGAGAGGAATTAATGACTGAACTTACATTTTTGGGTGAACTCTTTAAGCAATATTAAAGAATAACCCATACAACTTGTGTTCGCTATATTAAAAGCATTTATAATATTCGTATTTAATATCTCAAATACTCGATTCATTCTGACTTGTGGATTAATCATGTGAACTGAATCAACTCATCCACTGAAAAGATCTGAATCAAACCTGAGCTCTCATGAACGCAGATGAGTGGATGCCACGATTTTCAGTGAATAATCACTTAAATATAAAGATATGGACCAACAGTGTACTTTTAAACTCATTGAGGACAGATATCGCGCAGCACCTGTTATACTCACTCCCTTCTGTGCGGACGTGTTTGTTTGTGTGAATGTGTGTGTGTGTGTGGCCGGATGTTTGTGTGTGCGCTGGTAGACATGTATTTGCGCATGCTTCTGTTTGTGTTTCTGTGTGGTCTTGCATTCATGCCAGCTTGGAGCCTTTTTTACTATGGCATCCATGAGCGGGATCTCACACCACCTGTGTCTCAGCCCCAGAGAGACATTAAGCTATTGTCCTGCTATTACTGAGCGCCGACAGCCAGAGCAATCAACCTTCGCTGACATCTGACTTCCTAATCAAATGAATATAGAGTTTGCAGGGAGTCGGTGAATGATTGGGTGCGGTGCATTAGAGTTTAAACAGCTGGAGTCAAAGGAGATTAGAACAATATTATATTATAACAAATTACCTGGCAATACTCTTGAGATAACTGTGTAACTCTTATTCCGTCGATGTATACAGATGGTTGTCGGATATACTGCGGGAAAATTATGTCAGGAAAATTAATGAGGATTAATGAAGACGAAGACGGTGGGATATATCACGGAAGATGCAAGATATTAAAGGATTAGTTCACTTCAGAATTCAAATTTCATGATAATTCACTGTCATCCAAGATGTCTTTCTTTCTTCAGTGGAAAAGAAAAGGAAAACATTCCAGGATTTTGCTCCATATAGTGGACTTCAATGGGGTTCAACAGGGTCTAAATGTCAGTTTCAGTGCAGCTTCAAAGGATCTACATGATCCAGACGAGGAATAAGAGTCTGATCTAGAGAAACCATCCGACATTTTATTAAAAAAAAATAAACATTATAATACTTTTTAACCACAAATGCTGGTCTTGCACTGCTCTGATGCTCCACGCATTACGTAATCACGATGCAAAGGTCACGTGACGTAGAAGGAAGTACCGATCCAGTGTCTATAAAGCGAAAGTCAAACGGCCTTTACAAAAAAAGATAATACCAGGTCAGATGATTTTGAAGTTGGAGCAGAAAATGACATGGAGTTTTTCACCCTACCATAGTACTTCCTCCAACATCACGCGTGATCTTTCCAACGTGGTTACGTAATGCGTGGCACATCACAGAGCAGTGCAAGACGAGCATTTGTGGTTAAAAAGAATATAATTTTTTATATTTTTCAGAAAATTACCAATCGTTTCTCTACACAATGTCTGGGATCGTTCAGCTCTTTGAAACTGCAATTTAAACCCGTTGAACCCAGTGAAGTCCACTATATGTTGGATGTTTTGGTAGTCATGGCCTAGTGGTGAGGGATTGTCAGGCTTGTAATCTGAAGGTTGCCGGTTCGATTCCCACGCCAGCAGGAATTGAAAGTGGGGATTGTGAATGAACAGCACTCTCTCCACCTTCGATACCATGACTAAGTGCCCTTGAGCAAGACACCTGACCCCTAATTGCTCCCCTTGGAAGTCGCTTTGGATAAAAATGATGAAAAATGATGAAATGATGAAAAATGTAAATGTAAATGTTTTCCTCAAAAACCTTCATTTCTGTTTGACTGAAGAAAGAAAGACGTAAACATCTTGGATGACACGGAGGAGAGTAAATTATCAGGAAATTTGAATTCTGAAGTGAACTAATCCTTTAAAGGCCCACTGAAGTGCCTTGAATTATTCAATGTGTTGATGTAATTTCCACTGAAACAAGAAAACAGGGCGGGACATATCGAACAGCTCCTCCCCCTTTTGTAAAATAGCCAATAGCATTGTAGATTGTCACAGCTCATCCAGAGCCGTTGAGCTCAGTAAAACCATTCCATCTAATCTCTAACAGTTTCTCCTCCTAATCTTTTCAGGGGGACTTTAAAGCCCAAATGGACTCGCTGCAAAGTTTTCCTTCTTCGCTTAGGCGTAAAAAGAAGTAATATTTCCGCAGTGGTATACTGTTAGCGAACATTCAGGTTCGTGGATATGTTTGCACCAGCTTTTCGGCACTCCAGTCAAGTCACATGACTTTTATTCAGCATTTTGTACTATAGAATAGCAACTTTACAGTGTCAGTCTCACTTTCATTAAGATTTACAACTTCAGTTTCTACTATAAAGCAGCTCTCCAGTTTTGAAATCCTGAAAAAGCCTGACTCCGTTCAAATGACATCACACCAGTTCTTTCCTTGATTTCCCGTGAAGTATATCTCCTTCAGGATGAACTCACGGCTCCCTCTTCTGGTCTCCACAGGCTCTCAGTGCGTCCATGAGCGAGGGCCGCTGATCCGGGCTCTGCTGCTTACGGGGCCGGCAGGTGTTGGGAAGAAGATGTTGGTCCATGCCCTGTGCAATGAGACCGGTGCCAACTTATTCGACCTCACCCCTGCAAAACTAGCTGGCAAATATCCAGGCAAAAGCGGACTGCAATACCTCCTGCACATGGTCTTCAAGGTGAGGGAGAACCATCTCTGAAAATACCTTGTGGGATTATAGAGAGCCAAGATTCTGAGAAAGTAAAAGCTTCTTTTAGCTCTGCATATCATAAAAACTGATCAACATGTGTGATTGACAGGGCTGGGTATGTTACTTTTAAAATGTATTTCACTACTGATTATAAAATACATGCTTTAAAAAGTAATTTGTAACGTATTTCGTTACATTACTCAAGTTTAGTAACTTAATCTAAATACTTTAGAATACTTTGGAATACTAATAAGTGTGGAACAAACACAAAAAAGGTCATTGCAAGTTTTTATCTCACAATTCTGACTTTTTCCCTCAGAATTGTGTGATATAAAGTTCCAATTGTGAGTTATAAAGTCAGAATTATGAGATATAAACTCACAATATTGATAAAAGTCAGAAATATGAGATATAAACTCACAATATTGAGAAAAGTCAGAATTATGAGATATAAACTCACAATATTGAGAAAAGTCAGAATTATGAGATATAAATTCGCAATATTGAGAAAAGTCAGAATTATGAGATATAAACTCGCAATATTGAGAAAAGTCAGAATTATGAGATATAAACTCGCAATATTGAGAAAAGTCAGAATTATGAGATATAAACTCGCAATATTGAGAAAAGTCAGAATTATGAGATATAAACTCGCAATATTGAGAAAAGTCAGAATTATGAGATATAAACTCGCAATATTGAGAAAAGTCAGAATTATGAGATATAAACTCGCAATATTGAGAAAAGTCAGAATTATGAGATATAAACTCACAATATTGAGAAAAGTCAGAATTATGAGATATAAACTCACATACTAAATTCACAATTGGTAAGAAAAAAAGTCATATCTCCCATTGTGAAATGCAAACTAACAATAGCGAGGGAAAAACAAATTGTTAGAAAAAGTTGCAGTGACGAGTGAATTATAAAATGACTCACAAAACATGAAAACAGTCGTGGATCATCAGGTCATGACAGGACAGTTCAGTTGACAGTTGGGCAATTTT
Organism: Zacco platypus; assembly: GCA_038088235.1. Classification (NCBI taxonomy): domain Eukaryota; kingdom Metazoa; phylum Chordata; class Actinopteri; order Cypriniformes; family Xenocyprididae; genus Zacco; species Zacco platypus. Next base: position 1,918,760 of record CM076074.1, on the reverse strand, counting down.
TTTATAAATTCAGTCATTTTGTCTTGTTCAGGACAGAACTAAATAAAATAACAACATTTTTATGATCCTCTTAAAAGTATTAAAATGTTGATGAAACTTAACTCCGCTTTTTCAGACTGTCAGAGTCAGAGAATCACCAATTGCTGTTTAAATGACATTAAAACTCAAAGTAATCACTTTGGTAATCTAAAACACTTTTCAGATGTAACTGTAATCTGATTACCACCCATTTAAAATGTAACTGTAATGAAACACAGTTCCTCAAATTTTGTATTTTAAATACGTCACTAAGTTACTTGTATTTCGTTTCTCCCCAACTCTGGTGATTGATGGGGTGATTGTCAGGATTTATCGTCAGGATCATCAATTCTAAAATGGAGGGAAACGTCAGATGTTTTTCTGTTTATGAGAAATATTCTGGCATGACTTCTGAATATAAACAATAATGCAAATGGAAAAACGTTCCACCCAGTGTCAATGTGCAACAAAATACTTCTAGAAAGAGGCTGTTTACTCGCTGTTTAACATTTCAAGAAGTGTTTAGTACTGAACGTAAATAAACTCGCGTGTTTAACCTAGGAGGACAGATTGTATCCCCGTATCACCTCTTCCCTTAATTAATGAAGCTATGGAGTATGGCCGGATCATATTAATTTAGGGCTGTTGCCCACCGGGATAGTTTATTGTGTCCTTTAAGAGAGGGAAAAACCAGGCTTGGAAGTTTTACTTGAAGAGCCGTTCCTGAGAGCATCTGGCACAGCAGATAAACAAGGCAGGATGAGGCAGGGGGATTCTGGGATTCTGCACTCAGCATTGTGTTGGATGGTGGTCTTTCAGCACCTCTCCTAATGCATGCTGGGAATAAAACCAGGTGCAAGCATGATTTCCTGTTTTGAGATGAATCACTTCTCCGATTTCCTGTCCATTGCACAACTCCTCATTAAAAACACTGGAGAAAGGTTTTATTTACATATATTTAGGGAAGTTAGTTTGTGGGACTGTTCCCTCTAATCTGTGCGCAACCGCACACTTCTGATGTTGCTCCCGTGGAGGCCTAAACAAATCCGACTAAAACAAATCCGCAAATCCAGATGCTTATGGCAAGCCTTTTTGACTTTTATTCATTTTCAGGAGATGAACTTGTGATATCAACAATTTCACTAGTTAAAATGTTCATTCTTGATATCAACAATTGAATTTATACTAGTAAAAATGTTCATTTCTGATATCTGAAAATGAATTCCCGATATCAATATAATTTCTGATATCTAAAACGGCTTTCTTACTAGTAACAATCACATTCATGATATCAGAAATGAACATTTTTACTAGTAGAAATTCAGTTGTTGATATCAAGAATAGACATTTGCACTAGTAACAATGTAATTGATTTCAGAAATTTGCATTTTTACTAGTAAGAATTGTATTCCTGATATGAGAAACTGGAATTTCAACTAGTAAGAAATGAATTCTTGATATCAACAATTGAATTTGAATGGCAGCCTATGGCGAGATTTCACTAGTAAAAATACAATTCTTGATATCAGCAATTATAGTTTATACTAGTGGAAATCTAATTCCTGATATCAAGAATTAACATCTTTACTAGTGAAAATCAATTGTTGAAATCACAAGTTCATATCCTGAAAATGAATAAAAGTCAAAACAGCTTGCCATAGATGCTTAACTCAAATACGTATGGAAAGGAGCTAGTGTTTTCTTGAATTACAGCTAAATGAATGAGCAGCGTTACAACTCGATCCACACATCCGCTGATATTCATTATGGAACAAAATCTGGGAATTGTTGTGTGGAAATATGCAGTGCTGATTAATTTGATCACTGCATCATAAAATAGAAGTTGACAGAGATTTCAGTTTAATATGTCATGAACTGCATTTTTATTATTTTATAATGTTTCCTGAGATGCACTTTTAATGATTTTTACATAAAAAGTGTCATAATTTAGAAATAAATGGCTATTTTCTACCCTGACTTTAGCCCTCGTATTTGATTGCTCTGTTTTAAGGGGCGTGTCTGCTGTGAGACTTCAGTGTAAACGCCCACTGCTGTGATTGGCTGACATCTTTGCATATGAAATAAGTCTCACATGTGGAACCCTCTCGAATACTTTTAATATGTTTTAACTATTACAGCTGTCAAGATTAACGAATCATGAAAAATGTTGATTGCTGTATTATATTTATATCTATTTGCATCACATGAAAGTTTGCATTGATGAGCAAATATATATATATAATGTGTGTGTCAAAGGTCAAGGTAACTGTTTCCAAACTCACAGAAAGTTGCTTGACTTCCCTCAGGAAAACAAAATGAGGACAAAACATTCTACTATACTATCTGACTACAGTATATAGTACGTATACCATGCAGAGTATGCAGATTTTATGCATCCAACAGAAAGACCTTTTAGGCCAATGATTCTTTACCGTTTTGAGGCCAAAGACCCTCAAATATGATGATTTTCCCTCCAAAAATATGAAGGCAGCTAGATATTTTATGTATAAATATACCATAACCCTATATACTGTGTGAAGTAAAATAAAATATCTAAAATTAGCTCAAATATTATTTATAAAATCATCTTTTAGAGGTATAAACCAGAAAAGAAACATTTAACTTTCATTTCATTTAGTTGTACAGCATTTTTCAAAGTATATTATCTTTACAGATCTACCAGCAAGAGAATATAGAAAACATAATAATAATAAAAACACAATATTTCAATAATTTGTCTCTTAAAACTCCTAATGACTGTATTTATTGAGATATTTGCAATATATAAAATTTTTGGTAGGTGCTCTGATATTGCTATATATTATTACTAAAATAATAAAATAAAACTAAACTAAAATAAATAAATAATAATAATAAAATATATATATATATATATATATATATTTTATTATTATTATTTTATATATATGTATTATATATATATATATATATATATATATATATATATATATAAAATATATAATATATAAAATATAATATATATATAATAAAATATATATAAAATATATATTTTATATATATATATATTTTTTTTCTTTTTCTTTTTTTTTTAGTTACTATGTAATAATATATAGCAATATCAGATCACCTACCAAACATTTTGCAATAATAAATAATATTTATAATAAATAATGTATATTTTTAAAATCTGTTAGTATTAGTAGTAGTAAAAGTAGCATTTTATAGAATTTCTGTATAACAATATTGTGGTGCTATGGCCAAATGATCTGCATGCTAGGAATTATTTTTTTCTCAGAAACAACAAACATTCGAGGGAACATGGCTTGTGGGAGTGCAGGAATTTCTGTTAAACATTGGTGAACTGAAGGCACTGTTTTCAGTCAAATAATATGAAAGCATGTTTTAAGGGCAGTGTTGATCACTGTCAGTGTTGTTTCTGCTCTGGCCGATAAGTGATTGTTTGTGAGTGAGTCGATGAGTGTTTGTGTTGTTGTGCCGTTTGGCCTGCGTCGGAGGAACATTGTCGTGTTTTGCCAGGTGGCTCGCCAGCTGCAGCCCTCAGTCATTTGGATTGGCGACGCTGAGAAAACGTTCTACAAGAAAGTTCCAAAGCTGGAGAAAGAGGTTTGTCTACTTAACATGTCAGCTTACACTCACAGTCAGTAGAACACTTACTAATAAACACTACTTTGAAACCTACATACAAGTCTAATACCAGAACATCAACTGTGATATCCTTCATCTTTTTAGCCTTTTATTCACAAAATCCAATGAATGTATGAAGTCATTGTGGTGGACTCTGCTGTCCTCTTGTGGTTGAAGATGTCGATACACTGTGCTAATATTAATAGAGCGATGACTTGTTTTTTTTTTTACCAAAAATTAGCCCTCAACAAAAAACAAATATTGCTTTTTTATTATTTATAAAGTGGCTGTGAAAGTGGACTTGTGAGAGATAAGATTACCTGTCTGAATGATGAATGTCCCGACAACCTCTGCAGTCCCATTGAGCAACTAAATGATTTTCTTACTTGGTATTTTTGTCTTGGTTCCAGTCAGAATTTCTACAAATTCTTAGATGCCGTTTCTATGCAAGAAAAATTACCTAAGATATTTAGTCTAAATTACAAATCTAAATTAAGTGCATTTTGCTTAAAACAATTTTTTTTAATAATTGTACTAGTTTAAAGCAAAATGCACTTAATTTAGATTTTTTTTTCCCCCAGAAAACAAAATAAAATATCTTGTATAAGAAAATGTGTCTTGATTTGAGAGTTTATAGATATTTGCACCTGAAATAAGAAAGAAAATACTTTTTTTTTTTGCATAAAACATGAAAATATCTTAAGCTTCTCTTAACCACAGACCATATTTCAGGCATTTAACTAAATAAATAAAAAAACACTGACGAGAATCTGGATCCAATTCTGTTCATTTCCAGATGGAACCCAAAAGACTAAAGAAAAACCTGCCGAAGGTCCTGAAATCTATTAAACCGGAGGACCGTGTGTTGGTGGTGGGAACGACACGCAGACCTTTTGATGCAGACATCAAACCTTTCTGTAAAGTTTACAAGAAGATCATTTTGATCCCTAGGCCAGATTATGCTTCAAGATTTAGTAAGTGTTCATTTAATATAAGTTTGAATGCTTTCACATACTATAAAGTAAGTTCACCCAAAAAACACCCGTAAGACCTTCGAATTAAGATATTTTTGATGAAATCCGAGAGGTTTCTGAACCCCTCATACTGTAGGCAGCAACGCCATTGTACCTTTCAAGGTCCAAAAAAGTAGTAAAAGCATCGTTAAAATAGTCCATGTGACTACAGTGATTCAGCCAATTAACACTATAGCATTATTGGCTCATGTGAACAAGACGTTTCGGATGTAAACACGGAAGCGCTGCACTGTGTTTACAACATCAAGTGCGTAGGAGACTGACAGAGAAGAGAAGAAATAGTTGAATAAAGTTTTTAATAAAGTATTCTCGTCGTTTCATAACATTAAGGTCGAACCACTGCAGTCACGTGGACTATTTTAACCATGTCTTTACCACCTTTCTGGACCTTGAATGTGGCAATTGACTCTTCGCAAAGCCCCGCCCCCTTTAGTTACTTTTCCTTTGTCCGACAAGTCATGCGCTCTCATGCCACACATCATGTTCTCACGAAGTGAAAAATACATCACGGAGCAAAGAGGACACTGACAACGTATGTTCTTTAATTTTAAAGCAGTTTAATCAATAAATAGCGTCTAGTGTGTGTTTAATGTGTGGTGACAGATCGCTGTAGCTCCTCGTGAAGCGATCATCTCTTCATACTAGTTCATTTATAGCATCAAATAAACATGAATGAACATCAGAAGGAATGTTGTTTCAAGTGCGCGAGTCGGCACAATTTATCAAGTTCACCAACGTTAATCTACTAACTCCCCTGACTGCTTTGATGGACAAAATGGAGGATTCAGGGTTATGATTGGTCAGATCACCTGTCAATCAAACTGTTTGTGAAGGGTCCATTACGTTTCTCTCTCTTAGGGATCAGAAAGCTCTTGGATTTTATCAAAAATATAGTTTAGTTTAGGATCCAATTCTCACTATTAATTATGACTCTCAATAAACTCCTAATTACTGCTTATTAATAGTTAGTAAGATAGTTAAGTTTAGGATTAAGTTATGTAGAATATCATGCAGAATAAGGCATTAATATGTGCTTTGTAAGTACTATTATGCAACTAGTTAATAGTGAGAATTTGACCCTGAACTAAAGTGTTGCCAAAATATCTTAATTTGTGTTCTGAAAGGGTTTGGAACGAAATAAAGCGAGTGATTAATGACAGAAATTTCATTTTGGGGTGAACTAACCCTTTAAATGATTCACATATTTACTGTTCTTCTACTTTCTAACCGTGTGTAGTTTTTTAAATGATTAATTCCTCTTTTATGTTTAGCTCTGTGGAAGGAGCTGCTCCAAGCAGCTGGTGCTCAGTTGGGTCCGAAGCTGGACCTGAGCTCTCTAGCTAAAGTTACAGACGGGTACACTCAGGGTCACATTCTCCAGGCGGTCCAGACCGTCCTAAACTCTCACCGCCTCGGCCGGCAGACCCAGAGACCCCTCACTGCCGTGGAGTTCATCCCTCCTCTCGCAAGGCAAGACCCGGTCTACAAAGAAGAGGAGGAGGCCTTGAAGGTCAGCGTTTTAGGATGCTTTCTGGAAGGTCGCGTGTGTTGAACAAAGCTTTTTGGATTGTGGGTTATGTTTGTGTTTTCTGCGTTGACAGGCGTGGTACGGCCGGACACCTCTGGGCAAGAAAAGGGCACGAGCGGCCAGGGCCAGCGAGGAGGAGGCAGATCTCAAGAAAGGGAAAACAAAAGGAGGAAAATTACAAAAGAAAGGGAAGGAGGGGAAGAATAAAAAGAGAAAGAAAAAGAAGTGAATCTTAAAAATACGCTCGCAGTTCCTCTTGTGGCCAGCAGAGAGCATTAGCACATCTCCCAAAGAACAGTCCACTGAGTTTAATGCTTCTCGAATGGTGCTTTTGTTTGTTTTGGAAATGCAAAAACTTTCATTCTACAACCAATTTGGATAATGTTGGTTCTCATCTGTGCTTTGTTAGCGTCATGTGTCCTCTTTAATTGCATTGATGGCTAATTATGATATTTCTTACTTGAATATCTGGTGTATTAGTACTACTGACGTGTAAAAGTTTGGCTTTTGGGTATAAAATTGTGCAGAGTGTAAGTAAAATGCTGGGTGTATTCTTTAACTAATATTTATTTTGCATTATTTTATAGTTGGATCTATAGAAATGTGGTTGGTGATCCTAACCTGAAGTCAGACAGCCATAAAAGAACAAACCTGAACCTGAAATCTTGTTGGTGTCTTGAAATGATTCAGACTCTCATACGTGCTTAAATCACACTTAAAAATTCAACGATGTATAAATGCATACTTGTCATGCAAAATCATTCATGATCATAGCAATAGCACACAGTCCACAAACATCCAAATTAAAAAAAATAACAAAATCAAGTCACTTTTTTTCTTTTTCGAAAAGCTGTTTTATATATGTCACATATTGCAACGTCTGTGTCATGCCGACATTAAAGGTTAAATCACCCAAAAATGAAAACTAGTTCCCCTCATGTTGTTCCAAACCTGTATGTATTTCTTTCTTCTGCTGAACTCAAAATAATGCTGATATTTCCCATTGACTTCCACTGTATTTTTTCATCCATACAATGGAAGTCAATGGGAACGAGAACTACCAATATTCTTCAAAATATCTTCTTTTGTCTTCCACAAAAGAAAGTCATACAGGTTTGGAATAACATGAGGGTGAGTAAATGATGATGACAACGTGTTTTTGCAGCGGTGAGCAATGTAGCCAATCACAGACGGTTGTTGATCTCTTGAACACAGAGGCCAATCAGAGGTGTTTAATTTGGTCAGAATCCACTCACAAAGCCTCACGAAACCTCTCAATAACAAACAAAGTGTAGACATGATGGCAGCGCTTTAGTGATTGTAAAGGGAGCGTTCCTGGCTCACTTTTGAGGCTATATAATCCAATGAATAAAACTATTGTTTTTCATGCTGCAATGAGGACCGATGGCCAATTAACCTTCGCAAACAGTTTGATTGACAGGAGATCTGACCAATCATAACCCCGAATCTGCCATTTTGTCCGACAAAGCAGTCAGAGGAGTTGATTAACGTTGGTGAACTTGAATCACGTCTTTCCGCGCTTGAAACAACATTCCTTCTGATGTTCATTCATGTTTATTTGATGCTATAAATGAACTAGTATGAAGAGATGATCAGTTCACGAGGAGCTACAGCGATCTGTCACCACACATTAAACACACACTAGACGCTATTTATTGATTAAACTTCTTTAAAATTAAAGAACATACGTTGTCAGTGAGAACTGCGTGAGAACATGATGTGTGGCGTGAGAGCGGACATAGCAACAGTAACTAAAGGGGGCGGGGCTTTACGAAGAGTCGATTGCATGCTGCAAAGTTTCATATCAATGCTGGATTCACTCTGCACGGGATAGAAATTTGACATGTTGTAATAGTAACGCAACGTAAAGGCAGACTAATGGATTAAATACAAAAATATCCATAGCAATATTCCATTCCAATTATTATCGGTAAAAGTTCTGACGTTCGGAGGAGCCGTCCCGCTGCAGTGTGACATCTCTGCCCGGGTCGCTTGTGAGACAGCAGCTGACCCACTTCCCTTCCTCCTTCAGACTCCTCTTCCCCTGGGAGCAGATGCCTGTTTTAAATTCCTTCATTCTCTGTAATGTCTCTCGTTTGCAACATCACACACTCCCTCACTGCTAATCCCAGGTCGCTCTCGGTATATTCCGCTCTCCTCCGTGTGTGTGCGTGTGTGTCTTGTTCTATCTTTATCCCACTCTTCGACTCTGATCTTACCGGATCCCCTCCTCCTCACCAGGTTTATAGGGCATGACAAACACAGTCACCTCAATGTGCTCTTTGTAGCTTCAGCTCACATCTAATTGAATTAATCAGGTGTGTGTGTGTGTGTGTGTGTGTGTGTCTTCTATCCCAAAGAACAAAAAGAGCCCTAAAGCTGGGTGACATGTTAAGAGTTTTTTTGTGTGTGTGTGTTCTTGACTTGCTAATTTAAATGCGAGATGTTGATATGCACGTGCCGAGTGCACTGGCTTATATTTGCACACCTAATTACCGAAAATAAAAAGATGATTTGAAGTAATCTTTTCCCGCAGTGCTCTTCGTGCTGCTTTTAATTAAATGCCTCGTTTGACTGTACATTATTCTCATAGGTCATCCCCCCCCCCACACGTTTCTCCCCTTCAGGAGTGCTAATAATTAAACATTATTCAGATTGGATTAGTCAGATGCATCTTTTTGTCTCACTGAGACCTGAGCGCAGTCCTCTCTCGCCCTGTGGCCGTTGCTGTAAAATAAAGTACGGCAACCCCTTCATTTCAAGGAGCCTTTTAACCATTGTTTTGCAATTACTATTTATTTCCCTGTCCTGTTGCTCCAGGGTCCAGGGCTTTCTCATGCAGCTCTGCCTTTCCTCCAGCGAGCCGTGACCTCTGAGGTAATGTTTATATGCCCGTGCCTTTACAACTTTAGTAACCCTAGGTTTGGCCTAGGGGCTGAAGGATGTGAGACAGAGCCATTAAGAAGTTGGCCCTGATTTAATGGAGATTTTTAAAGCGAGCCTTCAGAATAGGCCGGATGACAGGAGATAACTGGGAAACTGACCCACAGGATAGCCTCTCTTAAGCTGTCACATCTGACTACGTCCCTGTGTGCACCGTCTGCGTTTTAAAATGAAGAATCGGTGGCGGAATCTGGAGAAAATAATGCAGGAGATCATCAGAGATGATAATAATAATAATATATTTTAATTAAATGCTGTTTCTGTTCATCAGAAAATATGTATCACAGTTCCCACAAAAATAGAAATCAGCACGACTGTTTTATAGGAAAGGTTTTTTGAGCACCAAATCAGGAAGACGAAAGAAATGTCATTACATAAATTAAAGGTTAAAATAGAAAACAGTTATAATATTTCCCAATATTTGGGTTTTTATTGTATTTTTTTTTTTTTTTAGATAATGAATGTGTAACCTTGTTGAACATAAGTGACTTTCAAAAACAATCTTACACTATAAAAAATTCAGTGTTAAAAGTTGGGTTGAAAATGGACAACCCCAGCGGTTGGGTTAAATGTTTGACCCAACCTGCTGGGTAGTTTTTATTTAACTCAACTATTGTTTAAAAATGACTTAAAATGAACCCAAAATATGTTGGAAATTAAAAATCAGACTAGAGGCAACAATAATAATCAAAAGATGAACATTTATTAATAAGCTATTTAATAAATGTTAATTTCCAACATATTTTGGGTTCATTTTAAACAAGCAATATAGTAATTTTCAAACAATAGTTGGGTTACATAAAACTACCCAGCAGGTTGGGCAAACTTTTAACAGAAATGCTGGGTTAAAACAACCCAATCCCTGGGTTTGTCCATTTTCAACCCAACTTGGGTTGTTTTTAACCCTTTATTTTTGTGTAACATTCCCAAAACACTTAATTCAAGTACTAACATTTAAAACAAAAACATTATACAAACGTTTAAATGTTCCATAAATAACATTTTGAGAATGAACTCTGAACATTCTATTACTGCACGTTATAGAACGTTTGCTCATAACTTTAAGAAAACCATATCGGAACGTTAGCCAAAGTTCTGAGAATGTTGAAAGTATCAGCGGTTACTTTTTTCGCCACTTTGCAGGATCAGCATTATAATATCTCTCAATCTTGCTGTATTGGTAGCATTTTTAAAACAAGGGGTTTGGGGCTCTAAATCTGCTCACAGTTGTGATGGACACTGGAGACTTTGACCTCATCTAGATACTTCATCTAAGCAGCTAAACATGAGCTTCAGGACCTCGCAGTGGAGAGGAGAGAAACCCCAGCCGCCCCCTTTCTGGAATAATTATGGAGAAGAGAGAGAAAGAACAATTAGCCAGCTGGGTATTATAAAACAAAGCAATTAATGCTATGCTAATTAGCCCAACATCATGTAATTCTTTATCATTTGCTAATCATTTGTTAATTAGTCTGACTTTTTAATGCAGCAAATCAAGAGTGATTAATTTGAACATATTCTAGTATTTAAAAAAACTCCATCGCAGAGCTGCACAGCATGGCTTTCGTTCAGCTTCAACCTGTGTTTACCTAACGCACGAGTCCCCTGAACCGTTAAAATGGTCCGGCTTGTTGCTTTTTACTTGTCAAACAGTGTAAACTGAACTAGGAATCAGGACAGTTGTGTGGATGAGAGAGGCATTTCAGATAATCAGTACTCATACAAGGAGTTACCTGGGGAGGAGAGCAGACTGGTTACACCTTTATAACTACTTTAAAAGGTCAACTAATGTCTAAATGTCAGAGCTGTTTATGCTGCGGCTCTGTCCCACAGTGAGAGTGACGGGGTGGGCAGTGCTACTGACACAGAGGGGCAGCTGAACCAGGTGAGGGAGCAATTAAAGTCCAGGTGTGCTTCATCTCAATTACACCACTGCCCTGCCACATAATGACCAGCCAGACTGCCCCAGTCAGAAGCTCCAGCAGGGGAATCTGGGAAATCACAGGCCACTGCTGCCGCCTTTTTGCACAGGGGTGGGGAAACCCTAACGTGACTCTTGAGAAACAGAAGTACAAGTGATTATCCACATAACTCATAATTCAATTGTGAGTTTTCTTCTTTGCCGGGCCAGAACAGAGTCTGAACACTGTCCCACGTCAATAGGGCGGCAGACTAAAAGCACAGACAAGAGTGACACGTTATTATAGATTGGGGTAAGTTGTGCCAGCATAAAAAATGTGTTTTTGCAAATGTGTGTGTATCTATATATACACATATATTTACAGTACTGTGCAAATGCCTTAGGCCACCACGCGCTTTGCTATTTTAGCAATGTTTTAATGATCATCCGCATGTATTTTTCAGTCTCTTTATTACAATACACACAGAAAATATAGGTATACAACATGTAAAAAAAAAAAAAAAAAAAAAAAACTTCAAAACTGAACAAAATTGTCTCTTTGAACTCCTCCTTTCTCAGAAAAAAAACTTTGAAGTTTTTCTCAGCCTTTTCCATCCCATTTAGGTTTAATAGAGCCAGGTTCCTGCTATTGCTCAAGTGTAAGGGGAGGTCACTAAATATTTGCCACTTTAGCCTATAAAAGCTTTTTTTCTCCTGTTTTTTTAATACTGCTCTCAAATTTACTGTATTTTCTGTTTATATTCTAATAAAGAGACTGACAAAAAATTATATATGGTCACTGTAACATTACTAAAACAACAACATCTAATGGTGGCCTAAGACTTTTGAACAGTACTGTATATATACAGTGTATATATAACTTTAAAAAAATTACATAATGTAAGTTGTCACAGAACTCCATTTTGACAAAAAAAAAAGCATTCAAATATTCAAATACTTGGTTGGATTTGCTGTAGCAGTACGGCACGCTTTCAGAAGCCCTCCACCTTCCCCAGCTCCACCTGTATAGATCTGCTAGAGGTAATTTATGGTGTGTGTATGTATATATATATATATATATATATATATATATATATATATATATATATAATATTATCACCTTGGATATACACCCTATATTACCTGTAGCACGCTTTCAGAAGCCCTCCACCTTCCCCAGCTCCACCTATATAGATGTGCTACAGGTAATATAGGGTGTGTGTATATATATATATATATAGATAGATAGATAGATAGATAGATATACCCTATATTAGCTATAGCAGATCTATACAGGTGGAGCTGGGGAAGGCGGAGGGCTTCTGAAAGCCTGCCGTACTGCTACAGCCAATCTAACCAAATATTTGAAGGTTGAGCTCTGAGCTCATTGGCTACTGATACCAGTCAACTGTGCCCTATTGAGATGCGATTGCAAGCAGATTGAGTTAAGGACCCATCAGCCTGTGCCATCTAGAGTTTCATGACAGAACTTTGTTTATATTCAATTTACTCCCCTGACCAGGAGCAAGTTCATATTTCCATGTCCCAATTTCATCTGTGCTTTTGGAGTTATTAGGTCACACTCTGAAATGTAATCTGGGGTAGATAACATCTGCCACATCTTACCACACTGTCCACTACAGTTGTCATGTACCTTAAACTTGACTTGTTTATGTGGTTTTTAAATAGACCCATGCAGTTTCACAACAAGATTAATGTTTACGCCATTTAATGTTAAAAACTGTTTTTCCATGTTACCAGCTCTATCCTGAGGGTCCAGAAGGTTCCACACATGAAGGTCCCACCTTTCAAGAACATATATTTTTTGGGAGTAAAATCCTCAAGGACAACGGTTAACATACGGAATGCACATGGTTGCATGATTCTGATCTGAGTGGCATATTGGACCTCTGAATGTATTCCACCCCTGCGCTCCCTCGTGATCAAGATCAACGCTCTGTAACCTTGAGGATTTGTTATTATGATCATGGAAACATTATGGAACCCAATCTGACACAGTGACCTTGCAAACCACAGCCATTCAGAATCCACACCCCCTTGTCAGCAGAGCTACATTAGAAAAGCCCATAACACTCCCTCCTCTGCTCACTCACACACACGTCTACACACATTTCCTCATATATGTTTCCAAGCACTTGTTCATACACACAAAAAAAAAAACAAGATATAACTCATCCATATCCGGCTGTGAGGAAGAGGTGATAAAGGGACGATACATGTCGGCAGAAAGGAGATACAGCATTTAGATGGTCTTTGGGATGAGATCATTATTATAGAAGAACATGAGGGCAAGAGGGACGATTCATGCATTATGTTGCAAGTGTAGACATACTGAAGAAGACAGGAAATGCAGTTATGATAATCAACCCCACGCTCAATCTGTGGCCATAGAAAGCTCTGCAGATTTTCACAGAATTGCTCGTCATTCACAAACTTCTGATTATGATTTCAGCTACTCATATTAGTATAATACATTCTGCTCCGTTTAAGGCATTTTACCATATATATATATATATGCCCGGTTTCACAGACAGGGCTCAGACTAAGCCACGATTAAGCCCAATTAGGACATTTAAGTAGCTTTTATAAACATACCCTATGAAAAAAACATTACTGGTGCATCTTGAGATAAAACAATGGACTGACATGTTATAAGATCTGTTGGTACAAGTTGCTTTCGGTTAAAACAGCTCAAACATGCAATTTAGTCTAGCTTCAGCCTTGTCTGTGAAACCAGAGGGTTAATTTCTTAGATTTCACAAATCAGAATAGAAAACAGGAAAAAAGCTAGCAGTAAATCCAAAGCTCAGCCTGCGGGGATTGATTTCTCTTTAGAGAGTGTTAATGTCCAATACAAGTGTCACACCAAATAAACAGAAGAAACCCTCAATTTACAAAAGTTACTCACAGGTCCAACTATAGGGACTTAAATTTGGTCTCATTTTAAAGAAGACCTTTGGCACCTTGGCAGATAATTGTTCCAAATTTGAGGTTGATATCTCAAAAAATGAGCTTTCGGTTAGATTTAGTTTGGGTTCAGTACCAAACTGTCCCCATTAGATGTCAGAAAATCTCGCATGATATTAAAATATTAAAAATGTTTCCAACAGAATGAAAGCCTATTAACAAAGACTGCATCATTTTATAGTTAAATGGACCTGGGATTAAAAATCACAGTTTCAATTAGGAAATTTTTGTCCTTAAGATCCTGAGTGGAACTATTTTGTGTTTCTAGTGTAAAATAGATTTATTATAGGAAATGAGGGTGAAATAGTAAAATTCCAATAAAAATACGCATCTGAGCCAAAATTTATGCAGTTGGCATTAACACAAGCAAAATTATCAAAAACAAAATGAAAAAACTGAAAAAATGAAAAAAAAACACAAATGTCCGTAAAGGTTAAAACACATGTGGCACGTTTTTGTATTCATGTTGGTTTTTGAAAAACTTTTATATTGATTATGCGGAAAGCAGTGTAGCCATTTAGATTGAGTACATGCGTGTAAACATCATGACTGATGGTTCCATCAAGAACATCCATGAAACCTTTCCATTCCACAAATGTTCTTTACAGTGAGAAAAGATTTTTTAAACGTTCTTCACACTAATGGTTCTTTCATTTTGCGGACCAAAAAATGGTTCTTCTACTGCATCGCTGTGAAGACTTTCTTTCTTCCACAGAACACCATTGAAGATATTTTGAAGAACACTGGTAATCAGTTTTGGTTACCATCACCTTCCATTATATTGCCAAAAAAAATGTTTACGTTCCACAGAAAAAAAGCAAGATATACAATTTTGGAACGGCATGAAGGTAACTATCATTTTTAATACGTAATGACCTGAGGGTTCCTCTCTGTGATGTCACTTCCTTTTTTATCAGTTTTATTTCTGTACGCTCTGTAAAACTTGCTGGGTTAAAAACAACCCAAGTTGGGTTGAAATTGGACAAACCCAGTGGTTGGGTTAAATATTTGCCCCAACCTCCTCAACTATTGTTTAAAAATGTCTATATGTCTGGCTTAAAATGAACCCAAAATATGTTGGAAATTAAAAATCAGACTCATAATGACTGGAGGCAACAATAATAATCAAAAAGTGAACATTTATTAATAAACTATTTAATAAATGTTTATTGTTTAATTATTATTCATTGAACATGTGAATAAATGTTCATTTCCAACATACTTTGGGTTCATTTTAAGCTATTTTAAACAATAGATGAGTCAAATAAAACTACCCAGCAGGTTGGACAAACATTTAACCCAACTGCTGGGTTATAACAACCCAATCGTAAACCCAACTTGGGTTGTTTTTAACCCAGCATTTTTAGACTTTGACTTGTTGGACAAAAGACTTTCAAATATTAATGAGAACTGAAGCACTTCTGTTAACTTAATTCAGAAATCAAAACCATGTTGAAGTGCATTTTCAATGCATTTTTGAATAAACGCCACTTACTCTCGTGAACACACGAGAAGCAGAGCGGATCTGTGTTCTGCAGGCTGGTGCTTCAGCAGTGAAAGGTCTGGGAGCTGTAGTTGAGCTCGTACGGGACTAATTAGCAAAGAAAGACTCATTAAAGCTCTGGAGGTCTAAGCAAACTGTGGCCCTTTCCTCATAATGATGTTGCATCCACCATCCTTCAAGACACTTTACACTTTATCAAACGGATACAGGGTTAACTCCACAGTCGACCCTCTCTCTGTCATAGTCTGAGTCTTGTTGACTATTTCACATGGGAGAAAAAGGACCTATCTATTTCCTCTAACGGATGAGTTGAGTTTTTTATTCTTCCTTGCCTCCACTGATGAGGCTGAACTAAAAGGTGGCAGTAAGGTTGCTCTGAAATTCATCAAAGCTCTTCCTCAGAGTTGTCAAAAACAGCCCCAGACTGTAACAAGACAAGAAAGATTATGTTTATATTTCGCACAATAGTGTAAGATCCTACAAGTAAATGTATGGTGGCCCAGTAGTGCACAACACAATGAAATTAAAAAAGCAAATTACAATAAAAAAAAAAACACAATGGAAATGCTCCCGACCACTAAGGGGCTCTCGTAGTGGTTTTCTGTTGGTAAGACTGACTTACTATAGGTGAAATTATACCCTGTATGTATTGTCAAAACTACTACAAACTTTGGAATTTGAACAAGTCTATTTTTTAATTTTAATGAATGTTTTAACCACTTGGTGGAACTGGCAGACGTTAGCTTCATCATTTGCCGTTGTAGCGCACAAAATCATTCACAGGTATAAATATGAAGCTATTGTGCAAGTAGGTGTTTTTGAATTAATATTTCATGTCAATATACAATGTTTACATGCTTAAAATTAATCATGGTGTTGATATAAGACTGTCAACTCTAGAACAGTGGCAGGGAAATCTAACTTTACCGAGCTCTGAGAGCCCCCTAGTGGTCAGGAGCATTTCCGTTGTGTTGTGGCTTGATTTCGTTGTGTTGTGGCTTGATTTTGTTGTGTTGTGGCTTTATTTCACTGTGTTGTGGCTTGATTTCGTTGTGTTGTGGCTTGATTTCGTTGTGTTGTGGCTTGATTTCGCTGTGTTGTGGCTTGATTACGCTGTGTTGTGGCTTGATTTCGTTGTGTTGTGGCTTGATTTCACTGTGTTGTGGCTCGATTTCACTGTGTTGTGGATTGATTTTGTTGTGTTGTGGCTTGATTTTGCTGTGTTGTGGCTTGATTTCGCTGTGTTGTGGCTTGATTTCGCTGTGTTGTGGCTTGATTTCGTTGTGTTGTGGCTTGATTTTGTTGTTTTGTGGCTTGATTTCGTTGTGTTGTGGCTTGATTATGCTGTGTTGTGGCTTGATTTCACTGTGTTGTGGCTTGATTACGCTGTGTTGTGGCTTGATTACGCTGTGTTGTGGCTTGATTTCGCTGTGTTGTGGCTTGATTTCACTGTGTTGTGGCTTGATTTCACTGTGTTGTGGCTTGATTACGTTGTGTTGTGGCTTGATTTCGCTGTGTTGTGGCTTGATTTCACTGTGTTGTGGCTTGATTTCGCTGTGTTGTGGCTTGATTTCATTGTGTTGTGGCTTGATTTTGTTGTGTTGTGGCTTGATTACGCTGTGTTGTGGCTTGATTTCCCTGTGTTGTGGCTTGATTTCACTGTGTTGTGGCTTGATTACGCTGTGTTGTGGCTTGATTTTGCTGTGTTGTGGCTTGATTTCGTTGTGTTGTGGCTTGATTTTGTTGTGTTGTGGCTTGATTTCGTTGTGGCTTGATTTCATTGTGGCTTGATTTCACTGTGTTGTGGCTTGATTACGCTGTGTTGTGGCTTGATTTCGTTATGTTGTGGCTTGATTTCGTTGTGTTGTGGCTTGATTTCGTTGTGGCTTGATTTCACTGTGTTGTGGCTCGATTTCATTGTGCTGTGGATTGATTTTGTTGTGTTGTGGCTTGATTACGCTGTGTTGTGGCTTGATTATGCTGTGTTGTGGCTTGATTTCGTTGTGGCTTGATTTCACTGTGTTGTGGCTTGATTTCGCTGTGTTGTGGCTTGATTTTGCTGTGTTGTGGCTTGATTTTGTTGTGTTGTGGCTTGATTACGCTGTGTTGTGGCTTGATTTCGCTGTGTTGATTTCGTTGTGTTGTGGCTTGATTTTGTTGTGTTGTTGCTTGATTTCGATGTGTTGTGGCATGATTTCACTGTGTTGTGGCATGATTTCACTGTGTTGTGGCTTGATTTCACTGTGTTGTGGCTTGATTTCGCTGTGTTGTGGCTTGATTTTGCTGTGTTGTGGCTTGATTTTGTTGTGTTGTGGCTTGATTACGCTGTGTTGTGGCTTGATTTCGCTGTGTTGATTTCGTTGTGTTGTGGCTTGATTTTGTTGTGTTGTTGCTTTATTTCGATGTGTTGTGGCATGATTTCACTGTGTTGTGGCATGATTTCGCTGTGTTGTGGCTTGATTTTGTCGTGTTGTGGCTTGATTTTGTCGTGTTGTGGCTTGATTTCGTTGTGTTGTGGCTTGATTTCGCTGTGTTGTGGCTTGATTACGCTGTGTTGTGGCTTGATTTCGCTGTGTTGTGGCTTGACTACGCTGTGTTGTGGCTTGATTTCGTTGTGTTGTGGCTTGATTTTGTTGTGTTGTGGCTTGATTTCGCTGTGTTGTGGTTTGATTTCGCTGTGTTGTGGCTTGATTTTGTTGTGTTGTGGCTTGATTTCGTTGTGGCTTGATTTCACTGTGTTGTGGCTTGATTTCGCGGTGTTATGGCTTGATTTCGTTGTGCTGTGCCTTGATTTCGTTGTGCTGTGGCTTGATTTCGTTGTGTTGTGAACTTATGTTTGCTTTTTAAAATTTGCTGTGTTGTTCACTACTGGGCCACCGTATAAATGAGATCATGTTGTGTTTTCACGTGTTAAAGAGCACATGAACACTTCATGTCTGGTCTCGCCAAGCAAAAACAAGACAAGCCCCGGGTGCTAATGTCAATCAAACTGATTACTAACTGAGAGAGAACATTATAACCAAAATGTAGCGTAAGAAATGACTTTAATTAAGTGTTGATTTACTTATTTTACTCTTATGTATAGGTGTTGTAGCTTAATGTGCTTTGGGACGTGTCTGAGAACCGTTTGAGGTGAACTGTCAGGAAATTTAATTTGGACTCATTAATGGGAGCAGAGCATTGGGAATGTTGACCGTCTGGACAGTTGATCCCGTGAACGTCTTGAACCAGACCGGCTTTAATTCAGCTTGTTAGCGGGAAGAATTTGAAGTCTAGTCGTGGAGCATGGTGTCTGTTTCTGGATGTCTGTAGAGAGTGAAGGCTGTTGATGCTTTTGAAATGACTATAATTAGAGCACATCTGGATTTCCCTTTCATGGGCGTTTAGAAGTTGCTAGTGATTGACATGTCTGGTAGTTTTGCGTGGAGTTGATGGTAGGGGCAAGACAATTAAGGATATTTAATTTGTGGTTTCAAGGTTCTCGTTTCTGTTCGTAATCTAATTCCTCATAGCTCTTTAAAATTGTGTTCATGTGATAGTTTTTATTGTGCACATACTGTAGATGTGCCGTGAATCTTGTTTATAATTAAACATTTTCTGTAAAATAATGGTATTTTAGTAAAAGGAATACTGTCTGGAACAAGTTTGTAGTTTTAATTGTGTCCTGCAGGCGGCGCTGTCGATTAATGTGACTGATTGGGACAGTGAGTTTTCTGTGTACTGTACAATAGACGGCCAGTTATTCAACTCAGGAATTTGATTTAATATTCTCATACATATCTGCATAAAACAGTGTATTCATCCAGTAAGTATCCATTAAATTTGTGTAAAAAGTACAAATATGTTACTAAAAAAACTCACCTGAACTGTTTTTGCTCATGAAATTATTGTGGACAAATTTACAGTAATTATGCAGTCTTCCATCAATACTCCCAATTTTTCATTTCATTTTAAGCTTTTTAATTCAAAAAGGATTGAAACGGGAAACACAAAAATGGCATTAATATAAAACAAAAACATAAGCATATTCTAAACCAACAGTGGTGTGTTTTAATAACTATTGCAAAATAATAATAATAATAATAAATGCGGGTCAGGTATTTGAAAGTGTTGCAAACCTCCATGTGTGGTCAGCTATGATATTTCTTCACTTTCTGTTAATTAGCATTGATTAACATGAACAGATCAAATTAGAAGATGTGAACTTTCTTTTCCTGGCATCATGTCTTCTCGGTCAAAAAAATGCTGGGTTAAAAACAACCCAAGTTGGGTTGAAAATGCACAAACGTTAAATGTTTGACCCAACCTGCTGGGCAGTTTTATATAACTCAACTATTGTTTAAAAATTACTGTATGTCTGGCTTAAAATGAACCCAAAATAGGTTGAAAATTAAAAATCAGACTCATAATTACTAGAGGAAACAATAATAATCAAAAAGTGAACATTTATTAATAAGCAATGCTTATTATTTATTTATTATTTATCAAAATTTCATTTAGTAAACACATTAATAAATGTTAATTTCCTATTTTGGGTTCATTTTCAGCACGCAATATAGAGATTTAAAAACGATAAATGAGTTCAATAAAACTACCCAGCATTGATCAAACATTTAACCCAATTTTGGTTATTTTTAACCCAGCATTTTTAGAATGTATAGCACCGCTGCGCTTCGTCCCAGGACTTTCCCGATCCCGTCCCCTCTCTCTCCTACTGCTGTCCTGTCATTATAAAGGCAAAAACGCCCTTAAAAAAAAAAAGAAAGTCAATAAATGGAAATATTATAATAACAAATACATTTATGGCCAACTACTACTAATATAAAAAAGCAGCACACTGTCAATTCTCAGTGCTGAATGCGCTGGCATGTTTATGGCGGTCTTTTATAGATGCACTTAGAAGCGGTATCGATTTCCTGGAGCCGAACATCACCGCGTGTGCGAGGTGCTTTGGGCAGACTGATGGTGACAGTTTCAGAATGTTGCTTTTGAGGATTTGTAAAGCCATTCTCAGCTGCTTTGTGTGTTTGAACAGAGCTCCAGTGTGTGTGCTGCTAATCCTGCGCTATCATTGTGCTTGCCCCTGTTGTTCATCTGTCTTGAACGTGCCCTGGGGGTGCAGAGCACTGATGCCTCACCTCATTTCCTCGCTTTAATAAAGCAAGATGAATTGGACCATGGCACACACTTGTGTCGAGGTGTGATCCCTTTAATGTGGGGCATATTAAAAATGGAACGATGGTTTGAATTATGAGTAATGTGTTCAGCTCTGCGCCTATTTACCAAGTACAGCTGGCAATGAAAATATGTCCTCCTGAGATACAAATATGTCTCACAAAGCCAAATGACATAATCAAGTGGGAGTCTGAACAGGCGTAAAGACCTGCCTTGTGCGCTCCATTCAGTGTGAGTGCCTCTGTCTGCATAGACTTGAATGGAATTCTTGTCAGCTACATTTTGATTGATGTAAAGCGACGTAATAACCAGCAAGTGGGATACAATGAGGCTAAAGGCTCTTTTCGAGTGTTTTTCTCCTAAAACAGCATCCTGGATGTGTTTAAAAGTGAATAAAAACCTAAATTCAATCTGTTCATCATGTAAAGCGATAAAAAAAATATCTTTGGACTGAACTGCTCGATTCACCGTTTTACAAGAACTTTTTGAAGCGACAGTCGTGTGTGTCTCTCAAAAATTATATATAAAATATCTGCATTTGTGATTTCTAACATGAACGAAACATCATGAGGGCGACTGATTGATTATTCTGAGGTGATTTAACCCTTTAAGTGTAATTAAAGAGAGTTTACATGTTCTTTCTCAACATAGAAATGACATTATAGTTTATTATAAATGCTTGTCAGTGCTTTCAGCAGTTTTTAACCATATTTCAACAGCAGTAATTGTGAAATTTCACTATAAAGATGTACTTAAGTAGGTCAAAAAGCAACTCAAAATTAATTTAAACTATAATACATTTTCATATTTTAATATTTATAATTAAGTATCTTAAAAAATTACATCCATTTCACACTTAAAGATATTGAGTTACACTTTATTTTAAGGTGTTTTTGTTACACTGTAATTATACATTTAAATACTGAGTAATATTAAGGATTAGGGTTAGTTGCATGTAATTATGCATAATTTATATTATATATATATAATTTATATTACAATAGTAACTACATGTAACAATGACATTATTGATATTACAGTAAGTTCTCTTTTTAAAAGCATTTTACTTCGTTTTCACTTGTTTGTCTCGACTGATCCTCGATGTCACTGCACAATCACAGTTCATTGCTGTCATTTTGACCTTTTTAGTGTTATATATAACATTTTTACAGATATTTTGAAAAAAAAAAAGATTTTAATTTTTGCTTTAATGAAATCTATTTTTAAATAATGATAGAACTTGGTGTAAAAGCCGAGTTGAAGGGCCTAAAGGACCTCAGTGAGGCCACAATAAATCAGTAAAATTGCTGTTTGGTTTTAGGCAGTTTGAGTCAAAAGAAGCAGATGCAAAATACCTGTAGTGCAACTAATTGTTTTCTGTAATTGGGAAGGAATGGATTTGTTGTGAAGGATGTTGAGAGTGTGCTCACATCGCACAATAGAGAGTCATTAGGGAAATAAGAAGAATGCGCTGTATTCCTACACAAACCATCAACTGAGCAGAAACTGTAGGACTAGACGCTAAAGTGCTTATTATAAGAATTTACTAAGTGCGTTTTTAAAAATGCTGGGTTAAAAAGTTGGGTTGAAAATAGACAAGCCCAGCAATTGGGTTGTTTTAACCCAGCGGCTGGGTTAAATGTTTCCCCAACCTTCTTTAACTCGACTGTTGTTGAAAAATTACTGTGTTGCTTGCTTAAAATGAACCCAAAGTATGTTGGAAATTTGTGCCAAGTTTAATGAATCATAATTAAACCATAAACATTTATTAAATTGTTCCTCTTTTGATTATTATTGCAATTACGTGTCTGATTTTTAATTTCCAACCTATTTTGCGTTCATTTTAAGCCAGACACACAGTCATTTTTAAACAATAGTTGAGTTAAATAAAAACTATCCAGTAGGTTGGGTTAAATATTTAACCCAACTGCTGGGTTTATCCATTTTTCAACACAACTTGGGTTGTTTTTAACCCAGTATTTTCTGAAGCCATGAACTGAAAAGTTGGAAATTTGATCCGTTCATGTTAATCAATGTGAATTAACATAAAGTAAAGAGATATCATACAGTCATATAGTCATTTTTAAATAATAGTTGCGTTAAATAAAAACTATCCAGTAGGTTGGGTCAAACATTTAACCCAACTGCTGGGTTTATAAATTTTCAACCCAACTTGGGTTGTTTTTAACCCAGTATTTTCTGCAGCCGTGATGTCATGAACTGAAAAGTTGGAAATTTGATCCGCTCATGTTAATCAATGTGAATTAACACAAAGTAAAGAGACATTATACAGTCATATGGTCATTTTTAAACAATAAAACAACCCAATCGCCCATTTTCAACCCAACTTGGGTTGTTTTTAACCCAGTATTTTCTGAAGCCATGAACTGAAAAGTCGGAAATTTGATCCGCTCATGTTAATCAATGTGAATTAACACAAAGTAAAGAGATACTATTCAGTCATATAGTCATTTTTAAATAATAGTTGCGTTAAATAAAAACTATCCAATAGGTTGGGTCAAATATTTAACCCAACTGCTGGGTTTATCCATTTTCAACCCAACTTGGGTTGTTTTTAACCTAGTATTTTCTGAAGCCATGAACTGAAAAGTTGGAAATTTGATCCATTCATGTTAATCAATGTGAATTAACACAAAGTAAAGAGATATCATACAGTCATATAGTCATTTTTAAATAATAGTTGCGTTAAATAAAAACTATCCAGTAGGTTGGGTCAAACATTTAACCCAACTGCTGGGTTTATAAATTTTCAACCCAACTTGGGTTGTTTTTAACCCAGTATTTTCTGCAGCCGTGATGTCATGAACTAAAAAGTTGGAAATTTGATCCGTTCATGTTAATCAATGTGAATTAACACAAAGTAAAGAGATATCATACGGTCATATAGTCATTTTTAAACAATAAAACAACCCAATCGCCCATTTTCAACCCAACTTGGGTTGTTTTTAACCCAGTATTTTCAGAAGCCATGAACTGAAAAGTTGGACATTTGATCCGCTCATGTTAATCAATGTGAATTAACACAAAGTAAAGAGACATCATACAGTCATATAGTCATTTTTAAATAATAGTTGCGTTAAATAAAAACTATCTAGTAGGTTGGGTCAAACATTTAACCCAACTGCTGGGTTTATAAATTTTCAACCCAACTTGGGTTGTTTTTAACCCAGTATTTTCTGAAGCCGTGAACTGAAAAGTTGGACACTTGATCCGCTCATGTTAATCAATGTGAATTAACACAAAGTAAAGAGACATCATACAGTCATATAGTCATTTTTAAACAATCGCCCATTTTCAACCGAACTTGGGTTGTTTTTAACCCAGTATTTTCTGAAGCCATGAACTGAAAAGTTGGACATTTGATCCGCTCATGTTAATCAATGTGAATTAACACAAAGTAAAGAGACATCATACAGTCATATAGTCATTTTTAAATAATAGTTGCGTTAAATAAAAACTATCTAGTAGGTTGGGTCAAACATTTAACCCAACTGCTGGGTTTATAAATTTTCAACCCAACTTGGGTTGTTTTTAACCCAGTATTTTCTGAAGCCATGAACTGAAAAGTCGGAAATTTGATCCGCTCATGTTAATCAATGTGAATTAACACAAAGTAAAGAGACATCATACAGTCATACAGTCATTTTTAAACAATAGTTGAGTTAAATAAAAACTATCCAGTAGGTTGGGTTAAATATTTAACCCAACTGCTGGGTTTATCCATTTTCAACCCAACTTGGGTTGTTTTTAACCCATTATTTTCTGAAGCCATGAACTGAAAAGTCGGAAATTTGATCCGCTCATGTTAATCAATGTGAATTAACACAAAGTAAAGAGACATCATACAGTCATACAGTCATTTTTAAACAATAGTTGAGTTAAATAAAAACTATCCAGTAGGTTGGGTTAAATATTTAACCCAACTGCTGGGTTTATCCATTTTCAACCCAACTTGGGTTGTTTTTAACCCAGTATTTTCAGAAGCCATGAACTGAAAAGTCGGACATTTGATCCGCTCATGTTAATCAATGTGAATTAACACAAAGTAAAGAGACATCATACAGTCATATGGTCATTTTTAAACAATCGCCCATTTTCATCCCAGCTTGGATTGTTTTTAACCCTAGTTGCTCATCCCATCACACCAATTCGCCATGAACATTACATAAAAGTACATTTTTTTGTCGACCACATACTTTTTGCCAAGTTCTTTCAGGGGTCTGTGAGCGCGCATTACACAGTGACACACGTCTAGACTGTCCTTCCGCAGTGAGCGCGAGGATCCAGAGCGGTCTCAAACTCAGTGCTTATTGACCAGCGCAGTGTGGAGCCCCGAGGACCGGCCGACTGAGATAGATCAATCTTTGTGTTTAGCCCCGAGCCTCGGGGAGAACCAGCAGCGGTCACGCATGAGCAGACCTCGAATGGCTCTGATCTGCTATCATCAGGGGATCATTTAAAGGTTAATCAATTGATTTCAAATAGATCTCATAATTCGAAATCGAAGGTCAGGCTTTTAATAGCCGTTTGTCTCTGACCAAAACACTTTGAGAGCAAATTAAACACATATATATACGAAAGCGAGCCTCTGCCCTTTCCTAATGCGACTGGATCAGAGAGAGGGAAACAGCGACTCATGTTTTCATTGGGAGAAGCCAACTGTGCCGAATAAATTACAGCTGACATTTGGATCTTGATGAAAAGGTTGAGCCTGAGACACAGTAACTAAATAATGTTGAATGGTCAAATGCTGCAGGCAACATTTCAAAATCCATTTCCCCTGCAAAACTGCATCGAGTAGCAATAAGAGCTCTTTAATTGGTTTGCCCACTGAGTAAAGCTTTCTTAGATGCCAGGCGTTTTCCTCCACAATTAAAAGCACGTATTGGGTCTCCTGTTTAACTCCTCTGCGTGTTATTGTCCCGTTCGGAAGGTCTTCGGGCCTTGCTTAATTTAGCCCACGGTAACGCTCCCCTTCGCTTCTACATAATGGATGATTCTGCACTCCACCATGCAGGAAAGGTTTAATTAAATCATATTCCAATCATAATCCATGTTGTTAATTAAACTGGATAATTTATAAGTACAAAAGAGGGTATTTATTAGCTGCTCTGCGGTGCAGCGTATTAGAAAGCACCCCGTCCCCCATCCTACTATTGATGCCTTCACATGATTGATAATGCAACGGTGACTGCTGTACTATTTGTCTAATGGTGGTGCAATTAAATCCCCTTGTAAATGACCCATGCCTCATTTCATCCTAATCTATGGAATTTTGATTGAATTTGTCAGCGTTAATTGAAAAATACTGCTATTTAATGTCTGCATTGCAGTTGCGGATCAGCCCGTCTTTAATGAGACCGTGTCCTTGTGACCCTGGGGAGGGGGTGAGGGGGTTGCCCTTGCCGAGGTGCGGGGTCAAGGTTTTTAGGGTGCACGACGGTCCCCCAAAGATTAGGTTGCTTTGAATTATGCGGAGCATGCAAAACATTTATTGATCAGCGACTCCACTGAATAATTCATCATTTAATCCCTCTCCGTCATAAAACATTGACAAATTCATTAGCGCTTTCCCCCTTTATTCAGGGTTTTATTGTGCACGATTTAATAAAATAAAACAAGGTTTTCATTCTTCACGCGTTTCTGCTTGTGTGTGAGTTAATGATAGTCATTACGCACGGGATTCTATTTATTTTACATTTACAAAATTGCAATATGCATGCTTTTGTGCGGGAAAAAAGGATGTAACTTAAAAAAAAACACAAAATGCACATCAGATCACATCTCACATGATTCTTGTTTTGACTGTTTTGGAATGTGAGACTGCGTTAGTGACGTTCTAATTTAAGAGACAGCGGCCAGCGCTCGCGGCGCGGGCGCGTCACGACACTTCCACACAGACCTGGACCAATCGCGAGCGCGGGGACGCGGTGGGCGCGGTCAGAGCGCGCGGTGGAGACGCTTAAACCGAAGGAGCGTAATTCAAACTCACACTTCAGTAGATGAGCACAGCTGATACTGCGAGGAGCGATTTATTGTGACTTCCATCAGGTCGGAATGAAACGCGGCCAGGCGGAAGGGACAAGGACGCTGAGATAACTCAAGGGAGGACGATGAAGCGCGTCTGAGATGATCTTTTTCTCGTCCAGACAGTTCTCAGCAAGGGATTTTGCTTGTGTTTTGATGCACTCTGCTCTTACAACGGCGCAAAGCAGTTTGCCACCCAACTAACTAACAGATGCAACGCGGTCATTCGCAGGATTACCCAAACCTCAGAGAGTGTCAGTGTATGATCCTCCTCTGAGACGCGCAGGGGAGACAGCCGCTCCCGCACACTTCAGGACTTCACAAACTGGCCATACGAGATCATATGAGTGCAGCTTTCAGCGCACCGTTCATGATGATGCAGCGTCCGGTGGGAAGCACCACTGCGTTCAGCATTGACTCGCTCATCGGAGGTCCGCCGCAGCCCAGTCCGGGACACTTCGTGTACACGGGCTATCCCATGTTCATGCCCTACCGGTCAGTGGTGCTGCCTCCGCCGCCGCCGCCCCCTCCTCCGACTCTTCCTCAGAGCGCTCTCCCCGCGACCCATCCGCACCACCCGATCCCGGGCTTACCCAGCGGCTTCTGCTCCAGTCTGGCGCAGGGCATGGCGCTCACGTCCACGCTGATGGCCACGTTACCCGGCGGCTTCTCCTCCTCGCCGTCGCAGCAGCAGCACCAGGACGCGGCGCGGAAGCTCGGCTCTCAGTCCATCCACGCCATGTTTGATAAATCTCAGGATATTCGTTTGGATGGAGAAGACGGGAAAACGTTTCCGACGAAAGACTCGACGACCCTTCCGTCATTCCACGACTCGCAGTCCTTGCACACCTCTACAGGTGAGAAGCCTCGAACGGAAACACACCTGTTCCATAAAAGCGTCTCATTTCCAGGTGCCACATTCTTAGCGAATTGTGAACTCCAACCCGAAATTTACTGAAAATGTGGGACGCGAATGATTAACCTTATTATAAAATCTCCCGGAAATAAAATGCCATGATTGTGGCCAAATCAAGTTTTCCAGGGGAAAAAAAGCGCCTGAGGCCGAGCTGCCATCAGAGACTAAATGAGCTCGTTTTAATTGAGGGATCGGAGCGCTGTTTAAATGTCCATAAAACTGTAAGCAAAATCGCCGGGATCATTTATATATATATGCAGAGTCCCACATTATGACAGTCTTCAATTTAAAGAAATCCAACAGTGCATGTTCGCATAAATACAAATAAGATTTTTTTTAAAAAAAAGCACATATGATGATGAAAACTTGTTTGGAGGCGCGCAAACTGCTTTCCTAAGAGATCCATCACCGTGCGTAATCGCGCGTAAAACTGCCAATAAACAGGAAGCACGGTCGGCTCTTCTTATGAAAGCTCAAAAATAAAAGCACACATGTTATTGTCTACATGTTTTAACTTCGATTACAGCTCTCAAAGTTTTGTTTTATTCCCATAGCGCGAGGTCACAGCAAAGACGACGCGAAGGAGGATGAGTGTCACAGGAAAGACGAGAGCTTCTCCATGGACAGTGATTTAGACTACAGCTCCGACGAGAACGGGCCCGGGAACGCGATGTGTCAGAAGGAGGACGGAGACGCCAGCGGAGGACTGGACGATGGCGTCCACGGTGGGAACGGGGCCGGGAACACCACGTCCACCGGGAAAAACCGGAGACGGAGGACGGCTTTTACGAGCGAGCAGCTGTTAGAACTGGAAAAGGAGTTTCACTGTAAGAAATATCTATCCCTCACAGAACGCTCACAGATCGCGCATGCCTTAAAGCTCAGCGAGGTGCAGGTCAAGATCTGGTTTCAGAACCGGAGAGCCAAGTGGAAACGAGTCAAAGCGGGCAACGTGAACTCCAAAACCGGAGAGCCCTCCAGAAACCCCAAAATCGTGGTGCCCATTCCGGTGCACGTTAGTCGCTTTGCAATACGCAGCCAACACCAACAGTTAGAACAGGCCAGACCTTGACCACTGAAGTGACCAAACTCTTCTTTCAACCGAGGAGAGGCAGAAACTGCGGTTTTATTTCCAACTCTGGACCAAATCACGAACAAATTTGAGTTCTGTGTATTTAAAGTCATGATCAGTTTAGTTTTGTGTGACTGTCTAGCTCGTGCGCTTTCGGCAGAGATGAATATTGTCCTAAAAGGAGCACTTCTGGTCTCTGCTGGAGAGCACAGTATCATAGTAAAATGAACAGCATTCCCTCGAATTTATAAAACGACCTGTTAAATATGTGCTTTTTATTTTTTATGGTAAATTGCCTATATTTAATTTTTTTTTTCTCTCTCTCTCTCTCTTGCATTCGTTTCCCTTTTTCTGTAACCTTTTCAAACGTCACGGGCACGTTGCTAATTTATTTAATATTGTGAGAAAATCTTGCTAACGTTTCATGAGTTTACTGACTTCTTCAGAATATTGTGTGGATTAAAGCTGGACCATAAACAATTGTAAAGAAATTTGTCCTTTTTTTTTTTAAGAAAACAAAATGCAACATGATACTTTAAGTGGGCTTTTCTTTTTTTTTTCTTTATCAACATACAATAATAACATTGATATCATTTCTGAGCGCGCGTCTGATGCGCGCGGTTTCTGACGCGCGTGAGTGACGGGAGGGTGCGGCGCGGGTCAGGGTGAGACTCGGCCGCGGGTCAGCCTTCATCTCCGGCCTCACTCTGCTGGACCTTCCTCATTTTACCGGAGGAAAAGCCTGTTCGAGGCACGTCGGGAAAGCTCGAGACGCAAATGTGAATCAAATATTATTTCGCAAACAGCCTCTGTATGCTTTTGATTAGAATATAATAATTTACTCCTCGCAGCTCTTGACATTTCTATATTTTATGTTCATGTTTTTTCCCCTATAACCTCATTTATAATCATACAGTTTTGCGTTTGTATCCGCTTATCCAACATTATCCTCGTTATTTCATACAAATTTGTTTCAGTTAAAAACTATTTTTTTGTACAGCAAACTGTTTATTTTCTCAAATCAATTACGACTAAAATTATTACAGGATAATTAATATAAGAAAAACGTGCAACCTTTTTAAATTAATTCAGAAAACACCTTATTATTACGATTTAAAAAAAATAAATGTTTTAATTGGGTAGAAATGGTAAATACTCAGTGAATGAGAAAATAAAAGAATCTCTGCTAACACTTTATTTTAAAGTGTCTTCGTTACATGCACTAATAACTATAAATGATGCATAATTATGCAACCAAACCCTAATCCTAACTCTATTGTAAGTACAGAGTTACTTAATATTAATTACAGTGTAACAAAGACACCTTAAAATAAAGTGTAAGTAAATCTAGTAACATTCTTACAAGCAATATGTAATTATAATTAATTACAAAAACAATGTGTAATTACAGTCAGCTGCACAAAAACATTTTTTTTTTTTGCAGTAATCAGCATTTAGCCTCTATCTTTGTTTATGGACAATAATATGAAAAATATAACTTGAAACAAAAGTTCTGCTGGCTGATGGAATCATCATTTTTCTTCCCAGAGGAATTGAGTTATTGTTGCTGGTAGATTTACTGCTGTATGCATTGCAACAGATCAGACATCATCATCATCATCATCATCACACACTAGACAGCTGGTCTGAATGATGTTGGGAAACAGAAGATGCATTCATGTACTCTAAAACTGTGCAGGAAGACCTCCGAACAGGAGCAGAGCGAGAACGAGAGATCTGACAATTGCCTAAACTCTAATGAATTTTTTTGCAAATTGTAATCAAGGCTGGCCGTAGCGTGTGACAGATAAATGTGCCCGAGGGACCGGCCCGGGCCGCAGCTTCTCACTCCAGCTCGTCCCTCCTGCACTAAATTAACAGCGTCAGATGAAGCTCCGGTGATTAATCCTGACGGAGAGCGCTGGAACAGACCTGGACCGAACAACTGAGATCATGAGAGAGACAAAAACATCTGAGAGATTTTACAAAAATACTGTATTTCTCAAACTTATTTTTTTTTTAAATTAAATAAAACCTTTTTAAATGACAACCAACATAATATTCAAATAAGATTAATTCATTCATCTGTATTTTTACAAAAGCACCTACATGCAAAAAAATACCTATTTATTACATTTTAGTCAATTTTTTAACAGTATTAAGCACAAAAATAAATCAGTGCTTTATATGAGATTTTTCACGAACGCTGATTTTTCCTTTTAGTTTGGATTTTTCTCATATTAGAAAATAATACAGAAAAAATCCTATTAATAATTAAATGTTTTTTTTAATGAGCATCAAGCAGTCAGGTTGTGTATGTAGAGGAGAGCGGGTCATCAGTTTATTACACACATATGAATAATATTTACAGATTCTGTGTGAAAATATAAAGGGTTACGAGACAAAACAGAATCTTGAGGAAATTACAATTTCATGTCTGGGTTATAATTTGAGTTGAGATTATATTAGTTCTTGTTAACGGACAGTTATCATCTGATTCTTGTTTAATTTGATATATAAAAATTATATATTAAATACATTCTTAAAAAGTTCTGTGGGCGGAAAAAAAAAAAAAACAGGGGATACTTTTTGCACAAAACAGAACATATGACAATTGTGACTAACACACACACACACACACACACACACACACACACACACACTTTGTGTTTTCATGTTTTATGGGGACATTCCATAGGCGTAATGGCTTTTATACTGTACAAACTGTACATTCTGTCCCCCTACACTACCCCTACCCCTAAACCTACCCATCACACAAAATGTTCTGCTATTTTACATTTTTAATAAAACATTTAGTACGTTTTTAAAGCTATTTGAAATATGAGGACGCATGAAATGTCCTCATAAAACACGTTTACGTCGTAATACCAGTGTAATACACATGTTATTATACAGATTTGTGCACACACAGATTTGCACACACACAAACACACACACGTTTCCATGTTTTATGGGGAATTTCCCATTAATTTTGGGAATGATTTTTATACTATTGGCCTACTTTAAACTGTATATTCGATCCCCTAAATCTACACATCACTGAAATCTTTCTGCATTTTTACATTTTAAAAAAACAAAAAAACCTCACAGAACACTAAATAATGTTGGGTTAAAAACAACCCAAGTTGGGTTGAAAATGGACAAACCCAGTAATTGAGTTCTTTCAACTCAGTGGTTGGGTTAAATGTTTGCAGATTTATTTAACTCAAACATTGTTTAAAAATTACTGTATTTATTGCTTGAAATGAACCCAAAATATGTTGGAAATGAACATTTATTAATATGTTTAATAGCTGAACATGTATGACTAAGTTTCATGATTAATATTAAAACAAACATTTATTAAATTGCTTATTAATAAATGTTCATCTTTTGATTATTATTGTTTCCTCTAGTAATTATGAGTCTGATTTTTAATTTACAACATATTTTGGGTTCATTTTAAGGCAGACATATAGACATGTTTAAATAATAGTTGCGTTAAATAAAACTACCCAGCAGGTTGGACAAACATTTAACCCAACCGCTGGGTTAAAACAACTCAACCGCTGGGTTTGTCAATTTTCAACCCAACTTTTTGTGTGTGTGTGTGTGTGATTTATAAGCCGATTTCCTATATATTGGCCGTTTTGAATGAAAGAGTTTACAGTAAAAAGAAGATGTGGTGATGATGTTTTGGACGAGTAAATTTATTTGACAATTTTATTTTGTCCCCGCTCAGATCTGACGATCCAGTTCAGACTCTTTGCTATTGACATCAATTCACACAATTTAGAAAAGGAAAGGTAGTAGATTTATTAACCACTTCCATTTGTAGCAAAGATATATTGGATCATATCAAGTTTGAGACACGACACCCGTCCATGAACGGCAGGATCAGGGCATGCGATCTTCCAGCTCTTTCTCTCTGAACATTTGGATTATCATCACAACATGATGGTGCAGCTCACGCCTCATTTCAGGGCTTCTCTAGCATTTCTAATGCCGTTATTGTGTGTGAGAGGGACACACACACACACACACACACACACACATATCATGATAGATGAACAGCTCTGTTAATGCACTGAACCAGTGCTTTGCCTCATTGGATTTCTAAGTGGAACTGATTTATGATGAGAGATGATCAGACTAGATCTGGACAAGATGCTTCAGGGTTTTGTGCTTCTGGACCACCACTGACATTTTAAGGATTCATTTCCCACGGCTCCTCTAGCCTGTCAACCTTCGACAGCTTACGAGCGGCAAATGTTTGTGAAAGGAATTATAAGAAAACAAACACACTTCCTGTCAGTCGCTCATAATCACACTCCCCTCTCAACCACGAAACATTTCCTCTTTCTATAGATTGCTCTTTTCTCTCTCTCCCTGCATTCTGCCTTGTCTAATCTCTTTAATTACATCTGTTTTCCTGGGCCGCTGAGGCCTCTTTTGTCCTCCCGGTCAGGGGGCTTTTGTGGGGGCAGATTCGAGCCCCGCATCCCCTCCTCGGATGCTTTGTGGAGCTGCGGGTCTCTTCCTGCGAGGGAGAGGATGAGAAGGGGATTAGAGGATCTTTATCTCATTAGAGACACAGTGAGTCGGCAGGGCCCGGCTTTAACGCCTTCATCTGCACCGCGGAGAGCAGAGAGCGGACCGCACCCGCTGACAAACCCGAACTAGGCGTTCGGGCCACGGACATGTGAGGAGCGCAAAACACACACGTGTGTTTCGACTAGCTCAAATTGCCTGAACATCTTCTGAAACACTGTTGTATTTAAGATCTGTGCCTACTGAGATACTGTGAAGAAAACTATATATATATATATATGCATTTAATTCATAGTCTCTCAGTAGGCGTTAACTTCACAGAACTTACATATGCCGATATATAAAAGTATAAATTAAGAATTTTAATTGAGGAGAGTTGGCACATTTTGTAAAATGCAATAAAACAAAGAATCTGTGAATGGTTCATTCTCTTGAACCTTTTTTAACTGACAAAAGTACAAAGAAAAATGTATTTTGTACTGTTTTTGATGCCTGCAACACACCAAAAAGTTGAGCAAAATAATAGTGAAAAGAGTTCTGAATATCCAAGTTGAACGGTTTTGAAACAGTCCACAGTTCACTGGTAATAGGTGAAGGGTTCGTGTTTGTAGCCCACCAAACACTCGCTCTTTGCAAGCAAAGATGGGTCATGGGTCACCACTTTGTGCCAAATTTCACGTCAAGCAATTCAAAAATCCCATTTCTCAATGCAAGATTGCAAAACTTGGGTCTTTCGAAATCTACCATACATAATATTGTGAAAAGATTCAAGGTATCGAGAGAAATCTCAGTCTGTGTAGGGCCAGGCTGGAGACCTCCGGTCAATGTGTGTGACCTTTGACCTAGGTTGAAAATGAAAGCCTGCAACCTGCTGTGTAGTTTTATTTAACTCAACTATTGTTTAAAAATGACTGTGTTGCTTGCTTAAAATTAATATGTTTAATAAATGAATAATAATTAAACAATAAAAATGTATTAAATGTTTGATTATTATTATTGTTGTCTCTAGTCATTTTGTGTCTGATTTTTAATTTCCAACATATTTTGGGTTCATTTTAAGCCAGACATACAGTCATTTTTAAACCATAGTGGAGTTCAATAAAACTGCCCAGCAGGTTGGACAAACTTTTGACCCAATCGCTGAGTTTGTCCATTTTCAACCCAGCATTTTTTAGAGTTTTCTGAGTCAAATACAGCCACATGTGTTCAGGAAAACAGTTGTCACTGAACACAGTCTGCTGCGGCATCAAGAAACGCAACAAGAAACATCTGTTCAATGCAGAGATGTGACTCATCTCAGCTGGAGATGTGTGCTGTGGTCAGACGAGTCCACCGTTCAGCATGTTTTTGGAAAAAACGGACATCGAGTTTTCAATCATGCTCACGGTATGGAGCTGCAAAACAGCACGGGTGACTTCGACGTGTGTGAAGGAATCATCGATGTGGAGGAGTGTACAGAGACACAAACTGCCATCAGGATGACATCCTTCCTGGGAAGCAAGACAACGCCAGACCTTGTTCTGCACGTGCTAAAACAGAGAGCTTTCTAGACACGGGATGTGCTGGACTGTCCAGTCCAGGTCTGACATGTATTGCCCATCATGAAAAAGAGAATCAGACAGTGATGACCACGGAGCAGCTGTCTTATATCAGACGAGACGGGGCAAAAATTTCATTTGCAAAACTGCAACAATTAGTATCCTCAATTCCCAAACATTTAAGAAGTGTAATTAAAATTCAAAATTTCTTTATATTTGCAAAATACACTTTGGTGACTGAAAACTTTGAAAATATTTTCTTTGTACTTTTGTACATATATATATATATATATATATATATAGGTGTATATATATTTCAATTTATATATTTGGTGTGAAAAAGTGTTTGCCCCCTTCCTGATTTCCTATTTTTTTGCATATTTGTCACACTTCAATGTTTCAGATCATCAAACAAATTTAAATGTTAGTCAAAGATAACACAAGTAAACAAAAAATGTAGTCTTTAAATGAAGGTTGTTATTATTACGGGCAAACAAAATCCAAACCTACATGGCCCTGTGTGCAAAAGTGATTTGCCCCACCAATTAAAACATAACTGTGGTTTATCACACCTGAGTTCATAATCTCTAGCCACACCCAGGCCTGATCACTGCCACACCTGTTCTCAATCAAGAAATCACTTAAATAGGACCTGCCTGACAAAGTGGAGTGGAGTTCTCAGGAGTGGCCGGCCGAACAAAATTACCCCAAGAGTGCAGCGACGACTCATCCAAGAGGTCACAAAAGACCCACAACAACATCCAAAGAACTGCAGGCCTCACTTGCCTCAGTTAAGGTCAGAGTTCATGACTGCAAAAACGTTCATGACTCCAAAAATGGCCTGCATGGCAGAGTTCAAGACGAAAACCACTTCTAAGCAAAAAGAACTTTAAAGTTCGTCTCCTTTTTGCCAGAAAACTTCTTGATGATCTCCAATACTTTTGGGAAAATACTCTGTGGACTGATGAGACAAAAGTTGAACTTTTTGGAAAGCCTGTGTCCCATTACATCCGGCGTAAAAGTAACACCGCAGTTCAGAAAAAGAACTTCATACCAACAGTAATATATGGTGGTGGTAGTGTGATGGTCTGGGGATTTTCTGCTTCAGGACCTGGAAGACTTGCTGGGATAAATGGAACCATGAATTCTGCTGTCTACCAAAAAATCCTGAAAGAGAACGTCCGGCTATCTGTTCGTGACCTCAAAACACACCAGCAAGTCCACCTCTGAATGGCAGAAGAAAAACAAAATGAAGACTTTGAAGTGGCCTAGTCAAAGTCCTGACCTGAATCCTATTGAGATGCTGTGGCGTGAACTTAAAAAGGCAGTTCATGCTCAAAAACCCTCCAATGTGGCTGAATTACAACAATTCTGCAAAGATGAGTGGGCCAAAATTCCTCCACAGCTTCCTCCAATGCTGACTCATTGCAATTAAAATTATATTCATTAAAATTAAAATATTATATATACATATTTACATACACGTACACAAAAAAAAATGAAAATGGTACAAAATCAAGAAGAGAACATTATATTAAGAAGCTTTTTATTGAAAAGAGACATTACAGTATAAGACTCTGCATCAGGTATAATTTTTCAACACAGTACTGTACAGCTGACACAAACTCAATATAATAACAACAACAATAATTAGAAACACAACACCGATAATTCGAATCAGAATGATATTTGTGATGCCGATGGACTGAATAAAGGAACAAATGCAAAACCCAAGTAGTGTGAGAGAACTCCTCCCCTTTCAGATTAGCATATTCATAAATAATTAAACGGGTCTCTTGGGTTTGAACGTAACACGGAGACTGCTGATGAAATGAGGTAACGAACACAAACGAAAACAAAGTAAACAAACTACGCGCTTCTCCATTTTTACATCTATTTACACAAAGCGACGACTGAACGGTGAATGGAAACTGAAATAAAAACGAGGATATGTTCAAGCAACTCTGAACGTACTGATGAAGCCCCAAACGTCCGCGTTATTCGCTCGCGAGGGGCGGCGTGATCCTTTGGTTGCCGTAACGGTATTGGTTGGATTTTTGTCTCTTTTGCTCATTCATGCTTTTTTATTATTCAGTTCCAGACAGACCGATGATTGAAAAAAGAAGTTTTGCACAAAGCGATGGATTACAGATGGGAGGACTGACAAAATAAGATAACGTTCACAAGTTGTTCATAAGGGTTTTTTTCATAGTAAAATGGCAGACTCTTTAGCGTCACCTGTCAGGGTACAGTCATTTTATGAAGACAAAGACATTTACACAAGGAAGAGAACATTTACATCCGTTCATGCAAAAAGATCAAAACCAAAAACGACTGTTTTTCCACAGAAAGGATTCGTGGACATTATATTGTGGGTTCTTCACAACAAGTGATCTGTTCTGTAGTGCATTTAGTCATAAATAATGGTTATTGTGGTAAAGCCTCTAAAGGCCTGCTACGTTATATACAAGGCGAAAAGCTGAAAATCAACATACCTCATGTCCTTCACTAAAGCTTTTCAACTCTCACTGTTTTCCTTAGAAGGGTTGGAAAACTTTCTCTACATGTTCCCAAAATGTCTACCAACTACAGTCTTTCCAGATGGTTTGTATTGCGGAATATCAATTCTACAACACGGATCCTCTCACATTTCTACTATCTAGCGAAGAGTAAAATCAATGGAAGCTGAGATTAAACGATCAAAGCCCATATTACGGAGTAAGTCAATATCAAACCCTGCGTGGGATCTTCTGTGATGATATATACGCCCTGAGACAGAGTCTTACATCGGCTTTACGTCTCTCAATCACGACGGCTGGGGTGACGTCCGAGAACGCGGTGAGAAATTATTACTTGTGTGTCTAACCTGGCTGAATTTTGGCTTCGTATTGCTTTAATAGTTCTGGACACACAATAAAGGAAGAGTATAAAGGCGAGGAGGAAAACTAATCTATGAAGAACGATTAAACAGGCACACTTTCAGACACCTAAACCTGCAGTGAAACAGGTCAAAATATCAGAATAATAAAGGCTCATGTCAGGGGGAGTGTTTTCTTCAAATACTTTCTATATAGTACACTACTTAGAGAAAAAATAGAATGAGACAGAGAAAGAGAGAGAAGGAAGTAGTATGTACAGATTGGGACTGAAGACCCAGAGAGTCCTCCTTCACGGAGATACATGAGGTTTCGGACTCTGCGGTGTGTGAAGTGAGTGAAGAGCGACAGACGGAGATGACCTGAGAGCAGATTACAAAAAAAGTCCTGCATTTGTGTGATATTTCTGTGCCGAAAGTCGAAGGAACCAACCTACCCGTGATATTACTTTCATAAAAACGGTGGATGTTTTGATGATGAGCTTCTGAATCAGTAATATCTGAATCTGTGTCTTCACTGTAAGCTGATGAATGGGCAACATAAGGCTCGTTTGACGCGTTTTAAATTAAAAATTCGCTAAATAAAAGCTGGTGCAAGTAAAAAAAAAAAATCTAATTCCCTTTCGTTTCTGAGAAACTTAAATCTTAAAACACTTATTTTTAAGAATCTGGTCCAGTAATGAGCACTAAAGACAAATGCTACTCAAAACAAGGTAAAAAAAAGAGCACGTCAGATTCAAACTTCAAACGTATGACTCAATATTTGGGTGTTTTTCATTATTCACATTCCTTTAAAATGAAGAAGAGAAAAAAAAAGACATGAAATAGAGTCTGTGCGAGACAGAGAGAGAGAGAATGGACAGAAAAACCAGTGTCAAAGTGTCGAGGTGAGAGTCCAGACACACACGAGTGAAGTTCTCTGGGTCATTCTGAAGATATCCCATCATTTCCTGTCTTGCTTTGTCATCTATGGACTCCACAGAGAAGAGGCTGATAAGATGCGCCACCTGGTCTTCGGTTACCAAACACACACTATTCTCCCATCATGCACTTGGTAGCTTAAACTGAAAAGCAGAATCCAGGCTTAATGTTTGTTCCACGATGCAGCGAGACATTGGACATGGGGCACTCTCCCAAAAACAAAAAAAATGACCAATGTTTTCAACCAGAGGGATTGTAAAGTCACAGGAGGAAACACAGTAGCTCTTCATCATCAGTGTTGGGGTCATTCCCTTGAGTCTGGTGCGGTGGTGGAGCGGGACATATGACGGTGTGTACGGACCAGAATGCATGTTCATGTGTGTGTGAGTGTTTCTCTGTGTTTTATTTCTCATATAACTGCACTGTTCATGCTGCTGCAGCTGTTATTGCGATTATTGTTCCTGCGTGACAGGTTTGGCGTGGCCATGAGCGGGTAACGCTCGTCGGGACAGCCGTACTGGAGGAGGATGTCCATACACTCCTGACTGTTCGCTTGCCGCGCGTACGCCAGCGCCGTATTGCCGTGAGCATCCCGTGCCATGATGTCCACGCCGTACTAGAGAGAAACAGATGAGAAGAGTCAGCGAGAGAACGTTATTACTCCAACCCTCACGCCAGAAAATTAACACCTGCATATCCTCCAAAAAATGCTTTATTATTATTATTTGAATTTTTTTTAAATTAACACTTCGAGCAAAGAGAAGAATGGGTAGTTCTGATAAGAGAATGGCAGCAAAACTATATTTTATATATATATAAATATATAAAACAACAAACTAAACAACATGAAGTCTTTTCTTCTCTATTGTGATGTATCTCCGAGTGAAACGGATTCAAGGCGGGACTTGATTTTGTCCATCAGGAATTTTTTTTTTTTTTCACTGTGACATCATGTGACTGACAGGTCGTCCCGCCAAAGAACAACACCATAGAGATGCAGCGCAAGATTAAAGATTACGAGGGCACATGATTTATATTTTGTCATTTATAATAAATGCTGCAATATTCCATTAAAAAAATCAAGAATTGATGATTTTGATTTTGTGGTGACTCCAAAGGTCATAGAGAAGGTAGGAAATGGGTTTTTATTGGAAAAAAAAAAAATGCAGGAATGCATCGATACAGATTTTAACAAACAATTATTGCATGATATTTGTAAATTGAAGTTTTGTCATTAAAATAGCTGGATATTTTACTTCATAACTTATTAAACATGGATATTTTTCCTTACACAAACGCATCGGTTGGCTTCAGAAGGCCTTTATTAACCCCCCGGAGCAGTGTGGAGTACATTTATGATGGACAGATGTGGGTGGAGGCGCTCGTGACACCTGTCCACATTATAAAGCTCAGATACGTCAGGATTTGTATTAATATAACTCCGATTGTGTTCATCAGAAAGAAGAAAGTCATACATTTAGGATGGCTTGACGGGTGAGTAAAGCTTGAGGTAATTTCCATTTTAAAGTGAACTGACCAATTCACATACAAGCTGAAAGGTGAACACAGCACCAGATAAATATTCACAATTGGTGTGAATGTTAGGTTTCGCGTTTCGTCTGAAAAGGCGTTTACTCAAATGCACATCCCGGCCAGTAGTTGGCAGTGATGAAACGAGTGTGAGCTGCAGCTCTTACCCAGATGAGCAGTTGCGTGATCACAACATTCCCCTTTCGGCTGGCCAGGTGCAGGGCTGTCCGGCCGTCACCTTCCCCGCAGGTTTCATTGACCTCATCTCTGGAGCCGTGGGCCAGCAGTATAACCACGAAGCGCAGGTCTTCCTCCGCCGTGGCCCGCAGTAGCTGCTGTCCGAGGGAAAGCTCTGTGCACGTCAGGGATGCCAAAAACAACTTCTGCTCGTATTTGGCCCGGATCCAGCGCTCACGTTCCTCTCTGAAACAGCACACACACACACACACACAGAATCAAGATTTAGGCTCGAGATTGAATTAACGCTGGGCCGTCAACACGCGGTTCGCACCGGTGGCATGTTTTGATCTGGCTCTCATTCCAAATGACATTTAAAATTTGATGGGATTCGTGTACTGCTTTTCGATTTCATTTCTAGTACAGCACCAAACATTTACTAGCACTCACGTCTCCTTTACACACAGACTTTAATACACTGTACTGAGCAACACAAGAGTGGGCGCTGTCTTGTGTGTGTGTGTGTGTGTGTGTGTAAATGTATGTGTGACTCCAGAGAGACTGTAAGAGTGCAGAGGTTCAATCAAAAAACAAACAAGAGAAAGCCAGCAACGCACTGAAGAGGCTCAATGAAGTGGCGTAAAAGACTAAAGGCACCAAAACAGAGCAAAGCAGGGCCAGCTTTGACATGTACGGTGATGCCAAGTGACATTCTTGGTGGGGCGGAGATTTAACTTTATTTTATTTTTTCCCCATAAAAGATTTTGTAACTTTATTTTATAACAAAAGGAGCAGGTCTTAAACGGAGCTCAACGCCAGTTTCTACTGGCCCCACCACAAAAATAAACAGTACTTTAATAAATAATGTTAAATAAAGATTACAAGCAATAGCACAAACATATACAATAGAACAAAGAAACAAATGAAATAAACAGATTCCAGGTAGGTCTAACAGTATTCAGGTGCGAAATACTATAATGTATAAATTAAATATATATTAAAGCGAAGTTATTCAGCCATCAGCAGATTTGAACAGCGTTTTAGGCTACTGTCACTTTAAGACCAAATGCACGGATTTGACACATACATTAGATTTTCTCCCAATTGTATGTTCCTTTAACACAGTTAAGACTGTGATTATGAGGATACTCGCAAAAATGGGCATTTTGAAGTAATTTTGAGAGTATTTGTCCATTTAAGCGTGATAAGTTCGGTAATGGTGCACTGAGCTCTGTGTGAAAACGGCGTGCATGTACCGAATTGAGTTCATTTTGCGTCTTCTTACACGTAAACGGTTTAAAATCATCGAAGTTTATGAAGACCGCAGTTATGTTCTAATACTGCTTTCTAGTTTC
The DNA here is from genome assembly GCA_038088235.1 of Zacco platypus. Classification (NCBI taxonomy): domain Eukaryota; kingdom Metazoa; phylum Chordata; class Actinopteri; order Cypriniformes; family Xenocyprididae; genus Zacco; species Zacco platypus. The sequence continues at coordinate 1,877,039 of CM076074.1, read as the reverse complement.
TAAATAACTAGCGGGATTTTGATGCTAAGCATGATCTCCCGCAAAATCTAGGGATTTTTGCAATTGGTCGCTATTTGGCGTGGGGTCAGGGTGAGCGAAGGTCCTGATTGGGTGGGACAGGCCCTGTGGAGCCGGGCCGGCGAACAGGTGATATGTCGGGCCAAAGTGAAGTTCGTTTGGAGTTTGTAACAGCTCTCTAAAAGCGAACCTTCCAGAAACGTTCACTCTGACTGGTCAACACCTTCGATCCATCATTGGTCAGTGGGGATTAAGTAATGTGCTCTGAGGCTCCGCCTTCTTTGATATGGAAATCTTCTCTGGTTCATTTCTTCTGTTTACTCCGTCGATGTCAAAAGCAATTAAAACATGAACACACTGGAGAGCTGTTTAAGAGCAGAAACTGAAGTTGTACTTATGAAGCGACACTGAAAAATGTTTTTTATTTCATTTTTAATACTGTAAACCTGACATGTGTATAAAGTAGGGCTGGGAACATAAACTGATGCACCGCGAATCGATAAATGATTCCAATTCTTTCCAAATGCATCACGATTCTCTCTCGAATCGATTCTTAGCTTAGCTCGCGTGCTTCAGAAACACTTGAAACTTATATAAAATAATAGTTCATAATGTTCAGAAACGTTGAAGTGAATGACAAGAGTGTTAACAGTGGCTGTTCACATTAATCTCGCGTCATAAAAGCATTCTGAGGAGCAAGTACATTCTTCAGCGCTCTTCTTCATGAGCATTTGAGCGTGTGGTTAAAAACTAGCCTAGAGCGCCATCTGCTGTTAAAAACTAACTCAGAATCGATTCCAGAGAGAATCGTGATACATTCGGAAAATTGCAGAATTGATCCATGAATCAAGAAGCATCGATTTATGGTCGCAGCCAAAATATAAAGTGATACTAATATAAAGTGATCAGGTGCTTTATTAACTGCTGTTTTCTCGACGGTGTCATTTTTGTTGTGTTTATTTGTTTATCGAGAGAAAAAGCAAGCAGCACATATTCACATTCATCTAAATGATGCTTACCAGTATACACCGCAAAGATATTTCAAACTTCTTCGCCGTGAGTATATCGCGGGCTTTAAGAATGAGAGTGTGTGTTTTGACAAGTTAACCAAGCAAACGTGAACAGGAGAGGGCCATCAGAAATGGTTGGATCGTTTACAGCACCCCTCCTCAAACTGTGCTATGATAGCACTTAATCTCTGTTAATCCCCACAGAGTAAACAGCCTTTCTCAGACAACTCGGGATTAGTTCAGCTCCAGCTCCTATCTGAGGGGCAGAGGGAGTTCTGATACCCCCGGGGAGGGGAAGGGAGTCGGGCAGAGGATATTGAGCTGTTCCCTAAAACACAGCTGCCCCTCGGGGAGCCCAAAGAACAGACATCCTACCGTCACCATTCCTCCTCAACAGGAGCATCTGGACAGGAACAAAGTGGACACACGGTGATCAGAGATGTCAAATCGGACTCGACAGGGTTACAGATAGAAATATTTGAAGTGTGGGATTTGTGGGAACATGCATTTTCAAAGTTTCATCGTCTGAATGAACGATCAAAATCATCAAATATACGCTTTTCTCCAATTGGCCACAATTAATGACGCTTTTTTATTCAATACTTTTTGCGAAGACAACAGTTCCGAGTCTTCACCCATGACGCCTGATGAGTTTGAAGAACACCTGATGTGAAATCAGAGATCATTCCTCCATTCAGAATCTCTCTAGATCCTTCAAATCCGCAGGTCTATGTTGATACGCTTCATGTTTATATAACGGGGATTGGGACTTTCATTTTGTTCTCAGTGACCCAGTTTTGTGTTGATGTTGATGTTTGTTTTGGATCATTTCCCTGGTGGAAGATCCAACCACCGTCCATTATAAAGATATCAAGCAGAGGCGGTCAGGTTTTGATTTTTTTTTTTTTTTTTTTTATCTGAACAAGATGTCCAGGACCTCTAGCAGAAAAACAGGCCCACAACATTAAAGATCCAGCAGTATATTTAACCGTGGACATGGGATACTTTTCG
>CM076074.1:1845000-1870000 GCA_038088235.1 Zacco platypus | reverse complement strand
TCACACACAAAAATGTAAGTACAAAAATAACGACCTTGTTTTTGCTTGTCATGAATTCATATTTGAAGTCATGCAACAATATGATGACAAGATAATCATGTACAAACGTGGAAATAAAAGAGCAAATGATGCCCAAGGGTCAGACCGGGGAGCTGCTTGCCACCTGGTGTCAGCAGGAAAGGGTAATCAGGGCATGGACACACACACACACACACACACACACACAATCATTATTACCTCATTTGAATCTTGGAGAATTTGTCCTTACATGGAAAGACGGCTAACTGAATTAATTAGCAATTCTGTTCCATGTGAGCGTGTGTGTGTATGTGTGTGTATGTGTGTAAGAGAGAGTGTGTGTGTATGTGTGTGTGTGTAAGAGAGTGTGTGTGTGTGTGTGTGTGTAAGAGAGTGTGTGTGTGTGTGTGTGTGTGTGTGTAAGAGAGAGTGTGTGTGTGTGTGTGTGTGAGAGAGAGTGTGTGTGTGTGTGCTTTTGTTTTGGATATACTTGAGGGGACCAAATGTCCTCACTATTTTAAAAGGCTTATAAATGAGCCAAAAGAGGTTTTTATTTAAATCTAGTGATGGTCACATGATTCTGTGAAGATAGGTTTTGGAGTAGAGGTTGGGTTAGGAGAGAGAAAATATCATTGACCTGATATAAAATCAATGGAAGTCTATGGAATGACCTCACTAAGATAGCAATACAGACATGTGTGTGTGTGTGTGTGTGTGTGTGTGTGTGTGTGTGTGTTTAGACCTACAGGGGAGGAAATGCCGCTCACAGACTGCAGGTTTCAGCAGGACTTTAATTAAAAATGACTGGCCATTCAAGTTAGATCCAAAATGGCTGCTTTCAATGAGTCAACATGTCTGAACATCACGTCCAGTTCCCTCAATCAGGCCCTTTGAGAAGATGGACATAAACTGACCATGGCAAGAGGTCAGTGACAAATACGTTTATCTAAGACAAAGAAACCTTATTAAAAAATATCTAACTTAAAGTGCATGTACAAAGTTCTTACAAATATACTATAATAATAATATATGTATTCGTATTGGTTTCGAAAAACTAAATTTGAATAAAATTTTAATTAAATGAAAATGTAGTGGTATAACCATTAAACCAAAAGTAATAACTTCTTTTCCTTACATCTCAAATGCCTTCAGTGTTACTGTACATTCCTAAATATTTATTGTTTTTAAAAAATATATTTTTAATAAAAAAGTTTTTTTTTTTAAACAAATAACAAGACTTATTAAATTATGGAAGCTTGTTTCCACCACTATATAAAAAATAAAAAAGGTAATTGCGACAACAATTCTGTTTTTTTTCCTCACAGTTGCAAGATATAAACTTGCAATTGCGAGAAAAAAAGTTAGAATTGCGATTTGCAAAGTCAGAATTGTGAGATATAAACTCACAAATGTGAGAAATAAGTCAGAATTGTGAGATATAAACTCACAAATGTGAGAAATAAGTCAGAATTGTGAGATATAAACTCACAAATGTGAGAAATAAGTCAGAATTGTGAGATATAAACTCACAAATGTGAGAAATAAGTCAGAATTGCGAGATATAAACTCACAAATGTGAGAAATAAGTCAGAATTGTGAGATATAAACTCACAAATGTGAGAAATAAGTCAGAATTGTGAGATATAAACTCACAAATATGAGAAATAATTCAGAATTGCGACAAACTCACAATTTTGACTTTTTTTTCTCAGAATTTATAGTTTATATCTCACAGTTCTGACTTTATAACTCGCAACTGTGTGTTATAAAGTCAGAATTGTGAGATATAAACACAATTCTAAAAAAGTCAAATGCGAGATAAAAAGTCCCAATTACACCTTTTTTATTCAGTGATGGAAACAAGCCTCCATAACATAATCTAACACATCTGATATTTAAACATACTGATCGAGTATGAATCTCTAACAATTTCCTGTTTTTTCCAGCTATTGGTCACGTCACATGACTTTTTATGCCCCCAAAAATATCAAAAAGAATTTTAATATGGAAATTAAAACATGTTAATCACAGATGTATTCAAGTCATTGCATGTATGAACTGAATGTGTAACGCATAAATGAACCGATTCATAAAAACGAACATCATGTCATTGTAAAATCAGGAATTAATATGGGATCTCCTTCAAAACGTCTAGGAGTCTTTGTTAATGAACTGTTTTTTAACCCTTGTGTTATGTTCTGGGTCAATTTGACCCGTTTAGATTTTCAAGTACTGGTTAACCTATGTTTTTTTTCTTGATATTTCGTGACTTTTTCTCATTTATCATCATGCAAAGTTTCAACATGCTGGTGTTTTTTGACATATACAAACAACATTAATGTTACGTTCGTGACGTTCGCCGGGTCAATTTGACCCGCATATTTTAACGCTCTAAAGCAACTGTACTGACCCAAAATAATAACATTTCTTGGTTATATTTTGTTATTTTATTTTTTTACTACCTTATGAAGCTAAAAAATGAGGTTTTCCACACTTATTTCAATACAGAAAAATGTTTTAAGCAGCAGCATGTGTGTGAAGTTCAGATCCAGAAAACACAGAAGAAACTTCTTGACTTTATGAAATGAGTTTAAAAAACAGCTTAGGAAAAGTAAATATTTTCATTATACAGCCGCATTTAATTGTTCAGTTATGATGTTCTAAGAAAAAAAAAAAGTTAAAAAAATGTATTTATTGGTTAAAAATGTACTGTTTATTTTCAAATTTTGTCAAAACAAATCAGTTTTAAAAAATGGTTAAAAAACATTTTCATTGAATCATATCTTCAGATATGTATTTTTTCGAATATTTGACAAACTTTGATATTAAAAGTTTACAGTTTGTACCTGAATCTTGTTTTTCATTGTGTGATTTTTGAGGAATTGTATTGAATCCAATTAGGGTCAGTTTGACCCGCTCCATAACAAGTGTCCACAGAAATCCAACAGCGCATAAGGGTTAAAAGCGGTTTAATAACACTAACAATTCCCGTGTTCGTGGCAAACACGTGTTTGCGTGACAGCTTCCTGAAGCGTTCGGGAACGTTCACCTGAGACAGTCTCCTCATCACCACTGGAATGCAACAGGCCGGGTCACGGAGGAAAGTCTAACATCAATCCCACATCAGGACGGTTTCCTGTTTGTGAGAGTCTAAGCGCTTTCTGTTCTCCCTGGACGATCACTTTGTGGTCTTGTGTTTACCCACTCGCCAGCACTTCCTGTCCAGCTCAAAGCCAGCGGCTGTTTACCCAACACTGACAGGCGTCCGCTAAAGCAGCCGCCCGTGACAGGACAGCCCTCCAGCTGCCACAGCCCCCAGAGATCCCCGATCCTAAACGCACATCTCCGCCAGAGTTCAGAGAGACCGCAGAACGACCTCGCGCGAGTGAGATCACCGATTCCAGGTTGGGTCGAGTAAAAGAAAAGAGCGAGAAATTCATAGAGAAGAGATCGACGTTGATGCTCTTTTCTTTCAGGCTAATTATACCGCTAATTCAGCTCATTAGTGTCCCACTGACTCACAGGTAATGAACTCTGACAGGCTAAATCTGTCAAACAGACAGCGGTGCACATTTACCTGCGCGTGCGCAGAAGCAGACGCACACGAGCTCATCCGTCAGTGCTTTAACCCTTACTTACAGAGAGCACTTTTGATCTCAAATCGATCACAATACGTTCTCGTATACATGCTACGGGTGCTCTGATTGATCGCTAACAGCCAATCATCGCTTTGGGAAGTGTGATCGGCGGTCTCGATCAGTGGCGGTTCTAGACAAATTTTACTAGGGGGGCCAAGGAGGGGCACATTAAAAATGGTAACAAATTATATTTAAAGATTATAAACTTTAGTTTACTTTACAATCATATAAACATTTATTACAACATTGTGCAACATTTGTACAAGAGTGAGTGCAGGTGCAAAAAAGGTTCATTAATGTTGATGATTATTATCAATGATTTGTGAAGGATCATGTGACACTGAAGTCTGGAGTAATGATGATAAATTCAGCTTTGATCACTGGATATAAATTACACTTTACTATATATTCACATAGAAAACAGTTATTTTACATTTTAATAATATTTCACAATATTACAGCTTTTTTTGTATTTTTAATAACATAAATGCAGCCTCGGTGAGCAGAAGAGACTTCTTTCAAAAACAACCAAAATAGTACAGTTTCCATACTTTTGACTGGTAGTGCATGTACTGCATGTATTTTAAAATGTAGGCCAAGTATTTATTTAAAAAAAGAAACAGAGCCATATTGACCCAAAAAATTATTTACAGGAGAAAGCATCATTTTAAGGACATACAGTAGGCCTACAATGAAATTATAATTGAACTGCTTTGCAAATAGTAACTTGATTTCTTTATCAGTGTGAGGAACAAAAGTGACACGGTTATGTGCAAGAACGAGTCACTGACGTGGCCGGCGCCGCTCTAATGTACCCGTGTAGAACGTTCCGTCGCATTAGTTCCGCTTTTGGCGCTCGCGTGTAAAATCATACTAAATTCATAATTAATTTTTATTTTTTTTGGTCAGCACAGGGGTGGTCAGGGACATTTCTACAGAGGCACGGGCCTCCGTGTAGAACCGCCACTGGTGTCGATCTTACGAACCCTAAAGACGCGCGCCTGCCGTGATCCATCAGCGGCACCGTCTCGATCTCTGTCCGACGTGGGTACAATAATCATAATGCTACAGGTGAGGTTCAATTCATATTTCTTAATTAAATAAACTTTCTGATATGCAATTTCACAAACCATGGTTTTAATCCACAATATCTGATTACTCTAAGGTTATTTCCCGGGATACGTCATTTTCCGCGTTTCAAAGCATACTCCTAGTATGGAAAGATGAATTTGGTGCGTGCGGATCTAGTGGAGTTTGTTTTCAAGCGCTGGAGTCACTCGCACATGCGCTGCTGTCCATGCGGAACGGCTGTGCAATTAATCGCAATCGCAAAACAATCGCGATTTGAGCACATGCAATTTCTAAATCGCATAAGTCTGCAATTTTATTTGTTAATTTATTTATATTTTAATTCAGAATACTGCAACGTTATTGTGCGCGTGTTTAAGATGTTAACCAATCAGAGCTCACTCAGCACACCGCACAAATCAGAACAAAGCAAAGCGGGAGAACAGAATAGGCAAACGGGAGGAAAGAAGAAAAAATATGGATGCGGTTCAGAATAAAAATGATTTGGTACCAAAGAGAAATTCAACATCAGTCGTTTGAGAGAATTTTGGAGTCAAAAAGGCGGGCGAAATAATCGTAATTTATTATGTTGTCTGTTTTTAAGACACAATTTTTTTTTTTTACAGTTTTGTTTATCAAGCAGTTAATCCTACTGTACAGTGTGCACTGAAATACAATTTTGAAGTTTACTTATTATGACTGGAATTTCAGGTTATTTAACCTTAATTTATTTTATGTTGTCTGTTTTAAAGACAGTTAATTACAGTTTTGTTTATGAAGCTGTAAATACAGTTACTTCATTGTGAAACATTATGTACTTCTTGTGCACTGAATACATTCAGAATGTAGCATGTTTGAAAAAGCAAAAACAGTTACCAAAATTGCAAAATAAATCGCAATTGCAATATTCATTAAAAAAAAAAAAAAAAATCGCAATGTGATTATTTTGTCCATATTGCACAGCCATGCAGACACAAAAATTCGTACGCATTTGCCTGCTTTGGATGGTCACGGAAACACTGCATCGTATATAAACCGTAAATTCAGCGTTTGAGAAGAAAACGTCAAATTCTGACAGAAAACGCAATTTGAGGGTTTCATTCTTACTTTTATAGTCCGAAATGTCCATTCGGTATGAACTCGATAGTAAAGTCAGCAGTACGAGGAACTTAAACGGGTCACGTGACACCGCAAATATGCAAATAAGAAGGTTTATGAATACCCAGGATTTATTGTTAACCCTGGGTGAATTATGAGCCGTGTGAAACGTGATTAGATAACCCAGGATACGTTTACATTGACCCAGGGTTAACTATTGAGAGTGAAACGCCCTTTTCTGTCCAAAGAGAGTTCTAATTTCAGTAACACTTTATTTTACAGTGTCATTGTTACATGCATTTACTATAGTAATAACTAAAAATTATGCATAATTACATGCAATTAACCCCAAACCAAACCCTCATCCTAACCCTATAGTAAGTACATGTAGTTAATTGTCATTATTTAGTACTTAAATGTATAATTACACTGTAATACTGACACTTTAAAATAAAGTGTAACCCATATTAATCCATATTAACATTCTAAATGGAAAACACCCACCAAAAAACAAACAAAAAAAACCCCTAAACATCAATGACAAAGCATTCATGACGTGAATAAGGCCACAAAGGGACAATTTTATTCTGAGATCTCCTCTACCCCCCCCCCCACCCACCCCCCTTTCTAACAAGGAAAAAACAAGGGCCTGAAATCAATTATCCTCTCTAGCCTAGTCGTTAGCTGCCCTTGGATAGACACAGATAATTAAGCTCAGCGCTTCTTTTAATATTACGGGCACTTAGCGATTCTGATTCTGACTGAGCTCTGGACTGCGCCACACTCAAATCAGTCCCACTGGAGGCAATGGGCCACACTCATACGAGGTTCCATTAACTGGATCAGAACGCTTCAGTGGCAGCATGCAAATGGGGGCCAAAGGGCAAAGAGAGACAAAAAAAAAGTGTATGTGTATGTGTGAGAGAGAGAGGGAGACGGGGAAAAAAAAAATGTGCTAAGCATCCGTAAAAGGGCTTGATATTTGAGTAGCTGTACTCGCTGTGCTCCCATCAGATCCGTGTATGATGGGAAACGGGATGTGACGCAGGCTGGATTCAAACCTGCACAAGAACAGAGGCTTCGCCAAGCTGATATTCGTGTCGGGCGGTCACATTAACAGATTGAACAGTTCAAAAAGAATGAATGTCGTGTCATGTGACAAAGTATCGAGTTCTCTTCCACGCTTGAACAAACAATAACACACAGAATTCTGACAAAATAGCAGTTTTGTCAAGTATCCTCATGAGATGCGTGTCATGTTCAGCAGCTCTTAAAGTGACAGCAGCCTAATAAACCAGTGACGACTGTCATTAATGTTCCTCAAAGAAACTGTAGCTTTAATAAGAATTCATCTATATTTCATTTATAATGTATGCAGTGTTTAATAACTATTCAATTTTTCTATTTCCTACCTGTTAGACGGGTAAATATGACAATTGAGTTTATGTGAAGATTGCTTTAAGTTCACTTAATAGATGTATTTTGTGTAAAGCCTTACTGTAATGTTGAATGTCTATAATTAATGTTTAATAAATAATAATTTCATACAGACATCAGTAGTATTAGTATCAGTGATACCAGTGAAATTAAACACATATTTAAAATATACAGTGTGACTGTGAAATTATTACAATATACAATTATTTTTTTAAAAAACGCCAACGATTAATTACAGAAAAAGTGTTTTTTTTTTTGTAATCGATTGACAGCATTAATTTATATTTTTTACTGACCTGAATAAAAAAAAAATACCCAAGACCGAGAGTAAAAAAAACCCCCAAATACATACACATTATTTATTCTTTTATTCTATATTAAATTGGACAAAAAGGTAGACGATGTGATGATTCAGGCATTAAATGCCCTCTTGGTTCATATTATCAGTCTTCCTCATAATACGCCGCGCTCTGATTGGCTCTTGTCAGCCAGTTTAATGTCAATAGTAAATTGGAAGGCTTGTTAACCTAGTTGGGACATGATTACGGGCAATGGTAGGCAGTCATGTAAAAAATAATGTCTATTAGCCTAATCTAATCAAGAAGTCCTTTTACAGATGAATTAGAATGGGGCAGCCAATTATTTGAAACATTTGCGCAGCGCTTTCTGTCAGCGAAAGAGAAAAAGAGAGGAGGAAGACGGCGACACGAGAGCCGTTTAACATGCAGGCCGTGAGTCGAGCTCACATCACCGGTCTTCACACAGGGAAGAGGTCAGAGGCTGACCGACGCAGGATCAGCTAGTTAATGCCGAAGAAACGGACCTCCTCGAACGCCTGACAGGAGAGCCGGGAAAAAGTGCACGACGGAAACAAGGTGTACGGCACCCGATGAAACGTAAAATGTGATTCTTCCACAAAGACAAAGTTCAACGTTATGCGAGTAACTCGTGGGACGTTAATAGTACGTCGCTCTCCGTCTACATCTCGATCGGAGGAAGAATGAAGCCCAGCAGGTCTCCCCAAATCACCCCCCCCTCATCCGTCCCCAGGGCCCAATCTGATCTCGGCTTTGGGGACGCACACCTGCACCCCAGCCCAGATTAAGAGCCAGGTCTAATTTGAAATCTGTTAGCGCTGCCCTTTCAGAGACCGATATCTGGCCATAAAGAGGCTCTTTTTTAGCCACTTACTGCTGAATTATTATAGGCCAGACATTGCTCATGATGACGCATGTGGCTACGGGAGTAAGGCGGTTTGTGGAGCTCAATATCTCAGCTGTCTGATGGAAGAAAGACCCTCTGAACACACTCAGGGAGTACACTAAAAAAATGCTGGGTTAAAAACAGCCCAAGTTGGGTTGAAAATGGACAAAGTCAGTGATTGGGTTAAATTCATAAATGTTCATCTCCAACCTATTTCGGGTTCATTTTAAGCAAGCAATACAGTAATTTTTAAACAAATTTTTCTGGTTAAAATTGTGATTTAAAATGCAATTATGCAAATAATATTATGCTTTTAATTTATGCAATTATACCAGGTTTGTTTTGCTTGTTTGTAGGGCCAAAAAGTTTGTGTTAATATACAGCTCTGGAAAAAATTAAGAGACCACTGCATATTTTTTGTTATTTTGACCAGTTGTTGCTTTTGGCAAATAAATGCTCTAAATTACAATATTTTTATTTGGAATTTGGGAAAAATGTCAGTAGTTTATAGAATAAAACAAAAATGTTAATTTTACCCAAACACATACCTATAAATAGTAAACCCAGAGAAACTGATAATTTTGCAGTGGTCTCTTAATTTTTTCCAGAGCTGTATTAATTTGACCCAAAATATTTGGCCTAACTGTAATAAGAATTATAATTATTGCTAAATAAAAATATTAAACCAAATAATAAATATGACTATTGTAAAAAAAAAAAAAACTTTCATTATTAAAAACAAAAGATAGAGTATTTAGAGTATGGAGAACTTTTGTTGGATAAGAAGATAAAGTTTGTATATTTGACGCCTTTTTAAAATGCAAATGGAAAGTTAAATCACAAAGACGTTCACGAACACGCTCTGTACATATTTATTAAAAATTGAAAAAAATTGAAAAAAAAAAAAAAAAAAGATGTCATAATCAGACTAAGCCAAATGGATTTTGGTTCGATTTTAATTAATCACGCCGCCCTACATATGATAATATCCTGAAACATCCAGCACCGTCACTACTGCATCTGGGTGAAACAAAAACAAAGATGAAACAAAGTCTCAGCTTTCAAATTCTGTCGTTTCTTTAAAAATAAATGTAATGTGTCGTGACAGATCGCTGTAGTTCAAACGGCAACCGATCATCCAACTAGTAATAAACATGAATTAACATTAGAAGGTATGAAAGACATCAATACACACCACTTTTTACCAATTTCACTAATTTATTAACTCTCCTGCCTGGTTCACTTGTCAGACAAAATGACGGATTCCGCGTCACGATTGGTCAGATCACCTGTCAATCAAACTCCCTGCAAACGGTGAATTGACCTTATTCTTAGTTAAGTTTTAAAATGCAAAAAGATGAAGACGTTGCAGTGTGTAACAGAAGCGGTCGCACAATTTCGGAAGCAAAAACTCGAGCCATACCTGAAAAAAGTTCGCTCGGCAGAGTTGGGATTCTATAAAATTGGGATTCGTTGGACTTTATCTTTGCGTTTTTTCTGGTCTCTCAACAAAAACGCAACAGGATTTTTCTATTAACTCTTGGATTATTGCAGAAAATAAACACTGTGACCGACAAAAGTTGTGTTCATTATGATAATCTTCACTTACATGAATTTTGATCCCTAAATACACTCGGCAGAAGTAAAAAACAGTCTATAAACGAACTACACAACGGTCACACGACTTCAATGTCAGCACCATTAAGCTTTAGACAACTCTATTGGTCTTTATTTAAAAAAATCGTTTGAAAGAGCGCGATTATGAATCGCACAGATGAGTTTACCTGTTCGACTGATGACGTTTAACCTCTTCAGTCTCATTCAGTCACTTGACAAGTAAAAGATTAAAAAAAGGGGGATATTACTGATACATTTTCTGTCGCCGAATAAAATGCGGGAAAAAAAAAAAAAACCTTGAGCTTGTGTTAACCACAGACTTTCAGGCATTTAATCAAAAACCCGTTCAAAAAACCCAAATAATCATAGCGTTCCACAATTATTTTGGATGCAACAATCACGATATTGTGTTTTCCGCCAATTATTACACTCAGACATCATGGAAAACAAGTATATCACTAACATGCACTTGGAACAAAGGGGTGTGTGAAACGCACACAATGCATGTATTTCACACTTGAAGATATTCACGCTTGGTGACAGGCCGCGAAACGTTAGAGTGTTGCTGAGGGTTGGCAGTGTGAGATGCCAGCGAGCGCCACCCTCCCAATAAGTCACCACGAGGCGCAATTAGCAGAGCTGTCACTCCTGCCCTGCCTGGGCCGCTAATACAGACCGGCACCGAGTGTGTGATGGGGGAGAGGGGGCTCTGGTGTCCATGGCAGCACCACACTAATTAAAAAAATGAGACTGCAACATGGCCTAGCTGCCACCAAAGAGCACTCATGCCAAAACCTATCGCCTACGAGAGCGTGCGTGAATGTGTGTGTGGTCAAACAGTCCTAAAAATAAGCCCCCAGCGATGTCTTTGAGCGACCTCATAGAGTTTTAAAGGCAGTGAAGGTGTGAATTTATCCCAGGCAGTAAAAGGTTAATGGGTATGTTTAGAGGTCCTCTCGGGCCCATGAGGCAACAGGAAGAAACTTTCCCTTTGCTTCAAAACAAACGGTTAAATATAGAGAACATGCTTTAATGGCTCAATTACCATTCTGATGTTTACTTGCAGTTTTTTTCATTTTTATTGAACAATTTGTGTCTGTGCTGATATGTCTAGATCTGAAAAGCATTTAACGGAATGGCAGAAAATTGCACTATTAACTGATTTAAGTGTCCTGAAATATCAGGCATATCTCTGTGACGGTCCGAGGATCAATACACCGCAAAAAAAGGATTTGTTTTTTACTCTAAATCCAATAACTGATCAATGGACAGCATTAATATTCTACACTGTTGTGTGTAAATGAATTAAAACTAAAAGACTAAAAAGTAAAATCAACTGTTGTAAATGCTACAAACAATTTCAGGGTCAGTCTATCGCAAGCGTTTGCCTGGTCGATTTTTTAACTTTCTAACACTAAAAAATGTTGGGTTGAAAATGGACAAACCCACACATGGGTTGTTTTGAGCCAGTGGTTGGGTTAAACGTTTGCCAAACATGCAGAGGAGTTTTAATGAACTCAACTGTTGTATAAAATCACTGTATTGCTTGCTTAAAATGAACCCAAGTATGTTGGAAATTTAATATGTTTAATAAATGAACATTAAAGGGGTCCTTGAGTGTTTTAACTTTAGTTAGTGTGTAATGCAAAGTGACGACACTCAAACTTCAAAGCAAAGAGAAATATTGTCTTTTAAATAAATCTCAGTTTAAGAACTACAACGAGCTTCTTCCTGGGTTAGTGACATCACTAGCCCTAAAATTTACATAAACCATGCCCTCCGAGAGCATGTGACAAATGGGGCGGGGCCATGTCAGGCTGCTTTAGAGTTGTCGTAGTCGAGTGTTGTTGATGCCGTCATTTTACGCCGGACTGCTTCACAAACGAGGGTCAATTCAAGGAAAAAAGATGAACGTGACGACACATGCTAGTGATGAGTTGATCAACTCCACAGCAACTACATCAATTTATCCACTAACCGTTCAGAAACGTCTAAAAGTTGGAACTTCTTCCCGAGTCTCTCCATCAGTGTCGACTCTGTTACTTACGGTTTGAACAATGTAAGGATGAACATAATCCTCCTTTTGTAGCCGTTAAAGCTTTTCTGGAAAGGGGGCCGGGAGCAGCAGTCATTTGCATTTAAAGGGACACACACAAAAACTTTGCGTTTTTGCTCACACCCAAATAGGGGCAAATTTGACAAGCGATAACAAATGATCTGGGGATGTTTTTGTAACAGGGGCATACTAGGTCCCCTTTAAATGACTTATTAATAAATAAAAATTTGGGGTTAATTTTAAGCTTACCATATAGTACTTTTTAAACAACAGTTAAATAAAACTGTCCAGCACGTTGGGAAAACATTTAACCCAACTGCCGTGTTAAAACATTTGTTTTAACGCAGCCTTTTTTAGAGCGTAATTTCCTCAAGACAGCCGCTGTGGTTAAAATACAACCGTATCCTCGTAGGAAAGAGAGGGCATGTCCAAATCCGTAAGTGTAGTTTTAGAACAACTAACATACAGCACCTTTAATTCAACAACTTGACATTCTCTTAAAAAGGGCTGGAAGAAGAGGCAGAGGCTGTTGAGGCTAAATGCTAAACAAAACCGTATAGACACAGCCGGGTCGAGAAGAAAAAGGGCAAGAGAGAGATGCTGAAAACCGCACACTATTTCTCTTGTCAGATCCAGGTGGGCTGTCGAGGTGTGATCACTCCAAAACATAATTTCAGCCTGCAGAACGAGGAATGATCCATGTGGAGAAAGAGGTGTGGAAGACAACGTGTCTCTTCCCCCGTACCTCCAGCTCACACCCCCCAAACGGGCCCCTAATTGAAAGACGAGAGTAGCCCAGACCTTGACAGGCGGGAGGTCAGTCTAATTGCTGCTGGCCATATTTAACATTAAGATAATCAGCCCATTAATTACCCTTTGGATCATTAAATCAGTCGCTTGCAAAATGAAATTTCGAGCTCTATTACTCACTTGAGAGACCACGAGGGAGGGTTTTCATTTATCAGCCACCAATCCTGGATGCAGAGCGCACACACCAATGACCGAGCCATTCACCAAGACGCACGCTTGCTGAGTATCAGCTTTTAGTGACAACAAGACAGAGCTTCGAACGCAGAGCCAAGGCTGAGACATGCTAATCGAGAAGAGCATGAAATTCACACACGTCAAATGCAAATCGCGTCAACGAAACCGCATTTTCCGAATAAGGCTGTATACATTAGATTACGTTCTGTTTTTCAGATTTGACACTCGCTACGGTCAAATGTGCTTCATCCAATCAGATTGAAGTCATTTGGATGGTTACAAGCTAAATCAATTCAACCGCCCGGTGAAGGATGGGAAGGCAGCAAATTACACGCAACAGAGCACTGACAAAATCACATGCACACACAATACCGGGTGACTAAGTAGTCTTTAAAATGCGCGTTGAATACTACACCATTCTCAACGATTTTACATTTATTCATGGGGCTTTTATGACTTTTATCCGTTTTTCCAACTAGGCTTCATGAACCCCTAGAGTTCCTAGAGGGAACTGCAGGAAGTTTGTAAGATTCAATGAGAAGGCATAATAAATTACATACACTTTAATTATATAATACATATAATAATAATAATACTTTAGAATAATAATACTTTTTTTTTTTAAATAACTGTTCTCAAATATATTTCAAAATGTAATTTATTCCTGAATATTCAGCATCATTACTCCAGTGTTTTGTGCCACAAGATCCTTCAGAAATTATTATAATATACTGATTTGGTGCTCAAGATACATTTCTTATTATTATCATCAATGTAATTTAAAAAAATTTGGTAACACTTTATTTTACAGTGTCATTGTTACATATGTTACATGTTGTTACTATAGTAACATGTATGTATAATTACATGCAACTAACCCTAAACCAACCGAAACCCTAATCCTAACCCTATAGTAAGTACATGCAGTTACTTAATATTACTTAGTACGTAAATGTATAATTACAGTGTAACAAAGACACCTTAAAATAAAGTGTAACCAAATATTTTTATAGAGCACTCTTTGTTTATGTTGTGTGTAAAACACTATTGAGGTGTGATATGGTTGAGGTTAGGGACGGGTTTAATGGTCAACATTTGTAAATGATGTAATTACATGCAGTAATTATAATATAAGTAATGTAAAGCATGTATGCACATTAGTGCATTGTATCAAATGATTAATTTAAATGTTAATACATGGTAAAGATACTTATATAAAAGTGGGACGTCACAAAATAAAGCATACAGAATTTATCTTGTTTAACACTTTCATTTACTTTATCCAAACCATCAGATTCTCACTAAACTATTTTCTGTATGTAAATTGATGTCTTTCCTAAAAAGGACACTTGGAGACTCCAAAAGGACACCTAATAACCAAATGATATAAGGAGTCGTATAATTTATGCACACCAAAGCAGCCGAGACAAAAAATAACTAATAAACAGCAAAGAGCGTGTTTACTTTTTAGACAAGTCAAGTTGCAATCCCGAACAGGACCACATGGAGATGCCAAAAACCACCTTGACTGCATATACTACAGTACACGGATCCATTCAGAGTTACTAAACGGCAACATACACGACAAATCAAAACATTTTGTGTGTGGAAACAACGTGAATGTACTGAAATATCTGCATAAACACAGTGTGCGTTCAGTGCGTCGAGAGCACTGTTTGTTTGCGCATCAATATAACTCACGAGTGATTAGCGTGCGATTCCTGTACGTCGCCGCAGTAGTCTTTACCTCGATTGCAATCCTCATCCATCAAAACTTTACTAGCAAGACGCTGGTTTGCTTTATCATCTGGCTATACGGCAGTGGGATGTTTTGATGTTCAGATCAGTCTATATCTCACACAACGAGACGCGTGAGGGCTCACGCTCCTCAGAAACAATCACAGAATATGACAGAGCTCGTATTTTAAAGTAAAACACACTAGAATGAATAATTCATTGAAAACTCATCGTGAGTCTCTAATTTCTCTGCCATCTCTGATGTAAAAAATAAGCCTGCTTTTCTTAAATTGTATCCCTTAAAACTCATCTTTTATCACCAAAGTTATATATTTAAATGTTTTTTTCATGCCTTAAAATAGCTTGAATGTACACCCTTACCTCATTTAATATACGCGGATCAATTAATATGCTAATTAGCCCCGCCTCCACTCACTCACGCCAGCTCAGAGATCCACTCGGTCAACTTACTGAGGTAAACGCTGCACAACGGTATCGCTCTTTACGACGTCGCACTCATGACGGTTATTAATATGATTCGTCTTTGCTTGACTACATTATCAAACGGCTAATAATGAGTCAGACAGCTGTCTTCTGAAAATCAGCCTCCTTACAAACTCTTAAGTTCATCATAACATCGTAATATACATCATAGACCTAAATCTAGCCGATTTTTCATATCAACAGAAAAATATACCGGGATAAGTTGGCTTTTCTCGAGACTCCCAGCTGGTTCGCTGTTAATGAGATGCTAAAGCCCGCCCACACGTTGACGTGATTGGTTTGTGACGGCGATTTCAAACCGCGGGTTTAGATCGCTGCAGTTTTAAGGAGAAAATACTCCGCAATGATGTTGACTGATGAATTCGCACATGGTTTGTGTTAAAGCATAAACTCAAGTGGGACTTTGAGTCGGACCGCTTGTCTGAAAGGATCATTGGACTGAAAACTTTCCCAGAGTTTAGAGGATTAAAATGATCTGATTGCAAACAGAGAAGCAAAATCGGGATAAAGGGTTAGAAGAGAAATTATACATGTGCGTGTGTGTGTTACTTAGGAGGATTTTACAGGAGTATTTTAGGGTGGGACTGAGAAATGACAACTGAACCTAGAACCCCCTCCCAATTGCCAACTACTGTATAAATGAAATAAAATTATAAATATAAAATGCATATGCATGTAAAAAAAATGCAAATGCATGTATAAATAAAATGCATGTTATTAGTTCAGATGCATCTTGTCTGCTTAGCCCACAAATGTATTACACATCAACTATCGATATCACTACGTAAAAGTCAGGTCCAGTCAAAAACATGAGGGAATCGTACTGAATTACACTCCGTCTATTTCAGCAGGAGTATTGAGGGAAGTAGAGAGATGACTGTGTCCAGTGACTGAGGTTAATTGAGATAATATTGACCCTCTCTGTAATCTCCTCTTCCCACTCAGGGGGCCACATGCCTTCAACATACATAAATAAACAGCTACATGAGGAACTATAATCGCATTAGCACATCGACGACGGACGGCAGAAAATGGCGGATCCATATCGAAAGATTTTCAGAGAGGAGGGGAGTAATTAAAAGGTGCTTCAGGTGACTAATGAGGCCGGCGTGGAATGGGAAGTCGATATTTTGGCGGCCAGCAGTCAGCACTAATTTGTTATGATGGCTGGTGGGGCTAAAGCCTCTCTGCCGATAATTACGCTGCTAAAGATGGAAGAGCAAGGAAAAATCTGATTTTAGGCTTTTCCACAGAACTCCGCACACGTATGCTATAAGGCAGATTGAGATGAATGGCAAACATCAGCTCCAACAGATATGTGTTTGAAAGGGTACCTGCTGGCATCAGGAGCAGGCTTCAGGCGTCCTTGAGCATTGGCCTCCCACACACTATTAGCCAGCTCATTGCCGATGGCGGACATGACCTTGATGAGCTCCAGAGGCCACTCGTCCAGGTCCAGAGAGCGAACACGGGACAGGTGAGTACCCAGGTTCCGATGAATGCCAGAACATTCGATACAGATCAAAGCCCCCAGGTTCAGACTGGCCCAATCTGGGTCTGAGAAAGCCATAGAAAGAGAGACGGTCAGTCCATAAATTTATATATAAAGCATGTACATATGGCATACATAGATTTTATCCAAATATAAGGATCATTCTATGTGTGTTGATAATAATCAGTGCATCAAATTATAACATATTTATGCAGGTCAAAACTCACTCTGAGCTTCACAATCCACACAGCGCGTGTTTCCTCTCATGTTCCTGACGGACTGCAGCGCGATGGCTTCTGATTGGCTGCTCAGACGAGACTGTGGGCACATTAGCACGTTAAAGTTTGTTTCTCTCTCATGGAGCATATTATTAAGCATCATTAGACAATTCTGACTACACTGCGAACACCAAAATGAGATTCCTAAGCAGGGAAAGGAGGGAGGTGAATAAAAAGGAAGAGAGGCTCTCTGTTGAAGGTCCAGGGAAATGCAATTTGCCCTGGCCTGAGGCATAAACACACGGTGGGTTGAGAGTTAAAAATGTAGCTCTGAAACAGGCATGTAATACTGCAGGAGGGTAATATTAGAATGAAAGTAATTACAATTTCGAAACGTGTGCATGATATACATTCTGTGTAGCCATATGTATATATTCAGCCATGTAACAAGAAGGTGGGGCTTTTAATTATTGATAAACACGAGCATTTTAATAAGAAAAGACGTCAGCCAATAACACTGACTACACTTATTTAAAGCCGGGGTTTTATATAGTTAATATTAGTTAACTGCATTAGTTAACATGAACGGATGGAAAAATATTTCTAAAGCATTTATTAATATCAGTTCATGTTAAACTCAACATTTACGACTACATTATTAAAATCAAAAGTTAACATTAGTGGTAACGCTTTACAATAAGGACATAACAAAAATTAACTAATAATTAACTTATTTTACACAGCTTTTATTAATCTTCGTTAATGTTACTAATGCATTATTAAAATCTTGAACAAACAATGAACAACTGTACTTTCATTAACTAACATTAACGAAGATATGTAAATACAGTGACAAATGTATTACTCAAGGTTAGTTCATGTTAGTTAACTAATGAACTTTATTGTAAAGTGTTATGTTGGATAGTTGTATTTTTATTAATGTTGATTACGTTTTAGTTTACAGTGTCATTGTTACATATGTTACATGTACTTACTATTGTAATAACAATAAATTATGCATAATTACACGCAACT
This sequence comes from Zacco platypus, assembly GCA_038088235.1. Classification (NCBI taxonomy): domain Eukaryota; kingdom Metazoa; phylum Chordata; class Actinopteri; order Cypriniformes; family Xenocyprididae; genus Zacco; species Zacco platypus. Next base: position 1,851,895 of record CM076074.1, on the reverse strand, counting down.
AACCCTAAACCGGTAGCACTTTATTTTACGGTCCTGTTCCCCTTGTACATACTATGCACTTATTACAGAAATTATAATAACTATAATAAACAGGGTCGGGGAGTAACGAAATACAAGTAACTTAGTTTCGTATTTAAAATACACAATTTGAGTCACTGTATTTCATTACAGTTACATTTTAAATGGGTGGTAATCAGATTACAGTTACATCTGAAAAGTGTTTTAGATTACCAAAGTGATTACTTTGAGTTTTAATGTCATTTAAACAGCGATTGGTGATTCTCTGACTCTGACCGTCTGAAAAAGAGGAGTTAAGTTTCATGTTTTCCACTGTTTTCATGTTTTGTGAGTCATTTTATAATTCACTCGTCACTGCAACTTTTTCTCACTATTTGTTTTTTTCCCTCACAATTGTTAGTTTGTGTTTCACAATTCTGACTTCTTTTTCTCAGAATTGCGAGATTTAAACTCACAATTGCAAGTTATAAAGTCAGAATCTGGAGATATAAACTTGCAATACTGACTTTTTTTCTTGCAATTGTGAATTTAGTATGTGAGTTTATATCTCATAATTCTGACTTTTCTCAATATTGCGAGTTTATATCTCATAATTCTGACTTTTCTCAATATTGTGAGTTTATATCTCATAATTCTGACTTTTCTCAATATTGTGAGTTTATATCTCATAATTCTGACTTTATAACTCGCAATTGCAACTTTATATCACGCAATTCTGAGGGAAAAAGTCAGAATTGTGAGATAAAAACTTGCAATGACCTTTTTTGTGTTTGTTTCACACTTATTAGTATTCCAAAGTATTCTAAAGTATTTAGATTAAGTTACTAAACTTGAGTAATGTAACGAAATACGTTACAAATGACTTTTTAAAGCATGTATTTTGTAATCTGTAGTGAAATACATTTTAAAAGTAACCCACCCAGCCCTGCATATACTATATACGTTATCTCACAGGATGAGGGTCCCTTACAACATTTTTTGTGTGACCTTGGCACGAAAAAGTCACAATCACAGTAATATATATAGTGAAGTAAATGATACACACAGTTTTAGTGCTGTGAATCAGTGTTTCTACCTTCTGTTTGCTGCTCTCGCAGGACTGCAGGCTCGCCAGGATCTGGCTCTCGATGGCCTGGACCCACGCGTCCCGCTCCTCGTAGGACGTCGCCTCAAAATTCCAGGTCTGTCCGGTCAGTGAAACAATGATGAACTCAAAGTTGTCCTCTTGTTCTAGAACAGAAAACCGTCCGTTACTAATCAAGATGTCATTTTTAAATGTTTTAAAGCAACTACTGCAGCATTTTATACAAACACTTTGGTTGTACTGTGATTAATCTGGGATTAAAGTCACCAGGAAGGATTCTCGCCCCTGTGGAGCACCTGTTAGCTGCGGGACACACTCCACGACCCCTGACCCCGAGGCCTTGCCCCGCGACCCTGGTCAGGATATGCCACTAATTACAGACCAGACCAGCGTCCCGATCTTCACAACCGTGCTGCTGGCCCCGTCCACAACGCTCCCTAGGCAAAGTGACATATGGATCTGGTATCCAGGGCCCTGGTTAGGTTAATGGGCCAATCACGAGACAATTAGGAAAATGTGTGCGAGAGTGAGAGAGCGAGATAGAGCGAGAGCCGCCTTTTCAGAGGTTTATCTCAGGAGTTTGAGTCCGGAGAAATGGAGGGAGGTTATTTAGCAGCACCGAGGGTCAACATTTGGAAAGTGTTAGGAACAAAAGGCCATTGACTGGGTGATCAGAGGGGACAGCGATGGAAGGGGCACGCAGATGGCTCGAACAGAGAACCTGCATTGATGAGATGTGGTGGTGTGTCACAATCAAAGGGATCCCCCCAGAAACATGATCTGAGCCAGAGAGAGATCACACACTTTACACATTCTGTTTATAATTTACTCTAGAGGGGGCAATTACATAATGAAGAAGTAATCAGGGAAGTAATACCCCACCACACACACACACACACGCACACGCACACGCACACGCACGCACACACACACACACACACACACACACACACACACACACACACGCACACGCACACGCACACACAAGAAAGGCATCCCTAAGGCAAAAATGCCATATGAAGTGGAAAGACCCATGGCATCTGCAAGCCAATGAGAACAGGAAACAACCTGGAAACTCTGTATTCTAGAATGCATCCAGCAATCTAATCCCTCACGGACGACTGGTATCTCTGGCAGACAAACTAATTTCAGCCTCGGATGACATGTTCATGAACTCATGATGCTTTTATACAAAAATGCCAAGAACTTTCTAAAAACAATCTGGCTGATGTGTGAGAGAGAGAGAGAGAGAGAGAGAGAGACAGAGACAGAGAGAGAGAGAGAGAGAGAGAGAGAGAGAGAGACAGAGAGAATGAGAGAGAGAGAGAAAGAAAGAAAGAAAGAAAGAAAGAAAAAAAAAAGAAAGAAAGAAAGAAAGAAAGATTAAAATATAGGCCTTTTGTTTAAATTGTAACTGCCTTTAGTTATTATTTTGGAATAAATGTAAAAATGCTTAATTAAATGATTTAATTTAATGTAAATACTTAGTTTTAATAAACAGAACATTAATTACATTGTTAGTGTAAAAATACTAAACAAAATTGTACTGTTTTTTTTTTCTTTTTGATGTAGTGTGTGTTTAATCTGGAAAATGTGACATTAAGTGTAACTGGGACATGAATTTACATTTGTTTTAATTAAACACACACACACACCTTAAATTTTATATATATACACATAGTGTGTGTGTGTGTGTGTGTGTGTGTGTGTAGGTCAGAATAAGCTGTAATGTGGACCAGACTCGTTCGTCTGGCTCTGTGAATGACTCTTTTTGCCAAATACAAGTTTAAAACACATTTATCAATTGTGTTTCACATCTTATTTGTTCTCCTTCCCCTAAATAAGCCTTCAAACCCATCGGTCTGAGGCTTCTCTTCCTGCTACACTCTGTTCTGAGACAGCTTTTGGAATCATCTCCCTGTGAGGCCATTTCACAAGTTTAATCAGCGGGAAATCTGTGCAGCCACACCATTTCCTCTCCTTCAGTCAATCACAGGCCTAATTCAACTCCTCTCACACCAGTCACAGAAAGGTCCCGCCGGGCCGGTGCGTTCAAATCCCAAAATTCCTCCCATGCTTGGGAGACCTTCTCCATCCTCAGAGAAAGGAACCGTCCAAAAATGCTGGGTTAAAAACAACCCAAGTTGGGTTGAAAATGGACAACCCCAGCGATTGGGTTCAATGTTTGTAGTTTTATTTAACCCAATTATTGTTTAAAAATGACTATATGTCTGGCTTAAAATGAACCCAAAATATGTTGGAAATTAAAAATTAGACTCATAATTACTAAAGGAAACAATAATAATCAAAAGGTGAACATGTTTTAATAAGCAACTTAATAAATGTTTGTTTATTTATTATTCATTAAACATTAATAAATGTCCAACATTCCTGGGGTTCAATTTAAGCAAGAAATTTTCAAACAATATTCGAGTTCAATAAAACTAACAACAAACATTTAACCCAACTGCTGGGTTAAAACAACCCAATCGCTGCGTTTGTCCATTTTCAACCCAACTTGTGACACAATAAGCAATTTAATAATTGTTTGGTGTTTAATTATTATTCATCAAACATTAATAATTATTCATTTCCAACCTATTTTGGGTTCATTTTAGGCAAGCAATACAGTATTTTTTACTGGATTTGTCCATTTTCAACCCAATTTGGCTTGTTTTTAACCCAACATTTTTTTTTAGAGGGTAATAAGCAATTTAATAATTGTTTGGCGTTTAATTATTATCCATCAAACATTAATAATTGTTCATTTCCAACATATTTTGGGTTCATTTTAAGCAAGCAACACAGTATTTTTTTACTGGATTTGTCCATTTCCAACCCAACCTTGGGTTGTTTTGAAACCAGCATTTTTGTATGAAACAAATCTTTCCGGTTCTGGATCGATATCATTTGGATCAAGATAATTTGCAGATTTACAGCAAAAGTCAAACTCAAAACATCAACAAAAAAAAAAAAAAGTGTCTGGGGAGTCTGGGCCTATTACTTATTCATTTTAAGTTTTTTTTTATTATTATTAAAATTTGCAAGGTTTGGGGATTGGTGGGATCACTGGAGCATCCCAGCCTAGATTGGACCCACCCTTCAAAGGCACCGGGCCCTCTGGGGTCAGCAGCAATGTTCTCACCCTAATTAAATTGCAGTGCTGTTGGGGAGAGGGCGGTATTTGACAATTATGAAAAGCAACAATGCAGAAAGACGATATTCAGGAGCAAATATGAAGATTGGCTCCGCCTCCTCCCCTTAGCACACAATTAATTAGAAAACAATTGTGTAATACAAAAACTGCGATGACAGGGCATCAGGCGGCCACCCCTCCCCTCGATTTCGCCCTTAAACTTCAAAACGGGCCAGCTATCACTCATCTGGTGCCTGCTGCTGATCTCCATACTCCACAAGCTACTAATATGGCAATAATTACATTTTGTGCAATTTAGACCGAAAGCATCCAATCGTTTCTGTGCTTTTCGATTCTTGTGGTTTGATGTTCAGGCATATTGCAGAGGCAAGGAAATCTGAACTCTGACACACGCAACCTTTACCGACAAATGGCACACAATCAACTCTGAAAGCAAAGATGCAGCATGCACAGAAACGAGGCGGGCCAGGGTGGGGGTGTTACCTGAACGCGGCCCGGACGGCAGCGCTCGGGGGTACGGTGGAAGACTTGAACGGTTGGAAACACAAATTAACCGAGCGAAATGTCAAAGCACACAGTATTGCTTTGTGACACAGGTCATTAATTCCCATATTATTCCCTCCCCTTTCAAGCATCCAGCATTAATAACCTGACAAATATTACAGGAGTTATTCACATCCAGGGAAAAATGGGAACAAATAAATAAAGCAGAGGAGGGGCGGAGTCATGGGGAAGGGGGCGTGTAAAGAGGAGGAGCCAAAGCTTACATGACACCTCCCACAATGCAGCCAAAATCACCCAATTTACCATCACTAAATCATCACGACACGTACAAACACGACCATGGAAGCCACACAATAATCGTTACATGCTCTAAAAACCGTGCAGGGAGTGTTCCAGGAGGAATGAAGGAAAAGGGTCTCACCGCACGTGTGAGGGGCTTGTCTAAAAAAAACAAAAGAGGAAACACTGACTTCCCCCTCGCTCTGGTTTCTGGAGCTAGTTACCTTCAGCGTTGGAGGCGCTGCTGTAAATGTTGCGCAGACTACCGACGCGATTTAGTTTCCATGCCCTACGTTTGGCTGCATCCGAAGGCAGGCACAGGAATAGGCGGAGAGAAAGAACAAAAAGATGGAAAACAAAGCAAAATGATAGGAGTGGAGAAAGTAGAACACAGCCAAACAGAAAAATATTTGGGAAAACGGACAGGAAGTGTCACAGCAATGAAATACAAAATCACAGAGAAGGCCAGGGTTAAAAACAAAGGATGAGCTGCAGTCAAAAGAGCAAATACACAGGAACGTTTGATTAGCGAATGAAGTCGTGGGGTGAAAACACATTGCGTTAGTTTAAACAGGCATAATGATGCTTCGCTTGAGAGGAGAACTGCAAGACAAAACAGGTTATGTTATCATGCAAAGTGTTTAAATGAAAAATAAGGATAAATCTGTGCATGAAAGATGAGAGTAACAGCGGTGTAACACCTGTGGACAATAGTTCAATTTCTCCACTTACAATATACAAATTCATCACATGATTCTTCCAGATTTTTAATGTCCCAACGCTGTGCAATTCCACCAAACCACATTATGTATCGTGTTCAATAGCATTCTGTTACGGTTTAAGTGACATTTTGTAACTTTTATTGGTAAAAAAATGATGGGAATTCTACTCTCATGTGATAGAAACTTGAGATGAAATATGCACAAAGAAAAAGTAAATAAGTATTTTAGCGAATAAGTTCAGTGTGATGATGCGTGACTGTGGGACAGAGTTTTTTGAAAACAAAAAAAGTGTTTAGTTTGTATTTCACTCTCGGTAAATGTAATTATTTTTAATGCATGTTCAAGATTATGAATTTTCATTTTAAGATCTATGACTAGGGTATAAAAATATTTAAAAAACAATGAAGGCATGGTAAAAAAAAAAAAAAAAGTTTAATGTGACTTTCATATAGCCATGAAAAAGCTGAAATCTCAAATCATTTTCATTAAAAACCCATGAGTGTCTGTAGAAGAAACACCCTTAAAGACTAACAAATACAATAAATTATACAAAAAAAAAAAAGCAAAATGTAGTATTAACAGAGGTAAATAACTGCTGTGCTGACAACTGACCTGAAGTCACATTATGAGTCGTGTTTAAAAGCATTCTGTTATGGTTTAAGTGACATTTAGTAACTTTTATTGGTAAAAAAAAAAAAAAAAAGGGAATTCTGCTCTCATGTGATATTTACTTTGTTTTTGTTCATATTTCAGTATTTCAGTAAGTATTTTTGCGAATAAGTTCAGTGTGATGATGCGTGACTGTGGGACAGAGTGTTTAGTTTTTATTTCACTCTCCGTTTACAGTAAATGTAATTCTTTTTAATGCATGTTCAAGATTATGAATTTTCATTTTAAGATCTATGACTAGAGTATAAAAACATTTAAAAAACAATGAAGGCATGGTAAAAAAAAAAAAGTTTAATGTGACTTTCATATAGCTGAAATCTCAAATCATTTTCATGACAAACCCATGAGTGTCTGTAGAAGAAACACCCTTAAAGACTAACAAAAACACTAAATTATACAAAAAATCATTGTGAAATGCAAAATGTAGTATTAACACAGGTAAATAACTGCTGTGCTGACAAC
>CM076074.1:1802500-1840000 GCA_038088235.1 Zacco platypus | reverse complement strand
TACATTTATGTCAGGAAAAAAAATATAATAAAAGCAGTAATACTGTACGTATTTAAATATATTTTGACTCTTATTTATTCCTGTGAATTTCTGAATCTTTAGTGTCACATGATCCTTCGGAAGTCAATCTAATATGCTGAATTTGATGCTCAAGAAACATTTCTTAGTATTAACAATGTTGAGAACCGTTGTTTTTGGTGCAAACCGCAATACTTTGATGAATAGAAAATTAATTTTATTTAAAAATTTGCTTGTAACTGTATAAATGTCTGGATTTAATGCATCCTTGCTGAATAGTATTAAAATATATATACATACACATATATTATACATTGCACAAAACACTAAGTTACACAAAGTTATGTAATTAATTTATATTCTTGTTTTATTCTTCTTCTATTTAGATAGTTTGAAACCCCTCATGCAACCTATTCATGTTCGCATGTGTCTAATTTGACTTGAATTTATACTATGCATATTTATTTTTGCTATCATAACTATGCACAATGTTATTTGGACCCGTTTTTCTGTTCTGTCCACCATCCGAACAGACCTGTGGCTCATTTTTGGGTCACAATCCCCTAGTCTAGAGCAACTGATTGCATAAATAGATGTACTTTTAGAGACACAATAAATATAAATACTGTAGCACATGACACATGGATGTATACACACACACACACACACTCTTCCCTCACTGACAATATATTGGCCCCCTTTGGGAGAGGATCAATAAGGGTTGATTGGAAACATTTTAAACAAGCACTGATGCTGCGCTCTCGAGAGGCCGCGGCCACCCACACGAGCCCAGTCTAATTAATCACACGCTCTCGGAGCGGACACACACTCATCCATCATTCCTACATGCTCACTGTCTCTCTCTCACACACACATGACCTTACAACACTTCAGAACTGGACTCTCGCCCTGTCAAGAGGTTATGAACTACTTACAGTAAACTCAAGTGTAGAAAAACACACACAATACGATTCTGAAAATGTAATCATGAGACTTTTTTTTTTTTTTAAGTATCCAAATCTTCTTTGAAAAGTTGATACAAGTTTGGCATTAGATACTTTTGATGCAAATTTTATTGGTGAATATTCTGTCAAAAATTATAGTAAAAACAGAACTATTGTGAAATATGATTACAACTGATATCGAAAATACAGTAAAAACAGTATTATTGCGAAATATGATTATAACTGATATCGAAAATATATTAAAAATAGTACTATTGTGAAATATGATTACAACTGATGTCGAAAATTGAGTAAAAACGGTATTATTGCGAAATATGATTACAACTGATGTCGAAAATTGAGTAAAAACGGTATTATTGTGAAATATGATTACAACTGATGTCGAAAATTTAGTAAAAACGGTATTATTGTGAAATATGATTACAACTGATGTCGAAAATTGAGTAAAAACGGTATTATTGCGAAATATGATTACAACTGATGTCGAAAATTGAGTAAAAACGGTATTATTGTGAAATATGATTACAACTGATGTCGAAAATTTAGTAAAAACGGTATTATTGTGAAATATGATTACAACTGATATCGAAAATACAGTAAAAACGGTATTATTGTGAAATATGATTACAACTAATATCGAAAATATAGTAAAAACAGAACAATTGTGAAATATGATTACAACTGATATCGAAAATACAGTAAAAACGGTATTATTGTGAAATATGATTACAACTAATATCGAAAATATAGTAAAAACAGAACAATTGTGAAATATGATTATAACTGATATCAAAAATACAGTAAAAACGGTATTATTGTGAAATATGATCACAACTGATATCGAAAATATAGTAAAAACGGTATTATCGTGAAATATGATTACAACTGATATCGAAAATTTAGTAAAAAAGGTACTATTGTGAAATATGATTACAACTGATGTCGAAAATTGAGTAAAAACGGTATTATTGAGAAATATGATTACAACTCATGTCGAAAATATAGTAAAAATAGTACTATTGTGAAATATGATTACAATTTAAATAAACTATTTTCTATTTAAATACAAGTTATAATGCAATTTATTTTTGTGATGGCAAAGATGAATTTTCAGAAATCATTCTAATATGATGATTTAGTGATTAACAAACATTTATTATCACTGATGATGAAAACAGTTGTGCGGATTTTTTGATGAACAGAAAGTCCAAACGAACAGCATTTATTTGAAATAGATTTCTTTACAGTCTTTACTGTCATTTCTAATTAATTTAATGCATCCTTGCTAAATTGTTGATCTGCATTCACATTTAACTCTACGCAGGCCTATAGCAAAGTTTCTGTATTTGTAGTTAAATCGCTTCGATTGTGGCCAAATAAACACAAATGTGTGTGCAGCGCGTCAGGATGGCGGCTGCAGTGACGAGTGGAGCGTGTGTGTGTGTGAGTGACAGACGGCGTTTAACCGGCTTGTCTGTGTGAGCGTGTAATAATCACTCAGCATATTTCTCTTGCTCCATGCAGGCCTGTCAGCTGCCTGATCCATACTGACGGCAGGAAACGTATTACACATCTGCTGCTCAGAAACATCTGTTCGACCGCACCGTCACAGAACTTGTGTGTGTGTGTGACAGCAGCAGTTTATGCAGCAAATGTGCTTTTATACATGCTGGTAGCATTTAATTCTGATGAAAATATGCACGGTCTGCATGTGAAAATGATTCTCATTGAGTGAAAAATATATAAATTGACATGAATTTTTGGTTTGTCCCCATTTTGCATTATTTAAACTCCTCGTGTTTTGTAAAAATTGATGATTATATTATTGAGCGTAATTTAAGTAATGTTTCTAAGAGCATGCTGGATACCTGACCGTTTGTGTGAAGGAGTTTGCGTGGTCAATTTCACAAATTAAAACGAGTTGTATTTAACTTGATGTCAAAAGGACATGCATGAGCAACAACTTTATATTAAAACAGCTTCAATGAAATAATTCAAAATGAAAACAGTCATGTTTCATGTCTGGATAGTTTTAATAATCCCTCGACGGCACACATCGATCACTCCGCTCTATTGCTTGTATAGGTTTTTTTGTTCATTTTATCAATGACTTTTTATTCGTCTTTACTTAGCAATGCTTACAAAAAAAAAATTGGCTACATTCTATGCATTTATTTTAATTATTAATTAATATTTATTTATAATGATCAACTTTAAAATAGTAAAAAAAAAAAAAAGCTAAATAGTCAAATAGTGTGTCAATGAAAATTCGTTTTTGCTCAGGTACTGTTACTGACCACTGAAATGTTGGCGTTCTATTGACCTAGAAGTGTTCCATTTCTTTCCAGGTTTAAAGGATTAGTTCACTTCAGAATTCAAATTTCCTAATAATTCACTCTCCTCCATGTCATCCAAGATGTTCATGTCTTTCTTTCTTCAGTTTAAAAGAAATGAAGGTTTTTGAGGAAAACATTCCAGGATTTTTCTCCATATAGTGGACTTCAATGGGGTTCAATGAGTCCAAATGTCAGTTTCAGTGCAGCTTCAAAGATCTACATGATCCCAGACGAGGAATAAGAGTCTGATCTAGAGAAACCATCGGATATTTTCTTTAAAAAAAAAAAAAAAAAAAAATTATATACTTTTTAACCTCAAATGCTCATCTTGCACGGCTCTGTGATGCTCCACGCATTACGTCATCACGTTGGAAAGGTCACATGGGACATTTTCTCCTCCAACTTCAAAATTGTTGGACATTTTTTTTTTGGTAAAGGCCGTTTGACTTAGTTTTTGTACGTTCCCTTTGTAGACACTGAATCGGATTCTTCCGCCCACCTTTCCAGCGGGATTACATAATGCGTGGCACATCGCAGAGCATTTGTGGTTAAAAAGTGTTTGCTTTTTTATTTTTTTTATAAAATATCCGATGGTTTCTCTAGATCAGACTCTTATTCCTCGTCTGGATCATGTAGATCCTTTGAAGCTGCACTGAAACTGACATTTGGACCCGTTGAACCCCATTGAAGTCCACTATATGGAGAAAAACCCTGGAATGATTTCCTTAATTTCTTTTCCACTGAAGAAAGTAAGACATGAACATCTTGGATGACATGGAGGAGAGTGAATTATCAGGAAAGTGAACTAATCCTTTAAATAGATTTTAAAATCCAAATCCCTCAGTGAAAGCACACTCAACATCATTTTACTGCTCGTGTGAAATATCAATGGCACTGCCGAAGCTCAGCCAAAGACACCATTTAAGAGCCAGAGCATTACAGGAACGTGGCTGAATGAGCAGACCAAAAGATGTACAGCAGAGATCTGACCAGATCAGGGAGGAAGAGAAGCAGACAGATGGAGTAGGGCCAGAGACAGGAAGTACCTTCTGCGGTTCCAGAGAAGCCGTCCACCTTGAAGTTACTGGTACTCTTCTTCCTCCTGTGTTTTTTGCGGTTGGCGTGGGGCGATGGGGGCGGATCCATCTTTGGACTGGTGGTACTGGATATACTAGGACTGGAGCACACTGAATCTCCCAGACTGGTATCTGCACACAGAGAGAGACTGATATCAACATTCAGCCCATTTTACTACACACTAGAGCAGCAGGATTAATCGTTTAAATATTAATTATCTATCTCGAAGGTTAATTATCTATCTCACTATCTTGATTCAAACACCCATGCGATCTTATTCCTAAATGACAATGATTCGGCTGTCTATTAAACCTTTGACAAGTACGATCACAGCGAACATTCAGATCTGCAGTGGCGCTGCGGCTGATCCAGAGACTTTTCAGGCACATTTATTGATTGGATATAAAAAATGATGTCTACAGTAGTGATCAAAGAGTAAATGTTCCACCAGAACGTGACGACTGTTTGTTAAAAACATGCATTTGTCATTGAATCATTCATTCAAGACAGTCACTGATTTATCCAGTAATGAAACAAGTGAAGTCTTTAAGTGAGTCATTGAATCATTCACTCAACAAAACAAAAATTCACACACACAAATACACTGTAAGGAAAATGTACATACAAAATGCACGGGCAATTTTTTGCCAGGACATTTTCCATTCAGTTTACAAACACAATGTAATCAGATTTTATCCATGAAAATCTTATAAATAACCGAAACAAGCACAAATGTCAGGGCATGTCAAAACACCTCCAGGGCCCAGTTTTTCAAAAGGTTTAATCCGTATGAAATTGATCCGGATTTAGTAATCCTTTTTTCGCGACCCGTGATCACGTAATCCAGTTTACTTTTGGAGCCAGTTTTTTAAAGCAACATCGGATTGGATCAATCTGATCCGGATAGGAACTTTTCAGGATCACCAAATCTGGATAACCAGTGCTCAAACAGGATAGGAAATCACAATGTAGAACTATAGATATGTAAAGAGCAACAAGTAGAATAGCCACTGTGGGGTCAATATAAGTTTATTTTTATTTGCATTCTGCCAGAACGAGCAAACAGGACGTCCAACAAGGGACGCAATAGTTAGACACTATTTCTGATTTGGATTTGTTTTGGATTTCAAAAATCAGTGATTGCCATTCTTTGCATTTTTTTGGTTATTCTGTAATCATTGCATGCATCACTAATAAATATTCTAAAAACAAAAATGTTTTCGATTGTGATGAATATGTCAATTAGTGACAGAATAAAATGTATTGTTTTTGCTCAATTTTGACAGCTGTTTGGGGGATTATTTTATGAGGCCAAACTCTTTCTACTTTGCTGTAGGCCTACACTGAAAGACTGAATACGTTAAAGCCTACCTAATCACTGTAGCCTGACGGATGAACAAATGAAATTAAAACCTTATGAATAAATAGGATATCTTGTAAGATACTACATGATCCAAATATAGTATTATTTGATACATTTTTAAAGTTTTCATTACATTTTGGCCATGAAATCCACGCTGAATCCACCCTTCTGATGGGATCAGTTTAATCCAGATTTTTTGGATCAAAGTGATCCAAATCCTACAAAAAAGTTCTGAAAAACCCAAACTCAAGGTTTGATCCGGATCAAAACCAAGATTGGATTACGTGATCTAATCCGATTATGTAATCCGTTTTTTCTTTTGAAAAACACATTTTCAAGATTTGATCTAATCCGTTATCCAAAATCCTAGTGGATTACTTTTGAAAAACCGGGCCTAGGACCCAAAAAACACCTCAGACCCAATGCGTAATTCAAAACACCTGTGAAAAATTAACAAAAATTCTAGGGCTGCCCTAGACTAAATTTTTTCTAGTCTTCTAGTAGTCATTAATTTAAACGATTAGTCGACTAACCGTGCATTTATATTAATAAACCCTATAAATCATAATAATAAGCCTTTAATCGCCTATATATAATACGTAGCCTAATCAGTGCTCAAACACACACATAAAACTTGCAGCAGCGCACCGGAAAACATAATGATTATGAATGTGGTGTGAAAAAACAAACTTCTGAAGATTTTAATCATTTATTGATCAACTAGTGTTTCGTGTGTTTTCGGCTGCAGTGATGAAGTCGACGATGCTGACTCTTCAGTGGACGCGCATATATGCACGTTTCATATGGATATATAATCTGAGAATATTTGAATCGGTTTGTTTAAAAGTAGACATTTCAAGCTTTCCATAGATATATTTCTCATGTCTGTGAGGCAAGAATACGACGATTTCCGGTTCGTTTTTGTGACTTGAGACGAGACGGCAGAAACAACATCCCGTTTGTTTTCATTATTTTACAAAAGCACAAAGTTTTGTTGTTATTGTGAGTTTACAGAAATAAAAGCAAACCATTTACAGTGTCGAATGTTGGATTCAAATTATTTTCTGTATGCAAGACAAAAAACATCTCTGAAAAATATCTGAGAAGATTTGAATCGGTTTGTTTAAAAGTAGACATTTCAAGCTTTCCATAGATATATTTCTCATGTCTGTGAAGCAAGAATACGACGAGTTTCATCCCGTTTGTTTTCATTATTTCACAAAAGCACAATGTTTTCTTGTTACTGTGAGTTTATAGAAATAAAAGCAAACCATTTACAGTTTCGAATGATGGATTACTATTATCTGTATGACCAAAAATGACAGTATTTCAAGTTAAATGCCACTGATCGCACCAAGCGCTCTCTCCACTCAAACACTTGGATATGAGCCTAATAATAACACACGTTTATAGAGGTTAACGTTAGAGCGAGCGGACTTACTTCCATGTTTTAAGTGATACGCCGAATTTGAGGTCATGATGATGAATGTTTGGATTTCCTGCATAGGAAAATTCGCCATTTCATGAGTAGTTTTTTTTTTTTTTTTCTGCGACTAACCGACCAATAGCAGTTTTAGTTGACTATCGGGGGCGGCCATAAAAAAAAATTCCTTCAAATTAACACAGTACATTGGGTCCTTTTACACAGTCCTTTATTTCAGCGTGGAACGTTCTGTGGTGTCTACTCCGGTTTAAATGATGGAGCGCGTGTTCGTGTGAGGCCAGTTCTGACTGGCGTTGGGCCGGATACTCCAGCTCAGGCTATCAGAAGGCTGCTTCACTTTTCATAACCGGCACTGACAGCTGTGACTAGCGGCAGAATAAAATAACATTCAGTTCCCATCAATATCAGGCCGAGTGAAAGCGCTGATGTGGGGAGGGGCCGGGGGGATGTTCGGGCCGGCACTGAGCATGCTCCCAGCGCCGTGCTTCAGCAGACAGCCCCAAGGACGGCCGTAACTTATTTTACAATCGTTTAGTCTCAGCTCAAGTGGAAAACGTGACAACTTATCTCTGCTGACAAGATGCCATCCCAAAGTGAACAATTAACCACCTCGTTCTAACAGCCCCTCTCTCTCACACACACTTCAACGTCAAATACACCTTTTTCCTCTCCCTCAGATTCTCCATCCCGTTCTTTTCAAGCTCAGTGCTTTCTCAAAGGTCATTTATTAGTCTGGTTTAACTCTAGCAGACACTCAGTCTGCTTCTAGATTTTTTTTGAGTTATTTTAGAGGGGTGATACACCACAACACCATCATTATCCACAATAATCCAGGAAAAGGCTAAATGTTTGTCATCTTTTATTGAGGACGACAAACTAGTGAGTGATACTGGGCGGCTGCCAGTTATTGTTTTTAGGATCGATGACACGGAACTCATTTTTTATCATTTATGCACAAATAAATTAAAACGCAACTCATACACACGATGACTGAATACGCCTCAGCAAGTGTGTTTTTCATTTATAAATCCATTTATTGATGGGTGGGATCAAAAGTGTCTCTAACATCATAATGAAAAAAGTTTTTTTTTTTTTAAACCTTAAATATATTTAAAACTTTTCTTGAAAATAATGTATTAAATTGCATACACTCGCATGTATTCAAGAAAAAAATTACTTAATTTAAAAAAAAAAAATCACTTTGTTTTATTCATGCAATATGCATTAACGATCAAAAGGTTTTAATTCATATTTTTAGATGCATTAAATGGATCAAAAGAGACGGTGTAAACATTTCTATTTCAAATAAATGTTCAAAGAATAATTTTCAACATAAGATATTTTTCTTAATAGAATAGAAATGAATTCGAATATAAAACGGTTGTTTTACTGTATTGTTTTGATCAAATAAATACCGCCTTAGTGAGCAGAAGAGCCAACCCCAAAACTTTTATATGGTATCTGCTGAAAATTGTTTATAGGGAAGACGTCCATTTTCTTGGTTGGCCATTACTAGCTCTCGATCTCGGTGGTTTGTACATGGTTGCTTACTGGGCCGAATCATAAGAGCCCTAAAGCACTCAAAAAAAAAAGTGAAAGGAGGACAATGAGTATGATGCAGTGAGTGAAGAGAGCAAGAAAACATTCAGAGCAGTCACAGGCTACAGATAAGAGAAAGGACATCCCTATGGAAGGGTGCATTACTCAAGTTGGGTGACGTGACAGCAGGGCAGCCGGGCATTTATCTTCAGGCAGGTCGGACCAAAAGCATGTACCTAAACACAGCAGATGTAATCAAAGAGACACTCATTACTTCTGCTGCTCTTTGTCTCTCATTATTAAGCGAGAGAGCGGGAGGCTCAAGAATAGCCACTGAGAGGGGATATTTTTGTGTGCAACTGTCTGCTTGGGGCAAAGAATGCTCCAGGTAAAGAGGCAGGGATGTCACTGCCTTCCCATGCCCTCGAGACAACATGGAGTGGGACAAAAAGACAGGGAGAGAGAGCAATCACTGGAGGGGGATCTTATCTCCTTTAAACGGACTTGGCTTTGTTTCCTCTGGAATAAAAGAGCTCATTACTGAGGCTGTGTTTCTCAAATGGCAGCCATGTCCAGTCAGAGCGCGTCTGCTCTGATGTGATCCAACTCATTCGGACAGCACACAGCCGAGTGTCAACTCTTTTAAACTTTGACCCTCTCTCACAATTACACTTTTAAGCTCTGTTCAGTTTATTTTGCATAAAAACCACAGGGACAAGTGCATGCAGGCATCTGCAAATTTAAGGCTTCTTAAGAGCTTTTTTAAGACCTGCACAAATAAAACTAATACATATGAGCTGGGCCTAGACTTGAGTAAAACCCCTGTCATAAAAACCCAACACAATCTCACAGCAACTGACCCGTCGCCGGCAGTTTGATTGACAGGCGATCTGACCAATCATAATCCAGAATCCGCCATTTTGTGGTAGATTAACGTTGGCGAACTTGAACAATTGTGTGTCCTCACGTCTTTCCGCGCTTGAAACAACATTCCTTCTGATGTTCATTCATGTGTATTTGATGCTATAAATGAACTAGTATGAAGAGATGATCGCTTCACGAGGAGCTACAGCGATCTGTCACCACACATTAAACACACACTAGACGCTATTTATTGATTCAACTGCTTTAAAAAATTACTATATATTAAATATGAAACTGTTTCATACGTTGTCAGTGTCTCTTTGCTCCACGATGTATTTTTCACTTCGTGAGAACATGATGTGTGGCGTGAGAGCGCATAGCAACAGTAACTAAAGGGGGCGGGGCTTTGCGAAGGGTCAATTTGTAACTATTTGCTGATTTGGTGGCTAATATGATCTGTTTAAACCCCAGTAATGGGTAGATTTAGGGGCGGTCCTTCATAATGACATTCATTTGAAAATCAAATTGTATGAAATCATCCAAAATCCACTTCATAAAATCGATACATTTTTTTGTATCTGCATTGTGGGAAATGAATGAGCAAGCTTACGGACTCCATGAAAATATCTTTCCGTTTGATGTGTCGACACTGAAACTATCGGAATCTAAAAGCAGCAAACAATAATAGTTAAGAAAATAAATGAGTAATTTAGCTTCCTGACAAGAGAGAGACCAAGCAAAACAAAAGGTTAAAGGTCAGTCAACAGTCTCTCCCTCTCAGTGCAGTGCAACGAACGTCAGTTAATTACTTTGCTACCACTTATCTCTCTCCATTTCTCTGAGAAGACAGACAAGATCTCATTCCCGCCAGCTCCTGGGGGCAGGAGGTGACAAGCAATCAGCGTCCAGCACTACCGCCATCCAGCCATCAGATCTGATCCAGTCAGGCCGTGGACAGACACATCATTAGGCCAGCAGAAAGGTTATTTTTAAGAGATTCCTGGGGGGAAGGATACAAGCATTCACACAACCTCACAACAGAGCCCTCCGGAGCGCCGCAGTGTCCGAACAACCCTCCTGAATATCACTGAAGCAGTGATAATCCCTGACTCCACTGCTGTTTTCCTGCTGAAGTCACTGACACTCACAGAGAGGGCTTCGTGTGCTTTAACGCTGTCAGGATTAACATGTTGTCCGCACAGAAAGACCAGTATCGAGTTCTCGTTCGCGCTTGAACAAACAATAACACACAGAATTATGAAAAAATGCCTGTCGAGTATCCTCATGAGAGCAGTGTTAGATGAGTTAAAGAGAAACAGCAGCTCTTAAAGTGACAGCAGCCTAATAAACCAGTGGTGACTGTCATTAACGTTCCTCAAAGAAACTGTAGCTTTAATAAGAATTCATCTGTTAGACAGGTAAATATGACATTTATTATAATGGGTTTATTTGAAGATTGCTTTAAGTTCACTTAAATTAAAAGTTATTTTTTAAAAGCCTATTGAATGTTGAAATTGATAGCTTTTAGTTATACTGTAATGTTGAAGGTCTATAATTAATGTTTATCTATAGTATATATATATATATATAGTATATATATAGTATATATATATATATATATATATATAGAACATCAGTACAGTGATACTGGCCTTCATTCACAAAAAATATGCCATTAAACAAATATTTAAAAAATATACTGTCTTTAAGTTACTTCTACATTAATTTGAAGAGTAACTGTGTAAAAATATTAAAAACTCCAATCAGAAAAAATGATTTTATATATATATATATATATATATATTTAAAAAATATATATATATATATATATATATATATATATATATATATATATATAAAATATATATATTATATATAATATTATATATTATATATTATATATAATATATAAAATATATATATTATATATAATATTATATATTATATATTATATATATATATATATATATATATATATATATATATATATTTAAAAAAAGTTTATATATATATAAAAAATGTTTTATTGTATATATATATATATATATATATATATATATATATATATATATATATATATATGCGTGTGTGTGTGGGTATATATACATTTTTAATATACATAATACATATTTTTTTTTACATTTCATTTAATATATATATATATATATATATATATATATATATATATATATATATATATATATATATATATACACATACAGTACTACAAGTTCTGTTGCTGACGTCATGTGTGGGTCTGTGGCTCAGCTGTGTTCATGTAGTGCCCCGCTGCGAAGCCCGTTTAAGCTTTTCACAGCTTTAATTGTTATCAGGGGTAAACACACCGGCAACTACAGACAAGGGTCAAACGACAAGCCTAAAACAATCACACCATGTCACTGCAGTTCATCAGCACACACGGACACATGGAGTCTGACAGCTGTCAGTCCAGTAGTGACTTATGTCCATTTCCCCCTGTGGCTTCGCAGACACGAGAGATTTCATAAAAATAGAGGAGTACGAAATTATACATGACAACAGAACGGTGACAGACTGATAAACATCATGCTCCAAACATTTCTCTTCCGCTAGTGACTCGCCGTCGACGGATGAGCGTTTGGTAATGTGCTTCTCCTGAGTGGCCATTACTTTGATAAACAGTTAAAGCAGCATTAGAGCTTGACACGAGGATCAATGAAAGGTGGAGTGGGTGTATGTGTGAGTTCACAACTATAGGATAACAAATCACTGTTTGAGGTTCTGTTCTCTGTTCTGAAGAAAAACCTTTAAGACGACGACATGCATACGAGAAAGCACCCGCCCAGGTCGAGGAGGGGGACACGTGTCCGACACTTACCCGTGCTGATTCCTGAGTTGGCGATGACTGTGGCGTCACTCCATTGGTCAGCGCTGGATACAGAATACGAGCGCTGATGCATCCCGTCTGGCCGACTGTTAAACGACACCAGACTGATGCCACTCGCCATCTGAGACGCAGAAGAACTGCTGGTCACAGAGCCTGTGAGAGAGACAAATGATAATTAATACACCTTGTTATTCTGTTTCAGAATTTGTTTAAGTTATCTGCAGCGATATTTAGTTCATGTTCATGTTATGGTGCACTTAGTTCATGGTTTTGCTCTTTTGCAAACTTTTTTTGTATAATATGTAGGCACCATATGGGTTGATATTTTTGATCTTAAAGGGTTAGTTCAGTCATTTCTGTCTTTAATTCCTCACCCCATAAGACCTTCGTTCATCTTCAGAACACAAGATATTTTTGATGAAATCCGAGAGAGAAAACAACAAAATCACCACATTCAAGGTCTAGAAAGGTAGTAAAGACATTGTTAAAATAGTCCGTTTGACTGCAGTGGTTTAACGTTAATGTTATGAAGAGACAGGAATACATTTTGTGCGCAAAAAGAACAAAAATATACAACAATTTCTTCTCTTCCATGTCAGTCTCCTACGCAGTTGATGTAATAAACACAGTTCAGCTCTTCCAGATGCCGACTCACGATTGGCCGGCTCCTGCATCAGCATCACATGTGCTGCTCATGTGAACCGCGTCGGACAATACTAAGCCGGCATTCGGACGTAAACACGGAAGCGCTGAACTGTGAATGACAGGGAAGAGACAAAATTTTTGTTTTGTTTTTATGCACAAAAAGTATTTGTAACACAGTTCGTAAATATGGGAAGAAGGAGGCGGGAGCCGGCGAACGTTCAACATGACTTTAATAATAAAATAAGCAAACAATAAAACAAAAGTAAAAGGGCGGCATTCGCCGTGAGGAACTGCAAACACACAAACAAAATAAACCACAACATAAAGTCCAGGCCTGGTCCTCTCTCGTCCTTCACTGTCGTCGCTCCTCTTTTATGCTTCCGGAGCTCCTCTGTGAGAGACACGAGACCGGTGTAGCACGCAGGTGACGCTCATTATCACTGGCGTCACCGGCCTCGCGCCGTTCCCTCGCGGCTCTCGCCCGCCCTGCTCGTCACAGTATTCTTATCATTTCTTAACATTAAAGTTGAACCACAGTCACATGGACTATTTTAATGATGTCTTTAATACCTTTCTGCACCTTGAAAGGTGTAATGCCTGTGTGTGGTTCAGAAAGCTCTCGGATTTCATCAAGAACATCTTCATTTGTGTTCTGGAGATGAACGAAGGTCTTACAGGTGTGGAACGACATGAAGGTGAGGAATTAATGACTGAAATCTCATTTTTGGTGAAGTAACCCTTAAATTTAGCAGTATCGGTCGATGTGAAATATTTAATTGTGTATGGTAAATTACCCAAATTTTACATTTAAATTATCTTCGTTCAAAGTTAATCTTAAAAAATGAATTCAAGTTTCATCCAAAAAAAAATAAAAATAAATAAAAATTCTGTTTTCAATGTGAATAAAAGCCGAATTGTGGGAAAAAAAGCTCAATTTGTTTGTTTTACTCTCACAATGTCTTCATTTGTGTTCTGAAGATGGATGAAGATTTGAGAATGATGACATGTTTCATGTTTAGGTGAACTAAACCATTAAATGTAACATTCAGCAAATCTATGTTTTATATTGTGATGCTTACATTCACTTGAAGCATTTAAAACGCTTTATTTGTTTTTAGCATTTTATTTTTTCATTATTTAGACAAAATAGTATGACATTTTAATACCATCTACAGCAAGAAAATAAATATCTTAAATCAACCATAATTGTAATATAGAGGCATCCCTCATTTTTTCGTCATTAACAGTGAGTATAACTAGCACACATGCACCAAACTTCTTTATTTCCTCTCATCAGCGAGCATAAATAGTGACATCAGATTACTTAAAGGTTAATTATCAGCACTGTGAGTCATCATTAAACTGTGGGAGAGGTTTGTCTGACTCACGTGGAAATTAAAGTGGACATCACAGGAAGTCATATCTAATCGCACTAATAAGATCACAACTCGACTGCGCGCAAACGAATGTGAGAAAGACATTATATGACGTGCAAATACTGACTCAAACACATCAAGCATAAGGCTGCTGGGCCTACGAACGGAGAAAATCCAACTCCGACAATTTAACAGTTTGTCCAATAGCGGCGAACACGAGAAGTAAATAACGCTGATGTGATGATACCGCTCGTCATTTGCCCCAGCTGCAGTCGCTGCACGCGAAACACTCGAGGTCAATAACGGGGGTTCGGTAAATATTTCCTTATTCTGGTTTTTAATATGTTGTTGGAAAAAGGTGTAGCCACGGGCCTCCGCTGGCCCGTTGCGAACTCGACTGAATGAAATGTCACGACTCAATTTAATCTCCATTGTAGCGGATAAATCAGACGGCAGCACCTTTGGGTAAATGGCAAAAGCTGAGTGTACTTCATGAGAGGCCTGATAAACTACATTTTCACATCCGTGGCCGTCTGGAGGAAAATAAACACTATGTATGTATGAGGGCAGACACACACACACACACACACACAGAGTGCAAGAACAGCAGTGTGTGAAGACATGCTATAATGGATTCGGTGCATAATTGGAGCTTTCACAAAAAGAGATGTTAAGACCAAAGGAATCAGAGGTGCATGTGATCGCGGCGCTGACCCAGCCCTACAGTCAAATACTCGACTTACAAAAGCTTTAGCACTGTGAAATATCTCTTTTCTCCTCTACCGCACCCATCTCCCTCCCTCATTCTCTCTCTCCCTCTCATTAGTGTTCATTTCGGACTTGCCTGACTGGAGAACGAGCGCTGATTGCATTAATATTCATGACAATAATTAGTACATGTATTATGGGTCACTGAATATTCATGCTATTAGTTTGGTCCTCCTGGTGCAGTGTGTGTGTGTGTGTGTGTGTGTGTGTGTGTGAGAGAGAGAGAAGGTCTTTAAAACTCCTTGGGGGGATTGTTGATCCAATGAGTGTTTATACAAATAACTAAACAATAATTTAATTGTTTAATTCTCTACTAATGAAGACTGTGCACCAATTATATTCACATTATTATTATTCAGATATTTGTTTTCTAAAACAAAGTAAGGAAATGTTTTATAATATTTTTAATATATTATTATAAATAATTATTTTGAATATATTTTAAATTTCAAATGTATATATATATATATATATATATATATATATATATATATATATATTTATTTATTTATATATATATATATATATATATATATATATATTATTATTATTATACATCCAAACACTTATCCTATGTAGGGCAGGGAAACACCCCAGACGAATGGCCAGTATACATTTTATTAAGTAAAAATAATAAAACAAATAAAAATAAATGTAAAAAAAAAAATCTAATTTTGTTATATTTATATATTCGAAACAAAACAAATCAAGCATGATCGTGTTATCTGGATGGATGGCAAGTATATTAAAGAAATAAAAAATGACAGTATATAGTTAATCTGATGATATAATCTAATTTTGTTTTATTAATGCATTACATTATATATAGATTTAAAAAAAAAAAAGCGAATCAAAGCAAAACAAAGCATAAAGCATATAAAACAAAAGCATGATCGTGTTATCTGGAAATACATCTAATCAGATAATCAAATTTTATTTTATTAACGTATTAGATTATACATAGATACAAATAATTTTTAAAAAAATCATAAAACAAAACAAGCATGATCGTGTTATCTGGATGGATGGCCAGTATATACTTTATTATATTAAAGAATACATATAATATAATACATATAATCTATCTAATTATAGAATATAATTTTGCTTTATTAATGCATTAAATTATAATTATATTAATATATAATTATATAATAATATTTATATTTTATATAAATTTTATATATATTTATAATTATTTATTTATAATTATAAAACCAAAAAAACAAAGCAAAAGAAAACGCCTGACGACGTTACCTGGCGTCTGTCCGAGCTGCAGGTTGCTCATGTCCTTGGTCATCCCGTTGGTTTTGGGACTGGGGGCCGCACACGTGGAGATGGCCCTGGGCGGCCTCTTCCCGGGAACTTTCACGGTGGTCCGAAGCAGGTCGATCTCCTTCCCGTGAACATTCTGCATATAATCCTGCAGTAAAAAAAATGACAAAAAGATTACTACAACAGCATCGGACACTTTGGATGAAAAGTGTCTACTAAATTTATTTTGTCGGCACACAGTTAATTCTGCCCACCCTCCGGACGGAGAATAAATCAATATTAACATATTTGAAATTCATGCATTTTTTCAGGCTTTTAGAGCCTCTTTTTCCTTTTCCGCAGATCACAGCATGCCATCGCAGCATGTGTTTGGATTCTAACTGCGTTGTCTGGATTTGCGCGTGGCTTTGCTTGCGTTGATGATGAAAGTTACTCAATGCTAATAGGGATGCAATTACCAGCCGCAAGCTGTTGGCCCGCCACTCCTGAAGGGCTCTCCTGTGGCTTGTTAAACCGTGTTGAGAGCTCTTGGCTTTGAATTGCCCTTTTGTTGGCCTCTAGTGAGGGATGGACATGTTATGCTCTTGCCGTAAATTGCTCGGTACAGCACACATACACGCGGAGTCTCGGCTCTTTGTGTTATTTGATTGGCACTCAGCTGACGTATGGCAGTTTCGGGTGGTACGCGCTCGCTCTCAAAGTCTTGCCCCCGCTCATTAAGGCGAAAGAGTCCACGTCGCGGCTCTATTGAAGAACATATGTTATTGCGTTTCATGTGGGACGCACGCTCCGGGGACTGGTCCATATGTAACTCTTGATTTAAAATAAAGCACGGGAAAACCACTTGAGGGATTTCGTTCAGGGAGTCGGAGTGCGAGCGGTTGATGAAAAGATCATCATCTGGCCACTTCAGGGGCAGACGCGCACTTAAAACCGCTAAAGCACAATCACGCGGTGTTTAACAAACAGCGCAAGTTTAATCAACGCACAATAGTTATGTGCTAAAAAAAAAAAAAAAAAAGATTACAAAGTTGTGCACATAATGGATTAGTTATTTGGGATATTTTTCCCCTCACTAATTAGGTTGCATCTATTGCCATCCACTTAATCAGCTGCATTAATGTGATTTCTTTTTCACATAGTTGAGCAATTAAGATCCCTGATTGAGTTTCATCCTATTAGCCTCCGCAAACACTCTAATTGATGCCTGTGCCGCAGACACCTGCTGATGAGAGGAACCTGTTCACAGTCAAGAGGAGGAGGGGGACCGTATATGACGGCGCACACTTCCTCTAATTCACCCAGATGAGGTTGTTAATTAGGGAGTCAATGCGTGCGAGTTTAAATTACGTTCACTGAATTTCCGACAAACTATTTTTTATTTAAAAGTGTGGCCACTTTGTATTCATCTGACATCCTTGAGCTCAGTGTCTGGAAATAAATGAAGGGAATAAAGATGGTTAAAAAAGTTACAGGTGGAAAAAAATGTGTCAGAAGGGCTTGAATAACAAAAATGGGTAACACTTTATTTTAGTGCTTCAACTACACGTAGACTACGAAAATACGTCGACGTGCGTGAAATGCGTCGACGCGTCACACTGTTTACGTTCATCTGGCGTAATGGCGGCTTCTGCTCCTGGGAACGGAGAAAGTTCCATTCTATCACAAAAACCAAGACCACGATTATCAAAAGTATGGGAACACTTTAAACAGAGGCCAAATAAAACGCTCCTTTGTTCCCTTTGCAGAACCGAAATGGCGTTCCACCTCTGGAATCGGATCTCTGCCAAATTTTTGCACGCACAAGATCATATTTTGAGCGTGAACTGAGTTGAGGAGAAAATGTTCGTCTCGCAAATAAGAAAATATTTCGAGTGAACGAAAATCAGTTTTGTATTTCAAAGAAGTTTATTTGGATGTGCGCGGACGTTCTCTTTCGCACGTGCGAGGTTTGAGTCGCTCGCGCTCCTGATTCCTGCCCATTTTCCCTGCATTACAGGAAAAATCCACGGTTCAGAAGACGTTTGTTCAATGGCTTGAACACTATCAAAGTTCCTTTAAGACTGTAGAGAAAGTCTTTGACACTCTTCATGTTAAAGTTCAAATGTCTTCCACTGGACGAACACACATAATGACTTATTTTTAATCAAAATCAAATCGTATTATTACATAATGGCGTGTCCCAGTGTTTCTACACCTCAATGAACTGCTGAATTAGTTCTAACTTCTTACGTAAAAAAATCACTAGATTAATTAAAAAAAAACGTAATAAAAATAGTTGTTAGATTAGTCGACTAATCGAAAAAATAATCGTTAGTTGCAGCTCTACTTTATTTTACAGTGTCATTGTTGCATATGTTACATGTACTTATTATAATAATAACTATAAATGATGCATAATTACATGCAATTAACCCTAAACCAAACCCTACAGTAAGTACATGTAGTTAATTGTCATTACTGAGTATTTAAATGTATGATTACACTGTAATACTGACACCTTAAAATAAAGTGGGTAACACTTTATTTTACAGTGTCATTGTTACACGTTACATGTTGTTACTATAGTAATAACTACAAATTATGCATAATTACATGCAACTAACCCTAAACCAACTGAAACCCTAATCCTAACCCTATAGTAAGTACATGTAGTTACTTAATAATACTTAGTACGTAAATGTATAATTACAGTGTAACAAAGACACCTTAAAATAAAGTGTAACCCTAATATCTAAACACAAATAATACAATGTAATTGACCAAATACTTAAACACAGTTAAGATAAATACTTAAGATAGATAGATAGTTTACATTAAAAGGTTAGTTTACCCAAAAACGAAAATTATCGATTAACATCTAATAAAAATGTCTAGGAAATGAACATTTTCAAGGTTCAGAAAACATCATAAATGAAATCCATTTGAATTTAGTGCTTTGAATGAACAAAAACGGGGAGAAAAAATGGACCAAGATTGAAAATATATTCAAAAGACTTTCATAATGTGAGAAAGAGCAGACACTGTGCTCTTCTGATCTGCTAAAATATTATAGCGCAGACATGTTATTTTATATTTTTGTCCATATTTTTTTTTTCTCTTAAAATGATGGAAAGCTATTAGCAGTCAAAGCTTTTAAAATTCAGCAAATGACAATAAATACATATTGATCCAGCGGTCAAGTTTGACCGAGCTGAAGTTTCTGAAAACATTTGTGTTTATTTTTTGACAGCGTGTCGGGTTGTCGTTTGGATCGGTCCGACGTTAAATCTGGCTCCTGAAACAATCCTTCAGCCGCTCGAGGATAATTATTCTATAATATGCGACAGCTCGCAAAAGTGTGTCTATCTTGGTTCATTTAAATTGTACAAATGACTTGCAAAGTCAAAAGTCAGTTCTTTCCTTCTGAGCGAAAACATGTAATGTCTTCATCCATTCATTCAGTACAGTTTCTCTCATTTGCATCTGCAGAATCACTCTGGGATTGGTTAGTGCTAACAATAAAGACTGACTGCAGTCCAAAAAAACCCAGAGAGGAAAACAACCAATAAAAGATGGCCATTTCCATTGGTGTGTGGGCAAACAGGTCATCAAAGCGGGTGATTATGACAAGCCATTACAGCGTTATATTACACATCAACAGCATCAGCCGCGTGCAAACAGATGAGCCGCTAATTAAGGACAAGACCGTGTCGTCAGACGCCACGCTCACTGAGGCGGACACGATAATCCGTTAAACGTCAGTGAAAAGGACACGGACGTTACATGATGATGGGCGAACAGAGAACAATATTAACAGGGCAGGACCAATAGGATGAGGAGAAAGCACTTACATGCAGACTGGGATGATACGTGAGGACTCCGTTGTCACAGAGCGTGACGTATTTCTTCTTCCACTCTTTGTTCAGTGATTTGCCGCTTCTTTTCAGTAACATGCCCTGGAAGACACAGAAACAGACAAAGTTTAATCTTCATTACTGAATATAAACACTTGTTGCATTTGTTAAAGGGGTGGTCGATTATGATTTCACTTTTTTAACTTTAGTTAGTGTGTAAAGTTGCCTTTTGATCGTAAACAACATCAAAGTTACGACGCTAAAAGTTCAAAGCAAAGAGAGATATTTTCTTTTACAGAAATCTCAGTTTAAGGACTACAACGAGCTTCTTCCCGGGTTAGTGACATCACAAACCCCAACATTTACATAAACCCCGCCCCCGAGAACACACAACAAAGGGGGCGGGGCCATGTCGGGCTGCTTTAGAGTTGTTGTAGTCGAGTGTTGTTGATGCCGTCATTTTACGCCGGACCGCTTCACAAACGAGGGTCGATTCAACGCAAAAGATGAACGTGACGACACATGCTAGTGATGAGTTGATCAACTCCACAGCAACTACATCAATTTATCCACTAACCGTTCAGAAACGTCTAAACGTTGGAACTTCTTCCTGAGTCTCTCCATCAGTGTCGATTTGAACAATGTAAGGATGAACACTGTCGTCATTTTGTTGCCGTTAAAGCTCAGCCCTATTCTGGAAAGGGGGCCGGGAGCAGCAGCTCATTTGCATTTAAAGGCACACACACAAAAACTTTGCGTTTTTGCTCACACCCAAATAGGGGCAAATTTGACAAGGGATAATAAATGATCTCTGAGCTGAAACTTCACAGACACAATCTGGGGACTTTTTTGTAACTTCTTCCTGAGTCTCTCCATCAGTTTGAACACTTTCCTCATTTTGTCTGCGTGAGATTCTCCAGCTTTGTTGTTGTTGAGCTGTTAAAGCTCCGCCCTCTTCTGGAAAGCAGCAGCTCATTTGCATTTAAAGGGACACACACAAAAACGGCGTGTTTTTGCACAAACCCAAATAGCGGCAAATTTGACAAGCTATAATTATATTACATCTTGTGAAAAGGGGCATTATAGGTCAACTTTAATTTCTCTCACAAATAAATAATGTTTCTCTGAAAAATAGTTGCGAGAAAAGGCTAAAGCTGCCTGTGGTTCATAAAAAAAAAAAAAATCTCCCACCGACAAACAAAACACTCAATTATATTGTACTCAAGTGGACAGACAGTTTATTTGCACACTTTGAGGAGAGCGAGAAAAAAAATCTGCACCGTGTGCTACTTTCCCCTTGGAGTGTTAGCGAGCACATTAACGCTATGACACGAGCACTAACCTTCCTCTCCTACGCACATCAGTGGCGGCTGACTGCTCGTTTAAGGGTCCGGCCGCCCACACCTCATTTCAGCCAAATTCATTAGGCAAGAAGGGAATAAAACTGTCCGTTGATTAGCAATTATGCTGCAGCGGCGGCGTGTCACTTCGCTGGACTTGTTAAACATTAACGTGCAGACAGGACGGATAATAATAGATTTCTTGCTCCGGCTGCCACGGAGCGTGCAACACCAGAGCCGACGACTTTCTGTCACTATTCTTCTTGTTTTTCTTTCAGTCACTCTACAGTGTTTTCATTTAAAAAAACGCCACGATCCCTGACTGTCACACACTGCTAAACTGGCCTAATTATGTGGTAATTGGTATCAAAACAGTCTGGAAAAATGCAATTTATTGAGGACTGACACTAAAGTATATTTGACAAATTTAGTTTCTGGAACTTAAAACCTGTAAATAATAAACTTCACTTTGTCAATCTTCTTGAAATGTAACTTATATATAAATTTATCCTTGACCTTGTCATGTTTAATTAAAATGTCAAAGACAGGCTTCTCTCTGGTGACGTATGCCGGACTTCTCAATCATTTAGATGCGAACTCGTTCAGATCTGCGTCCACCATCAAAAACTGACGGATTGAGGCAAGTTCCTGTCCTACATTTGATTTTTTTTATAATAATCCATTTCAAGTGGATGCACATTACAGTACAGATGACGTTACTAATTCTGTGCGCAAAAACAAAAAAAACAATGACTTTATTCAACATTTTTTTTATGTTTGTTCAGGTTGTAGACACACACTGCAGCGCTGCAAGGATGCCATCAGTATCACACGCATGCGTCGTGCTGATCATGTGAACAGCGTTGACCAATACTGAGCCTGCGTTGTGACGCACAACACAGAAGCACGGAAGAGAAAAACTGTTGAATTAAGTTATTAATTTTGTTTTTGCGAACAAAAAGTATTCTCGTTGCTTCATAACATTAAAGTTGAACCCCTGTAGTCACATGGACTACTTTAACGATGTCTTTACTACATTTCTGGGTCTTGAAAGGTGTAATGACGTTGCTGCTGAAGTGTGGTTCAGAAAGCTCTCGGATTTCATCAAAAAGTTCTTCATTTGTGTTCTGAAGATGAACGAAGGTCTTACGGGTGTGAAACGACATGAGGGAGAGGAATTAATGACTGAAGTTTCATTTTGGGGGGAACTTGATTTGTGTACTTCGTCCACCACTGGTTGAGGTTCAAATGACGCACTATACAGTATGAACTATGAACTCAACCATGTCGTGTGTGAATTTTGTAAGGTTATGCTGTGACAGTAGTTTTTTTTTCTTTTTGGACTGTGGAAGGTTGTTTCTGCAGCTCACAAAAATTAACAAGTTAATTGTGACTATCTCAAAATTCAGAATTTTTTTTGAGAAAAAAAGCAAGTTTATCACAATTGGGAATTTATCTTCGCAACTTTCGCAACTTCGGGACTTTATATCTCGCAATTCTGACTTTATATCTCGCAATTCTGACTTTATATCTCGCAATTCTGACTTTATATCTCGCAATTCTGACTTTATATCTCACAAATTCTGACTTTATATCTCGCAATTCTGACTTTATATCTCGCAATTCTGACTTTATATCTCGCAATTCTGACTTTATATTTCGCAATTCTGACTTTATATCTCGCAATTCTGACTTTATAACTCGTAATTCTGACTTTATATCTCACAATTCTGACTTTATATCTCGCAATTCTGACTTTATATCTCGCAATTCTGACTTTATATCTCACAATTCTGACTTTATATCTCGCAATTCTGACTTTATATCTCGCAATTCTGACTTTATATCTCGCAATTCTGACTTTATATCTCGCAATTCTGACTTTATAACTCGTAATTCTGACTTTATAACTCACAATTCTGACTTTATATCTCGCAATTCTGATTTTATAACTCGTAATTCTGACTTTATAACTCACAATTCTGACTTTATAACTCACAATTCTGACTTTATATCTCACAATTCTGACTTTATATTTCGCAATTCTGACTTTATAACTCGCAATTCTGACTTTATATCTCGCAATTCTGACTTTATAACTCGTAATTCTGACTTTATAACTCACAATTCTGACTTTATAACTCACAATTCTGACTTTATATCTCACAATTCTGACTTTATATCTCACAATTCTGACTTTATATCTCGCAATTCTGACTTTATAACTCGCAATTCTGACTTTATATCTCGCAATTCTGACTTTATAACTCGTAATTCTGACTTTATAACTCGCAATTCTGACTTTATATCTCTCAATTCTGACTTTATAACTCGCAATTCTGACTTTATATCTCGCAATTCTGACTTTATAACTCGCAATTCTGACTTTATATCTCGCAATTCTGACTTTATATCTCGCAATTCTGACTTTATATCTCGCAATTCTGACTTTATATCTCGCAATTCTGACTTTATATCTCACAATTCTGACTTTATAACTCGCAATTCTGACTTTATATCTCGCAATTCTGACTTTATATCTCGCAATTCTGACTTTATATCTCGCAATTCTGACTTTATATCTCGCAATTCTGACTTTATATCTCGCAATTCTGACTTTATATCTCGCAATTCTGACTTTATATCTCGCAATTCTGACTTTATATCTCGCAATTCTGACTTTATATCTCGCAATTCTGACTTTATATCTCGCAATTCTGACTTTATATCTCGCAATTCTGACTTTATATCTCACAAATTCTGACTTTATATCTCGCAATTCTGACTTTATATCTCGCAATTCTGACTTTATATCTCGCAATTCTGACTTTATATCTCGCAATTCTGACTTTATAACTCGCAATTCTGACTTTATATCTCGCAATTCTGACTTTATATCTCGCAATTCTGACTTTATAACTCACAATTCTGACTTTATATCTCGCAATTCTGACTTTATATCTCGCAATTCTGACTTTATATCTCGCAATTCTGACTTTATATCTCGCAATTCTGACTTTATATCTCGCAATTCTGACTTTATATCTCACAAATTCTGACTTTATATCTCGCAATTCTGACTTTATATCTCGCAATTCTGACTTTATATCTCGCAATTCTGACTTTATATCTCGCAATTCTGACTTTATATCTCGCAATTCTGACTTTATATCTCACAAATTCTGACTTTATATCTCGCAATTCTGACTTTATATCTCGCAATTCTGACTTTATATCTCACAAATTCTGACTTTATATCTCCAAATTCTGACTTTATATCTCGTAATTCTGACTTTATATCTCACAATTCTGAGGAAAAAAAAATCTGAATTGCAAGTAAAAAAGTCGCAATTACCTATTTTATTCTTTATTTCATGGCGGAAACAAGCTTCCATACAACACACTACTCCCACTACTAATACAACAAAATAGTACAAAACAGTGCATAAGTAGGCAAACTGGGATGCACCTTGAGCATTTTATTAAAGCATGTTGTCTTTACACTGCTTTCAGGCATTTAATGCTGTTTAAGTATTCATAGACATCCTGATGTAGTAAAGCAGCAGAGCATATATTCTTTATTTTAAATTTTATGTTGTGGAACCAGGGTGACACATATGCTCGCTGCGAGATCATCTGGATTTTAGGTAATGAGGCCTGTGTCTGTTCTGAGATCAGTCAGGCCGTGGGTGATGGAACTACACATGTGGGTGGATGTTCCCTGAGGTCAGTTCACATCTCTGTACACCCTAAACCCAGGGATTAAGACAAGAGAACAGCGCTTCCTGGGTAAAATAACAACGGGCTCTCCTGCTGAGTGGTAAACACAAGTTGACGAGTTTTTTAATTTCCTAACAAGGGTGCTGCCGCTAGCGGCCCATCTGTCACATAGGGTGAATATCCATTACTTCATTAACTAAGACTGAGGTGTGTGTGCGAGGCTCAGGGAAAAAAAGAGCAAGAATGAAAGAGGGGAAAAGAGAGAGAGAAGGGAAAGAATAGATTGAGAGAGAGAGAAACAAGATGATCTTTTAATGAGGGTGTGAGAGTGGGTTTCTCCAGGAATGTTGTGTGGAGCAGGTAGCTGTTATGTATTCCACCTCGGCCTGTTTTGGATCTAGGTATATTAATTTTGCACATCCATCGGGAAGGTGACAAGCGATCATTCAGCAGGAGAGGCTAATTGAACACCACGTCACTTCTCTGATGGGAGTAATCGTTCATTATTTAAGACTCGGGCCGCTGACACCCTCCTCGCCTCTATTTTACCCTCCCCGGATGACAACCTGCAAGGTCTGGTAATGTTGCAAAACAGGGGCCAAAAAAATAAATCTCACGCACGTATTTGCGGCCCATCAGAAGCTGCAGCAACTCAAATTCCCTGTTGAATTTTAAACGTTTAATAAAACAGACAGACTTATTCTAAAAAGACAACAGTTTAAGTAAATAATGAGTATGTAATTTACAGTCCTGCATGTATTTAACTAAATGCACCTCTCTAGAGTAACAAGCTGTGGACATTTACTGAATTTTGTTTAAAAAAAAAATGAAAGCCAATAATATATTTCAGAACAAAAGTAATAAAATACAGCTTATTTTAATTATTGGATGCACTACAACTCGGCCCTAGAGTCCACACAGCTGACATGTGCTTCATTTGCGGCTGATTTTTTATTTTTTTTGGGACAAAATTGTGGTGCATCACAGGTTTTAGTGCATTACAAGCATGATTTAGCAGGATGGATGGATCTGAAGACTCCATCAATGAAAAACATTTTTCAGAGTTTGATTGACAGGTCACGAAACATCGTAAGTCCGATCAGTTGGTGGCCATAGATGTTCAAAAGTAGAAGCTTCTTCATGACATGAGAAATCATTTACAACCACGCCCACTTTTACATCATCACATCGTTGTCCCCGCCCACTGATGTTCAGTTAATGAGCAGTGAGTGCATCTAAAGCCGGCCTCATTGTTTATGATAAGATTGTATAATAACAAAATTGCGACGCCACGCAGACTTGGCTGTGCAAAAACATCTTCGCATAAGCAGCCGGCGTCAGAGAAAAATGGATTGTTTATTTTCACATTTCACTGTGGATTATTCAGTCGCAATATCGACGCAGGCTTTGCAAACTTTTCCGATATGGATTCGACAGCAGCATGTAAGTCACAGTGATCATTCTAATGCCTGATCTGTGATCAGTGAAATGATGATTATTCAAGTTCAGGCAGATTTTCTTTGTCCCAAAATTGTTTATGCATCAGTAGCCAGTGACTAATCGATCAACCTCACATTGATTCTCTTCGTAGCATGAAAATAATCTGATTTTTAAATCGTGATTAAACTACATACAGCAAACACAACGGCTGAAGCTGTCAATCACAACAAAGCTCTTAGGCCGACGTATTTATTCTACTGTATTTACATCATTTTTGCTGCGAGTGCAGGAATAGAGCTGCGTTCACACGATCAACAGACCGTTTGTCATTAATGCTCATCACTGCAACCTTTCATGTGATGGGAAAACATCTAAATATAAGGCCGTAATCAACACTTTACAGGATGTTAATCCCGACAGCTGTAGTCGTAAAAACGTAGTAAAAGTATCCGAGAGGGCTCCACATGTAATATGTATTTCAAATGCAAAGATGTCAGCCAATCACAGCAGTGGGCGTTTACACTGAAATCTCACGGCGGACACGCCCCTTCAAACAGAGGGCTAAAGTCAGGGTAGAAAATTGCTTTTAATTTTTAAATTATGACATTTTATGATGTAAAAATCAGGAAACATAAAATAATGAAAAATGAACTTCACGACCCTTTTTAAATACTAAATCAGTAAGTTGTCTTTGTCGAGCCAACATAAGTAAGACAAAGCAAAGTCGAAAAAAAATGTTTTATGATCTTTTCTTCCCTGGAAGGAAAACAACCAGAACGGCGTGAGCGTCCATTACAAATAAACTTCACGAACAAACAAAAGCCTGTAATCTGTGCACTCTTCCATTAAAAGAAGCCGATGTGCTCTTATCAGTGTGTTATCCTCTTCTTTCAGCTCTTCTCATTCTTTCATAACAAAAGAAGAGGTTAACCGGGAGATGAATGCAGACCGTGGCATGGGTGTGGACGGAGTCAGTGTGGTGGACAGGATCCGTCTCCTATGAGTCCGCTCCGGACAGCCGCTTCACAAAGGGTTGGGTGTTTGCCCACACCGGCCTTATTGTTCTTGGATGCTCCAGAGAGAAGGGCGCTAAATTAAGTGTGTCATCCCAACACTGGCTCGCCTCCGGCCCTGTCACTGTGACTGAATGTGAACGCGTGTGTGTGCGAGGGAAGTGGAGCCGTGTGAGTGACACTGCGTGAAAGCTGGAGGTCTTATATCGCTGCGGCCATCTGATCTGGCCGGTGCAGGCAGTGAGAGGACACCCCCCTCAAAAGACATTTATCATTTAACGACAGGCACACATTCTCTCACGCTGACAAACACACCTGAACCGGGCGAGAAATAGGAACACTTCATTAAACACACATGGGTGTAGAATAGCACAGTGATTCCCAAACAGGTTACATGAAGAATTGTGCTCGCAAAACTGAAATTACGACTTAAAAACATAATAAATAATTCATATTAAATAAGTCATGTGGTGCAACTAACATGCAGGGATACAGACGACCTTTGTGATCGTGCGTCAAGGTCAACATATCCAAATATCCAAAAAGTGACTTATGATAAAATGGCATCATATGTTACTCCCGAGACATTTAAGACTCAATAACTCATGATATTTGTCAAATAAATTAATACTTTCGACCTTGAAAAATATATTTACATAGT
This sequence comes from Zacco platypus, assembly GCA_038088235.1. Taxonomy (NCBI): domain Eukaryota; kingdom Metazoa; phylum Chordata; class Actinopteri; order Cypriniformes; family Xenocyprididae; genus Zacco; species Zacco platypus. The sequence continues at coordinate 1,811,454 of CM076074.1, read as the reverse complement.
TTTGGGAAATTATTAAGATGTGTACACTCGCGGAAAATACATATATTCGTTTTTACTGTTTACACCGGGAGACATTTTTAATTTTCTGTTGAGAAATGGTAAAAAGGCTTTTCGAATTCATATGAATTACATGCAATATTTTAAGAGATTTTTTATTTTACAGTGTCATTGTTACATGTTACACGTACTTACTATAGCAATAACTATAAATTATGCATAATTACATGCAATTAACCCTAAACCAAACCCTAATCCTAAACTTACAGCAAGTACATGTAGTTCCTTAATATTACTCAATGTATAATTACAGTGTAACAAAGACACCTTAAAATAAAGGGTTACTTCATTTTAAAGTGTCAGTATTACAATGTAATTAAGTACTGAGTAATTACAATTAACTACATGTACTTACTAACGGGTTGGGTTTAGGGGTAATTGCATGTAATTATGCATCATTTATAGTTATTACTATAGCAAGTACATGTAACATGTGTAACAATGACACTGTAAAATAAAGTGTAACAGATTTTTTTTCTAGTTTGGTGTTACAGCAAGTTACTTTGGAGTTACACATGTACTGGATGCTGGAAATCATTGCGCTAGAAAATATAAACTATATTCCTGAGTGGAATTATAAAAAATATGTCTATTCTGTATAAATACAGTGAGTAGAAAAACCTAGAAAAGAGTTATTTTTCTTAAATCTGCTTCACTCCTGTCCATGTTAAGTACTCAGGAGTCCGAGTTTGATGAACAGACAGTAAAGTCGGTAATGTGAGGTCCATTGTAGCTCTCAGCTTTAAACAATAACACGTCAAGGTCATCAAGAAACTTAATGAGTGGTTTAAACACTCCCCTGAAAGCTTAAACCAATCGAAGCCAATGGATACTGGCAACAAGAGATTAGCCAAATCTAAACAGAGAGCACTGATTGATGTTTATGTATTTGGTTAAATTATTTTCAAGCTAAAATTATACAGGGAAAAGAAAAAAAAAAAAAAAAATCTAATTTGCGGGAGGTTAGTGTGCATGACAAAAATGCCATCTTGGCCAAAATGGCTCGGAGCAGCGACAACCTTTCCCTGGGAAATGATATTTTTCCAATCCCACAGAAGGCGGATCATGTCACACTCGTTAAAGGCTTGATAGCAGGTCTTTAATATTCACCGTCTTAATTAGGGCTGCAGTTAATTTCATTAAATTCTTTCGGTGCTAAATGAAGCAGATTATGAGACATCTTTTATTGCGAAGCGTGAAATTACAGCCTGCCCGCTGCCAATGGCAGGGCCAAGCTAATGAATTACAGGGTAAATAACACCCGAATTAACCATCCAATTTAACTCCTTACAAAGCACCCCTGCTCTGAGGGGGCAGAACTTCGTCAAACGTGCACAGCTCAGTGCTCATCTACGAACCAGAACATGCAATTACAACCATGATACTAATTTCCCTTTATGATGAGGAGAGACGATTCACTGCCATTGTGTTTCTCAAACAGAAATTTTAAGAGAGCAATGCATGGTCAAACGTAATGTGTGAAAAGTTTCCTCTGCACCACCAAACATGCAAAAAGGTCAGAATGTTGTTTCATCTTGAGCACTGAGAACACATCGGCTAGGATGACAAGCAGATACTCAATAAATCAGGCACTGTGGGAAAACAGCTGAGACGGACATTAAAGAAATAGCAGCTATGACCAGCAAAATACACTGAAAATATGGATGTTATTCAGAACTGAGCTTCAAGTGAGGTTCATTCTCGTGTTACGCATCACGTTTGAGCTTCAGCAAGAACCAATGAGGTTCATTCTCGTGTTACGCATCACGTTTGAGCTTCAGTAACAACCAATGAGGTTCATTCTCGTGTTACGCATCACGTTTGAGCTTCAGTAACAACCAATGAGGTTCATTCTAGTGTTACGCATCACGTTTGAGCTTCAGTAACAACCAATGAGGTTCATTCTCGTGTTACGCATCACGTTTGAGCTTCAGTAACAACCAATGAGGTTCATTCTAGTGTTACGCATAACGTTTGAGCTTCACAAGAACCAATGAGGTTCATTCTAGTGTTACGCAGCACGTTTGAGCTTCACAAGAACCAATGAGGTTCATTCTCGTGTTACACATCACGTTTGAGCTTCAGCAAGAACCAATGAGGTTCATTCTCGTGTTACGCATCACGTTTGAGCTTCAGTAACAACCAATGAGGTTCATTCTAGTGTTACGCATCACGTTTGAGCTTCAGTAACAACCAATGAGGTTCATTCTCGTGTTACGCATCACGTTTGAGCTTCAGTAACAACCAATGAGGTTCATTCTCGTGTTACGCATCACGTTTGAGCTTCACAGGAACCAATGAGGTTCATTCTCGTGTTACGCAGCACGTTTGAGCTTCAGTAACAACCAATGAGGTTCATTCTCGTGTTACGCATCACGTTTGAGCTTCAGTAACAACCAATGAGGTTCATTCTCGTGTTACGCATCACGTTTGAGCTTCAGTAACAACCAATGAGGTTCATTCTAGTGTTACGCAGCACGTTTGAGCTTCACAAGAACCAATGAGGTTCATTCTCGTGTTACGCATCACGTTTGAGCTTCAGTAACAACCAATGAGGTTCATTCTCGTGTTACGCATCACGTTTGATCTTCAGTAACAACCAATGAGGTTCATTCTAGTGTTACGCATCACATTTGAGCTTCAGAAGAACCAATGAGGTTCATTCTAGTGTTACGCATCACGTTTGATCTTCAGTAACACCCAATGAGGTTCATTCTAGTGTTACGCAGCACGTTTGAGCTTCATCAAGAACCAATGAGGTTCATTCTAGTGTTACGCATCACGTTTGAGCTTCAGAAGAACCAATGAGGTTCATTCTCGTGTTACGCATCACGTTTGAGCTTCAGAAGAACCAATGAGGTTCATTCTAGTGTTACGCAGCACGTTTGAGCTTCATCAAGAACCAATGAGGTTCATTCTAGTGTTACGCATCACGTTTGATCTTCAGTAACACCCAATGAGGTTCATTCTAGTGTTACGCAGCACGTTTGAGCTTCATCAAGAACCAATGAGGTTCATTCTAGTGTTACGCATCACGTTTGAGCTTCAGAAGAACCAATGAGGTTCATTCTAGTGTTACGCATCACGTTTGAGCTTCAGAAGAACCAATGAGGTTCATTCTAGTGTTACGCATCACATTTGAGCTTCAGAAGAACCAATGAGGTTCATTCTAGTGTTACGCATCACGTTTGATCTTCAGTAACACCCAATGAGGTTCATTCTAGTGTTACGCAGCACGTTTGAGCTTCATCAAGAACCAATGAGGTTCATTCTAGTGTTACGCATCACGTTTGAGCTTCAGAAGAACCAATGAGGTTCATTCTAGTGTTACGCATCACGTTTGAGCTTCAGTAACAACCAATGAGGTTCATTCTAGTGTTACGCATCACGTTTGAGCTTCAGTAAGAACCAATGAGGTTCATTCTCGTGTTACGCATCACGTTTGAGCTTCAGTAAGAACCAATGAGGTTCATTCTCGTGTTACGCATCACGTTTGAGCTTCACAAGAACCAATGAGGTTCATTCTAGTGTTACGCATCACGTTTGAGCTTCAGTAAGAACCAATGAGGTTCATTCTAGTGTTACGCATCACGTTTGAGCTTCAGTAACAACCAATGAGGTTCATTCTAGTGTTACACATCACGTTTGAGCTTCAGAAGAACCAATGAGGTTCATTCTAGTGTTACGCATCACGTTTGAGCTTCACAAGAACCAATGAGGTTCATTCTAGTGTTACACATCACGTTTGAGCTTCAGAAGAACCAATGAGGTTCATTCTAGTGTTACGCATCACGTTTGAGCTTCAGAAGAACCAATGAGGTTCATTCTAGTGTTACGCATCACGTTTGAGCTTCAGTAACAGCCAATGAGGTTCATTCTTGACTAGACTGTCAATGGAGGGACAGAAAGCGCAAAGATTTCAGAATTTGTTCTGAAGATGAAATGAGGGTGATTTTTGGGTGAACTAACCCTTTAAATGTTACAACTTTTTTGTTTTATTATGCTTTATTATTTAGAGCCAATTATCTAATTACATTTATTCCATCACTAGAAAGACTGAAGTCATTAAAAAAAATCTGTGTTTAAACTCTTTTTGAAAGAACTGTTTTAAATTTATGATAACTAATTATCATTTGTTTTCCAAATATTTTTTCCTCACATGAATCATTACACAGAACTGGAATCATTCGAATGAATGAGAAACAAAACCGTTTAAAATTGTTTATGATTCCCAACCCTGTGCAATAAAATTTAATACCACAAACCAACAGATACACTGACATGAGAATGAGGAGGACATAAGACTTACTGAATCAATCTAGAGCCCCACTTCTGAAAATTAATTTGTATTAAAGCTGGTGTCAAAATGCCTTTCCGAACAGTTAACAAAGATGTGTGTGTGCACGGTAATCGGCTAATTAAGAACGTGGAACAGATGTCGACAGACTCCGGGCTGCACAGGGTCAGTAAACAAAGCTGGCGATCATTAGAGTAACATTAGTTTCTGAACAAAGCCATAAACAACTCTATCAAACAAAACTATTTTTACAGACCTCGCCAAGTTTCAACAGAGTTTCTGCATAATAATCGCAGTTCAGCATGACCTCTGACAAATTTAAATGAGTCATTTAAAAAAAATAAAGAAAAAAAAAACACACTAAAAGCCATTAAAAATGACCAACCGTCAAAACAAACACCATAATATAGTCATAATATATCATAGATGGCAAAACAACCGGGATCTCTGAGGTGATTGGACAAACAGTCGTATTAATAACAAGGCAGAGGGTCAAAGGAGGCTGTGATTGGCAGATGCGAGAGCCGTCATGGCAAATTCAGGTGACACGTCTGACCTCGCCACACCCACTCGGAGGGCTCAGAGAGACCAGTTTGAAGCCCTCCACAGGGAGATGGCGGTGAAAACGCTCCTCTTTAGCCATCTAATTGCTGGAGAGTATGAGCCCACCCCAGCCTCATTACTGCCCACCAAGCCGTCTGCGTGTTTTAATGAGGAGCATGTTCTAATGAAGGCGTTTTTTACAAAGGTTTTATTGTAGCTGAGAGCCATGTCGAGAGCGTAACCTTCAGCTCAGGAGTCAGGACAATAACCTCCGTAATGAGATCACAGCGAATGGCAAATAAACTGCGACAGGGTCTAAGAGAGAATAAAACTACCTTAAGCATGTGCACATACACCGCAAAAAAAACACTACTGAATGGGTTCACACCAGTTGTGTGTCTTTGTTTTTGTGAAATCCTGTAATTAAGAGGAGGGATTGTGTGCGTCAACATTATCCACCAAGACTTTTTGTTGCTTTTCACTCTTAAAAATAAAAGTTCTTTATTTGCATGTACGGTTCTATGAAGAACCTTCAATATCCATGAGACCACAAAAGGTTCTTCATATCTAGACAAAAATTGTTTTATGGCAGGGGTGTCCAGAAAACCACTGTCCTGCAGAGTTTAGCTCCAACCTGCCTCAACACACCTGACTAGACGTTTCTAGTATGCAGAGTAAAACCTTAAATGGCTGCTTCAGGTGTGTTTAACTGACCTTTCGTAAAGCCCCGCCCCCTTTAGTTACTGTCGCTATGCGCTCTCATGCCACACATCATGTTCTCACATAGTGAAAAATACATTGCGGAGCAAAGAGACACTGACAACATATGAAACAGTTTCATATTTAAAATATTGTAATTTTTTTAAGAAGTTTAATCAATAAATAGCGTCTAGTGTGTGTTTAATGTGTGGTGACAGATCGCTGTAGCTCCTCGTGAACCGATCATCTCTTCATACTAGTTCATTTATAGCATTGAATAAACATGAATGAAAATCAGAAGGAATGTTGTTTCAAACGCGGAAAGACGTGAGGATAAAATGGCGGTTATGATTGGTCAGATCGCCTGTCAATCAAGATAGGATAAAAAGTAGGCAGCAGCTATTTACACTAAGTGCAAATAGTGATAGATGCTATTTACATTAAGTGAAAATAGCAATATATTTCACTTACACAAAGTGATAATAACAGCATTTTCTTAGTGATGCTATTTACACTAGGTGTATTTTTTTTTTATATGCATCACTCCATAAATCAATAAATACTGTCAGCAGTCAGAAAAAGTGAAAAGATAAAATGTCTAAAATCAGGCAAATGATACATGAACAAACAACTCCCTCAGTAAAAACCTTCAGAATATATTATATATATATATATATATATATATATATATATATTACATATATTTATAATATATATATATATATATTATAAATAAATAAATTAATATATATATATATATATATATATATATATATATATATATATATATATAAATTGTACATTATGAAATGATAGAATATCTATAGCCAGAATATATAAATAGCAAGTTTTGGTGTATGTAAGTGCAACTGGAGATTACAGGAACTGATTGTGAGAAAACAGCCTTTAAAGATAAAGATATGCATTGTAATTGAAATCTACAGATGCAAATAGATGAAGTGCAATAAATTTACATTTAAGTTTTCTTTCCAATGGTCTAAAAAAAAACAACATGTTATGAAAAGCCAAAATTTCAGTTTTGAAAAAAAACAAAGTTTCTATGGCATCACTACCAAAACCCCCTTTTTGGAAACAATTTTTTTAAGAGTATTGAGTGAAACGGAAGCATTAAAAGCAATAGATTTCGTTCAGGACTCATCCGCGTGCGAGTAACTCACTAACAATTACGGCCATACCTTCAAGGAACAGCTGAGCGATAAATCTAATACACTCAGACATCTGCCAAAGAGATTACGAGTCGACGTTCCTCATCAACAGCCGGCGACGATGTGCAGCTGAGAGCCAGCACACCAAAGTTCAGGCCAGAGATTAACGCCGTGCCGTGAGAGAGGGATATATATAGTGAAATCTTTAAAAATCACATTCCTGGACCAAAAGAGGCCACTGAAGAGGTGTTAATGCGAGGCAGGTAGACTCAGGAGCGCACATGCCCGCGCACGCTAATTGGAGAGCAGGTCTAACGCCCAGCAGCCTGCTGCGGCTAGTGAGAGGCGAGGAGGCAGATCGAGAGAGACGCGAGCATGTAAGAGGAAAGTCCACAGGGAATTATCAAATCAATTAACATCCAATTCCTAAACGAAGCTCTGCCCCGTGCCTCTGAGCGCAAACTGCTCGGCTGCGTTATCATCTGTGAGGGGACGCGCCCGGGCCGCTTTCGTACTGTTGGTGAAACACTCATCGCCTGAACGTAGCGCCCAATTAGATAGGAAATGCCACTGCGGCAGACGCGGTCACTGATCTGATGGAGCGATTCTGGTCAGCGGCTCCACGGCTGCGTCTCTCTACACGTCTGTTTCTGAAGAGGCTGCCGAGGTTTAACATGTCACGGATCAAAAGGATATTGTATATTAAACTAAGTTTGATTAAAGGACCAATGGGCAGGCCCGCATAGAATGGGCATCCAGGGAAGTCAGCCGGATCTGAACACACATCTACGGCTGCACAATTAATTGTGATGTGACTTGTGAGAGTGTTTCTTTAATTTAATGTTAAGTATAATTTTTACTAACATTTAAGAAAATAATAATTTTATTAAATTATATTTATTTAATTTTAAGTATAATTTTACTAATATTTAAGGAAATAATAATTTTATTAAATTATATATATTTTTTTATATTTAATTTTAAGTATAATTTTTTACTAACATTTAAGAAAATAATAATTTTATTAAATTATATTTATTTAATTTTAAGTATAATTTTTACTAATATTTAAGGAAATAATAATTTTATTAAATTATATATATATTTTTTTATTTAATTTTAAGTATAATTTTACTAATATTTAAGGAAATAATAATTTTATTAAATTATATATATTTTTTTTATTTAATTTTAAGTATAATTTTTACTAACATTTAAGAAAATAATAATTTTATTAAATTATATTTATTTAATTTTAAGTATAATTTTTACTAATATTTAAGGAAATAATAATTTTATTAAATTATATATTTTTTTTTTATTTAATTTTAAGTATAATTTTTACTAACATTTAAGAAAATAATAATTTTATTAAATTATATTTATTTAATTTTAAGTATAATTTTTACTAATATTTAAGAAAATAATAATTTTATTAAATTATATTTTTTATTTAATTTTAAGTATAATTTTTACTAACATTTAAGAAAATAATAATTTTATTAAATTATATATATATTTTTTTTTTATTTAATTTTAAGTATAATTTTTACTAACATTTAAGAAAATAATAATTTTATTAAAATATATATTTTTTATTTTTTAATAGTATGTTTGTCTTTCATAATATAGATATTATAACAACTATTATTAAGAAAAGAAGCAGTATAATTATAATAATTGTGAAAAAGAAAGAAATATTATTGCACTACAACTACAACTAATGATGATAATAATAATATTAAATAAAAATAAATTTAACGTGTTACTGTTGTACTATAAAATAAAAATCTAATGTACAATAATATAATTATAACAATAATAGATTTATTTTTCAAATATAATATACTAATCATATAATATGTAAAGTTATTGAAAATATATATTATTATATTACAAATATTTTTTAATATTCATGTTGACTGGGTTCCAAAGAATTTTGAATTAAAGGTAGAATGAGACACGATCACAACTAACACCTTGATATCAAAGCGGTAAACGTTTATCATATCGCAGTCCAAATCCCGATTGACCATTCGAAAAGCCCCGCCCCCTTTAGTTACTGTCCGACAAGCCGTTCTCACGCCACACATCATGTTCTCACAGTGAAAAATACATCGAGGAGCAAAGAGGACACTGACAATCAACACAGAGCAGGTTACTTTTGATACGAAACAAAGTCTTATTTAAAC